>CM028342.1:56766146-57025191 GCA_016618105.1 Dendrobium huoshanense | reverse complement strand
CCCTAGAGGTCAGACTAGCTTCGGGCTGGGGTGAGAGTCGTCGAGGCGGGGCTAGGGGAAGTCGTCGGGACAGTGGGGCTCCGCTTGGGTCAGCCACACGAGAGAGGAAAGGGGAGCTTCGGCTTTTACGCGATAGAGGGGCTTCGACTCCTCTTGCTGGTGCGAACCGAGAGCGACAGAGAGAGAGGGGGTCCAGACGGGGGTTTCAGCCTGGCTTCGTGCGAACGAAGAAGAGACGGCGGGAGGGGGGACTGCTCTGGCTCTGGCCTTCTGCGAACCGGAGGGAGATGGGGGAGATAGAGATCCCGCGTGAGAGAGGGAGCCGGCGTGAGCCATAGAGGCTTTGGCCTCGGCTAGGGCACTAGAGGAACAGAGGGGAGATCGGAGCCGTCCGATCAAATTCCTTAATCCAACGGTGGGATTCAAATTGGCTTAGAAAATTAATCATGTTTTGATTAGGATTTAGCTAAACTCAAGGGAAGCAATCAGGTTCAGACTGAGTCAGATTTGGTTCACTCCGGGTCACCTCGAACTCGCCTCGACTCGACCCAATATTAAGGTCAACAACCGTCTAAAAGGAGCAGGCAGGTGTCATCATCGTCCACGGCCCAAAATTGACCTGTCAAAAAGCTAAAAAACCGTCCAGCAACGAAGTAGCAGCAATCGAATGGGTTCGGATAACAACAGCAGATGTCACCATAGAACTCATAACAGTAAAAGTTACCAGCAATAAGTCTCTTGATAACTTTTCATTGTTCGTATTCTATGTAATAGTGTAACACCTTCTGATAGACCGTTACTTTGGGCCCGCTGATATGACCAATTAATTTTCGTGCCAGTGAGCACAGATGCTCTGATTGAGGTCGGCCACTTAAGAACAAAATGTGAGCACAGTGAAGCAAATTTTTGTGGACGCCAAATTTTTGTATTTTACAATAACCTCTAATTTTAGGTGTTCTGGAAACTTCGAAAGGTGGTCCATGTCATGGCTGTTAGGCTAATTTTTATATTAAGCGCATGATGTGACGTAAAACAGAACTGTTTATTTTTTGGGTTTTATTCTTTTGTGGAAAAAACACCAAAACTAATTTATTTTTAAAAAATGAAATTAAAATAATTTAGAAGGAACAAATTGTCTCCATTTGAGCGATTTATTTTGATAAAATAAACAGCGACATCAAGATTTTATTCTTTTATGTGAGATCTGTTATATGCAAGATCGTGAAAATCGAATCGGACAACGAATAGGAATAGGGAGAGGTTCACGGTTCGACCGATACGACTGGATGACGTAATAAATAATAATATTATAATGGTCATATATTTAATTATTTATATTATATTAATGGTCATATATTTATTACGTCGAACCGGATGACGTAATAAATAATAATATTATTAAAAACTAATAAAATAAAAATCATATAATATAAATTTATGATCATTAATATAATATAAATAATTAAATATATGACCATTTAATAAAATTTATAAATTTTAAAATATATATAATACAAAATTATAAATATAAATATCATTTAATATATATATATATATATATATATATATATATATATATATATATATATATATATATATATATATATATATATATATATATATATATATATATATATATATATATATATATGTATATATATATATATATATATTTATAAGAATAATATTTAATATAATATAAATTTATAATATTAATATTTTATAATATAATAATTATAATATATATTATAGCAAATTTATAATACATATCATTCAAATTTGTGACCCAACTAAAAAACATTGAAGCCCAACTAGCCCAAATAAGCTCAAATTCACATTCTAAACTATTCATGCAATATTTTTAGTCCCACATCATAGGGGGAGTTTGAAGATGTTTCCTTGAACCCTTTATAAAGTGGGAAGCACACTCTCTTTGCAAAATAAATTATGTGAGTTATTGAAGATAACTTCCATGTATTATGATGAAATTAATCATCATATTTAAGAAAAATATTTTAAAAGTTAAAAAAATTTTAATAAACAAAAATATATTTTTAAAATTTTAATTAAAACAAAAAATATATATTTTTATGAACCGGCCGGTTCTTTCCAACCCGGACCGGTTCAATAGTTCACCGGTTGAACCGCCGGTTCAATCCGGTTTGATCCGGTTCTATGCAGAGCTGGTTCTGAAGCTGGATCGGACCGGCCACAAGACCAGTTCATGATTGAACCGGCCGGTTCGGTCCGATTTTCAAAATAGTGGTTATATGGATTATTTTTTTATTTAATTAAATTTTTATTTAAATTGAATAAAATAGTCATTTTCAGTATTTGTTAATCAATTTTTGTTTTTATATTTATTTTTATTTGTACTTAAAACATTTTTATAAATTTTTTTTTCTTTAACAATTTTACTTTATTTTAAATATATTTCTTTATTTCTATATAATTATATTTATAAAATTTATTTTATTATTTAATTTCAATTTTTAATTACCCCTAAAAATTATAAAAAACTTAATTTAATATATTCTTTTTTCAATGAGGGATTTACTATAAATTCTTTTAGTCTTATATTTTTCTTAGATTTTTACATTTCTTATTTTATTTTTATATTTATATGACTTGTTAAATATTACTATTAAGATGGACATGAAAAATCTATAAGTAATAGTGAAGATTTAATTTTGTTGGTTCACAAGTGTTTGCAATAATGTAAAGTGCCAAAAAGTTTTTTGTTTACAACACATTAATAGAAATCATTTTTGTTTTGTAAAGTTTGAGATCTTTTCTAAACTCAAAATTGACAATTTTTTGTCCAAATTTTCTTATCGATTAGCCGTACAATATCATATTAATAGAGGTGTAAACGAGTTAAGATGAGCTTGCGTCATTCATGGCTTGAGCTTGATTAATTAATCGAGCTCGAGCTCAAACTCAAGCTTTATTCTACGAGTTTAAGCTGGCTCACGAATGACTCGGTTGTAATGAAAGAGAGAAAATGATTATTATTCAAGCCAAATTATAATAAAATAATTACAAAAAGAAGAAATTAGGATAAAATAATAAATAATACCTTAATATAATAAAATGAGATATAATTTTTAAACATTGTTAACAACATTATTTTTGAAATCAAGAATTATAATATATTTAAAGTATATTTTATATTAATAAATTTTAAACAAGCCGACTCGATATCGAACAAGTCAAGTTAGGGTTGACTCAAGCTTGACTCTTTAGCTCATCGAGCTCTAATCCCAAGCCATTTATTGAGCATAGCTCATGTCAATTCACGAGTCGGCTTGACTCACTTACACCCCTACTTACTGTTATCATGCTCTGGCAGTCATCATACCAAAATATGTGTTTTGCCTCACTAACGGAAGTGGAGCAGAGGGCACAGTTCTGGCAGCAGCAGATGCTGCTTTCCACTTACATTTCAGTTGGAATTTTATCTATAAATACTGCACTGTTCATAAGAGCAAAAAGAAGAAATGAAATGAAATGAAAAGAACGAAGCTTCAATCATTTTCTCTGTTCTCCTCTGCTTGTGAATACTAACGTTCTTCTTTCTGCAGATTTCATGGTATCAGAGCCCGTGTATGCCTTACGGCTTGAGTTCGTTTTTTTTTTCTTCTCTAATGGATTCCGGCAATTCCTCTACTGCCGACAGTCTTCCAGCTGCCGCTCCGATTTCTGGTACCGAGGACGTCAATGCCACTCAGCTACTGGGGACGGTGACTATTCCTCCTCAGCTAAAGTTCTTAATGTCTACCGTTAAGAACGTTATTACCATCCAACTAACCCCAGACAACCACCTCACCTGAAAATCGCAAGTGCTCAAAGTATTTCGAGCGAACGGCTTCGAAGGTTATCTTGACGAAACTATTAAGCGTCCACCTCCTCAAATTGCTTCCGTCACTGGTTCTGTAAGCTCCAATCCTTTATATGCTACTTGGATGCTAATCGATCAGAATTTGGTTGCGGCTTTATTCTCTACTATCTCCGCCTCTCTCCTACCCTATGTTCTTCATTTGGATTCCTGCTCAGAAATCTGGCAGACCAAAGCCAAGCGACTGCAATCTTCAAATAGGTTCAAAATCCTACAGCTTAAAAATGACCTCAATTTCCTATCCATGGGAAGCAAGACTATGCAGCAGTTCTTAACAGAAATTAAAGTCAAAGTCGATCAACTCACTGCTGCCGGCTGCATTCTGGATTCGGAAGATGTAATTATGTACACCTTAAATGGTTTGTCAGCGTCTTATCAAGGCTTTAAAACAGCAATACGTACAAACCTACAGCCACTTAATCTAGATGACTTTTATTCCTTGCTCTGCAGCGAGGAGACGAATCTTGAAAATGAAGCTGCTAGAGCTCTTCATTCACTGCAGATTTCTGATACATCAATGGCTCTTGCTGCAACCTCTGCTCGAGGCTCATCCCGTCAGCCATTTCGCCATGCTCGTGGACGCGGTCGGTTCTCTTCTTCCCGTGGTGGCCGAACATCCTCTCCCCGCATTGAGTGCCAGATTTGTGGCAAACTCGGCTGAAAAATGTTGGCATCGCACAAATCTCAACTACACCAAAAGCAATCCTTCTTCATTTGTGGCTGAAGCCACAGACAATGGCAGCAGCTCTACTAATTGGATTTTGGACACGGGCGCCACATCTCATATTACCAATGATCCAAATCAATTGTTAACAGCTCAGCTGTATCATGGTTTTCAACAAGTTCAAGTTGGCAACGGACAGTCACTACCCATCTCACACTCATGCCAAGGACTTCTTCCCACCCCAAAACGTAAGTTGTCTCTCTCGCCTCTTCTCCATGTGCCAAAAGTCTCTCATAATCTCCTTTCTGTTCACCGTTTAACATCTGATAACGCTTGTACTGTTTCTTTTTCATCTCATGGATATGACATAAAGGATCGGAAAACCAATCATTCGATTCTCTCGGGTCTGTGCCATGATGGTCTATATCCAGTCGTCATTCCTTCTCGTTCGTCCTCCAAAGCTCTCGTGACCACCACTAGTTCCTCTTTATGGCATGCCAGATAGGGACATCCTCACAAAGCTGTAGTGCAAAGTTAGCTTCAAGTTTTCCCACTTTACATATTTCTGTAAATACTGATATATGTCATCCATATCAAATAGCAAAAAGTCATAGGTTTCCCTTTCTTAGTTCTTTCTCTCGTTGTACTTCTCCTCTTCAAGTGGTCGTGTCTGATGTATGGGATCCCTCCCCAGTTTTATCTTTTTATGGATATCGTTACTATGTTTTATTTATCGATGAATTTTCTCGTTTTACTTGGATATATCCTATGCTCAATAAAGCTGAAGTGTTCTCCAAATTTGCTCATTTTAAAGCCATGGTGGAAAAACAGTTCTCTACTCCCATTAAAATTTTTAGATCAGATGGCGACGGTGAATACACTAGTGTACAATTTAAGAATTTCTTCTCTACTCATGGCATTGTACATCAATTTAGTTGTCCTCATACGCCCCAGCAAAATGGTATAGCAGAGCGTAAACATCATCATATAATTGAGACAGCTCATACTCTGTTAATACAGGCTCATCTATCAATTTTGTTTTGGACTGAATCTGTACTAACAGCGGTATACTTAATTAATCGTCTTCCATCTCATAACACAAATTCTCTGTCTCCTTTTCAAAAATTATATAATCATACTCCATCTTATTCTCACCTAAAAGTTTTCGTATGTCTGTGTTATCCATGGCTTCAACCATCCGCTCCTCACAAATTCGCTCCAAAGTCTTCAGCTTGTGTATTCATTGGTTATAGTTCCAATCATAAAGGTTATCGTTGTTATCATCTAACTAATCATAAAATCTTGATTTCCCGCCATGTTCAATTTCATGAACAGGTATTCCCCTTTCAGTCTTCTGCCTCTACCTCAACACCATCTACCCAATCTACTATTAATACCTCTACTCCTCTGTTACTTGTTCCATATCCTGCCTCTTCACAGGGCCTAAACTCCTCTTCAAATATCACTTCTTCGGTTCAATCTACTGCTCCTTTTCCATTTCAGCAATCCACTACTATGTCTCATACTCCCACTCCAGCCGAGAATCACTCTACCTCCCCGTGTATTCACTCTCCTGCTTCCCGTCTATCTACTCCTATTCCATTACCCCCACCTACTAGACACCCCATGGTGACTCGGTTGCAAACTGGAACATTGAAGCCCAAAGTTATGTTTAATCTTCAACATTTACTTGTTGAAGAACAGGATCCGACATGTTTTTCGGTTGCCAATAAATACAAATGCTGGCGTGATGCTATGTCCGCCGAGTTTCAAGCTCTTTAACAACAAGGCACATGGGCTCTTGTGTCCCCACCCGATTCTCAAACTATTCTTGGGTGCAAATGGATTTACAAAACTAAAAGAAACTCTGATGGTTCAATTGCTCGACATAAAGCTCGTTTGGTGGCACAGGGTCACCGCCAAGAATATGGTATAGATTATAATGAGACATTCAGTCCAGTGGAAAAATTACTGACTATTCGTCTTTTTATTACAGCTGCAGTTCACAATCATTGGACAATAACTCAGTTAGATGTTTCAAATGCCTTTTTACATGGCGAGCTGAATGAGGTTGTTTACATGCATCAGCCACCGGGGTTTAAAGATACACAACATTCAGAATATGTTTGCAGATTACAAAAAGCAATCTATGGACTCAAACAGTCCCCACGTCAATGGTTTGCTAAACTTACAACACATTTGCAAAATTGGGTTTTTCGACATAGTGAAGCAGATCCCTCTTTGCTTCTATACACCCATAACTCTACTCTTATATATTTTCTCGTCTATGTCGATGACATTTTGGTCACCGGAAACAATCCTGAACTTCTTGCTGAATTGCTGTCTAATCTTCACCAAAAGTTCCAGATTCGCAATCTTGGTACTCTTAGCTATTTCCTTGGCATTCAAGCTGTTCCTCATGACAAAGGATATCATCTTTGTCAATCAAAATATGCCTTGGACTTGTTACACCGTGCAGGCATGGACAATTGCAAGTCGGTTGGCATTCCCTTACCCGTCAAACAGCTCGTTAATGCAGCGGGATTACAGCCTTTTGAAAATCCAGAACTATTTAGACAGCTTGTAGGAGCCTTGCAGTATTTGACTATTACCCGTCCGGACATTGTTTATGCTATAAATTTGTTGTGTCAATCTATGCATACTCCTTTGCAACATCATTTCCAGTCACTCAAACATTTACTTCGGTATGTTAAAGGTACTGTAGACTATGGTCTTCAAATCAGTCCAAACTCGTTTGATTTGCGTGCATATGCCGACTCGGATTGGGCGGGGGATCCATTTGATAGAAAATCTACTACCTGATATTGTTTGTTTCTTGGTGACACTATTATTTCTTGGTGTGTTAAAAAGCAATCTACCGTTGCTCGCTCGTCTACGGAAGCCGAATATCGGGCTTTAGCAACTACAACCACTGATATCATTTGGATTCGGCGACTTCTGACTGATTTTCAATTTCCTATTTCTGCTCCTACATCTCTCTATTGCGATAATGTTTCAGCAATAGCACTTGCTCATAATCCAGTGTTTCATGCACGCACTAAACACATAGAGGTGGATTATCATTTCATCAGGGACTGCATTAAATCCGCTTTTATTACTGTACATCACATTAATTCCCAGGATCATCTTGTAGATATCTTCACTAAGGCTCTTCCTCGTCTTCGGTTTACAAATCTACGAACCAAGCTTATGGTTTCTCCAGCACCATCAGCTTGAGGGAGGCTGTTATCATGCTCTGGCAGTCATCATACCAAAATATGCGTTTTGCCTCACCAACAGAAGTGGAGCAGAGGGCACAGTTCTGGCAGCAGCAGATGCTGCTTTCCACTTACATTTCAGTTGGAATTTTTATCTATAAATACTACACTGTTCATAAGAGAAAAAAGAAGAAATGAAATGAAAAGAACAAAACTTCAATCATTTTCTCTGTTCTCCTCTGCTTGTGAATACTAACGTTCTTCTTTCTGCAGATTTCACTTACTAGTAACCAAAAGAAAAAAAAATTCAGTAAATCTTCTCCTACTTCAGGGCAAATTACTAGGTCCGGTACCAGACCTAAATTTTCGTTCGGATTCCGTGCGCTTTTAGTGCGCTTTTACTGCGCTTTTGATGTATTTTTGAAAAAGAGCAGTTAATACACAATTTTAACTGCATATTAACTGCTATTTTGTTGTCTTTTAACTGAGTATTTAAAAAGTGCAGCAAAAGCACAATAATAGGGCAGCAAATATTCAATGAGTAAGATATTTATTGTACTTTTGTTATATTTTTGCAAATATCCGACAAAAAAGTAACTAAAATGCAATTAAAATTGTGTATTAGTTGATCTTTTTCAAAAATACATCAAAAATACAATAAAAGCGCACAGAATCTGGACGAAAATTTAGGTCCGATGACCGGACCTAATAATTTGCCCTACTTAAGAGGTTATGAATAAAATTTTACCACGGCTATTCAAGGGAAGGACTTATAAAATCAAAAAATCACCGTTTGGCCAAGCAATAGGCATTGCAAGGGAACAGTTGATGCTGCATTAGTATAATTTAAAGTTATCAGATTAAAATAATGTAACTTTTTTACAGATTCATATAAACTCCAAAAAAGGCACAATTTTTTGGTAAGGAAAAAAGAAAAAAAAAAAAACCCTATCAGAGTGATATAATTTCCTTAACTATATATTATTCCAGGGCTAAAATCATTAGTTATGTTCTTGTTTGTTATAAAACTACTCTCTTGAATATGTTTATTATTTATTTTATTTGATTTTATTTTTATTTAAAAAATATATTTTATGCTCTTTTTTATTTTTAAAAATAAATCAAACTATTCTTAAAAGTACTAAAAGTAACTCTAACGTGTATTAGGTGTTCATATTTTTTTTTTTTGAAATAAAAATTATCCTAAGCACCACCAATCATCACTATCTTATACAATATTCAATAAATTAAAAATATACTATTGAATGTCAAATATATATTTATTTTGTGTTAAAATATAAATAAAATAAAATTGAAAAATAAAAAAACAAAAACAAAGGTAGCTGTGAGAGGGAGATCTAACCAGTTCTTGTGAAGTCCTTTCACAGATTACAGGCCATGTTTAGTTGTGTTCCGATGGTGAAAGCAGAATAGACCTTCATGTTATATTTCGTTTAGAAAAATAAATTTTTAATAAAAAAAATTTAGTTCAAAAAATTTTTTGTACTGAAAAATCATTTAAGAAAATAATAAAAAAGCTATTCCAAATAGAATCTTAAACTCATTAATAAATCGTACATAATTTTCAAATAATAATAATAACATTCTATCTAGGGGTGAAAATTTTGGGTCACGGGTCGGGTTCGGGTCAAACCCGAACTTGACCCGACACTTTTCGTGTTCGGGTCGACCCGACCCGTTTTTGCAAACGGGTCGATTTTCTGGACCCGAACCCGAAGCGGGTCAGGTTCGGATCAACCCGAACCCACTTGTTTCAGCCGCAGAAGCGGGCAGCTAGTGACAGCGGGCAGCGCCACAACGGTCATGCACGGGCGCGGCAGCTAGGCAACAGGGTGACGCGACAATGGGGCAGCACCACAGCGGTCGCGGGTTTGTGTTATTCTGAGCAGCACCCTGTTAGGGCACGAGTGAGCGACGCGGGTTGCCGGCAGCGGTCGAGCGCTGGCATCCAACAGCGGTCAACGGGGCAGCGCCGTATCAGCCAGCGGGAATGCGGGATGGCGCGAGTGCGGGATGCGGGGCTCGCTTGACTGCGCGACGGCGACGCGGGTTTGTGTTATTCCAAGTCAATTCGGGTCGTTCCTGAGTTTCCGGGTCAACCCGAACCCGACCCAGTTTTGCAAACGAGTCGCTTTTCCAGACCCGAACCCGACCCGCTTCGGGTTCGGGTCAACCCAAATCCAAAATTTTTGAGTCGGGTTCGGTTCGGATTTTCAGGTCGGATCCAATATTGACAAGTCTAAGTCTATCTAGAGTTTTACTTCCCTACAGGCTTTAATTCATTAGTAAACATTATTCACCTAACAAGCGTTAGATTTTGCTATAAATGAAGAAAAAAGCTGAAAATATGAATCCCCTAATTTAAAAATCTTTGCTGCCCACCCAACTCTGAAAGCTCTTTCAGAATAACAATCGTTATCCCTGAAGGTTTCAGTGACATAATTAAATATTGTTTAATAAATGGTCTTAACTCTTCACAAGATATATCTGCCATGTTATTAACAGAACAATGAGTACTTGAAAACCACTAATACTGCTATTTAAATGATAATTATGTAATAAGCAAAACAATAATGGTACGCAACTCAACTTTGCATGTCGGTAAAGAACTTTGGCTACTAAGGAAAAATTATTCTGTGTGGATACAGCCACCATCCGAACGCGAATCAAAACATGTCATGTCACTCATTTATTGTGTAATTGGTGATGTGGCGCGTTCTGATTCACCTCCGGACAGTCTAGTGTCCGCACAGAATAATTTCTCCTAGCTAGAAGCCTTGAGTTCGAGTCTTGCATATGTAATGTGTGCGTAAATTTGCCTTAATTATCCTAAATTTCCAACAAAAACAACAATCAAATATTCATTCCACTACGTGGGATCGACTATATGAATCTTTTTTATGCATTGTACCAAAAAAAAAAAAAAACAATAGTGGTCAATTTCTAAGGTGCAATTTGGTAATCAGGTTGCAGATAAAGCAACGAATGCAAGAGAACACTCACCAACAACTATGCTGCAGCTTTGGAGAAAAATAACGGCTATTTGTCATAAGAAAGTTTAGAGGTGATGAATCAATCAGAGACCATTGTGTAAACCTGAACTAAACAATTTAACCATTTCAGAAAGGAATTTTGTTAGGTCACAAGATACCAACTTGAGAATTATCAAACTATAAATAATTTTATTATATATGTATTACATATCGCACAAAGGAATTAATCAGAATTTTATGAGATCAAAAAGAATTTTCACACTAATAAGAAGAGCATTGCAGGACATTCTTGACAAGAATGAGATAGGAAGGACCTCATGCTCTCAATGTTTTTGCCCGTTGCCAATGCAGCAAGCGCTAAAGGTGAATCTCCATAATGATTTGATGCTCCAAGATCCTGACACGTTACTTTCCGTAAGGTAGGAAATGATCAAGATTCTGTTGTGCATTTGGATGGCAATGTTCTGAATAAGAATCTTGCAAAAAGGTTCATGAAGAAATCAAGAAAAACATCACAGTTGCTGGCTTGCAAGCCAAATCATAACTGTAAAACTGAATCATAAGCCATGTTGCCTGGAAAATTCAGATCATTTTCCATTCTATTTAAACAATAAAGAACAAAATACCTTTCAGCTTTCTGGTCCATGAGGTTCTGCTTCAAATCAACCCAAAGCAGTATACACTAGAAGAGTGGAAAAACCTACAGAGACCAATTGGTTCAGAATTAGTAGGATAGACACTAACTTTATTTAAAGAAAAATTAATACAACACACAAGACACCATCAAAGCCTTTGTCCCACTACATGGGGTCGGCTACATGAATTGTTAAGAAGGAGAGCCTTTTTATAATATTTTTCTTCAAGTAATCTAGCATAATTGATATAACTTGATACAATCTATAGAAGATTAAAAATAAATTGAAAATTTTAATTCTAACGGGAAATTTTAGGGCAATTTTCTTTCAAATGCTATATTAGAAGTATAAATATCTATTAAGGAAGAATTTCTTAGAGTTAGATGAGAAGAACTAGGAGACCTGGAGGGAGATATGGGAACAAACAGAGACAGAGCAGGACGAAAGAAAAATATGATCTTATTCACTTATGTTTATTACAGCTTACATATATATATATATATATATATATATATATATAGGAACTCTAATAACATAAAACAAGAAAGTACATGATGACGTGGCATTTCTTTAACCCTCTGAGATAGCTTTCCTCTTAACAACTCCCCTCAAATTAACCATTCTGGGATCGAATGGTTAATTTGGATCTGAGAAGCTGAAACCGACTGATCGGAAGAGTTTTGGTCAGGATATCAAGGATTTGGTCGGCAGTGCAGATGTGAGCTATAGTGATGTGGCCCTGTCGAATATGATCGCTTATGAAATGGTAGTCGATCTCAATGTGCTTGGTCCTTGCGTGAAACACAGGATTGTTGGCGAGCGCAATAGTAGAGATATTATCGCAGTGAATCACTGTAGGAGAGGTTTGCAGAATGCCAAGATCCTCCGCCAGGCGGCGAATCCACAAAATGTCGGATGTAGCTGATGAGAGAGATTTGTATTCTGCCTCGGTGGATGATCTTGCTATGGTTGTCTGCTTTTTAACTGAAAACGAGACTAGATTGGGACCGAGAAAGGTGCAGAATCCCGACATGGACTTCATGTCCATGATGTTGGCCGCCCAGTCGGCATTTGTGTACGAGCGGAGTTGCATTGTTCAGGTCGTGATGGGAAGACCGTAGCTTAGAGATCCTTTAATGTAGCGTAGAAGACACTTTAGAGATTGAAAATCACCATTTCGCGGTTGATGCATGTATTGGCATATGGAGTTTGTGGCGAATGCAATGTCTGGTCGCGTGATGGACAGATATTGCAGCGAACCCGCCAGTTTGCGAAACAATTTCGGGTCCGTATATGGTTGTTCGTCCATGGACAGCGATGGACGAGTTGGTGCGGGTGTGGCCGCTGGCTTATAGTCAGTGAATCCTGCACTAAGAAGCAGATCTTGTGCATAATGGGATTGACTTAGGAAATAACCATAGGTAGTTTTAATAACCTGAATGCCCAAGAATAGGGAGATGTCGCCCAACTGTTTGAGTCTGAATTCGGATTGTAGTCGGCGCAGGATATGTTGAATTCGGTTGGAGTTGTTACCTGTGATCAGAATGTCGTCAACATATATTAAGATAAGCAGGCATATATCATTTTGTTTAAAAAGAAGAAGGGAAGGATCGGCCCTGCTGAAGGTGAATCCGAGAGTCTGAAGGAACGTGGTAAGTTTCTGAAACCACTGTCGCGGCGAGTGTTTGAGGCTGTAGATCGACTTATGGAGTTTGCATACATGTTGTGGATGTTGTGCGTCCTCGAAGCCCCGAGGTTGCTTCATGTACACTTCGTCTTGTAATTCCCCGTGGAGAAAGGCGTTCGATATGTCGAGCTGCGTGATTTGCCACTGTTTATTTAAGGCGACTGTAATCAACATTCGGATGGTAACCATCTTTGCTACCGGACTGAAGGTCTCGGTGAAGTTAACTCCAAACTCCTGAGAGCAACCTTGAGCTACCAGACGAGCCTTGTAACGATCTATTTGTTCATTGGGAAGAAGCTTTGTTTTGAATGTCCACTTGCTGCCATTATAGGTTTATTTGGTGGCAACGGAACAAGAGACCATGTTCCCTGTTTTTGCAAAGCTAAATATTCGGATGACATAGCCAATCGCCAGTGGCTATGTTTTGAGGCTTCGGAGTATGTGGTAGGTGTGACGATGTCAGACTTAACAGCGGACATGTTGAAGATATGTTTGGGCTTCGTTATGCCGGAGCGGAGACGCATTTGCATAGGGTGCTTTGAAATCTGAGTATTGGGGTGATTTTGGACAGAGACGGTTTCAGGGATGTGGTCCGACGAAGTGGTAATAGGTGCCGACGGATAAGGTTGTATAGCTGGTGTGGTGGTGTTATGTGGGGGTGTAATGGTAGAGGGTGGGACGAGGAGCGGCGGGGGAACATAGCCTGGGCTCGGTTCTGTGTGCTCTGGTGTGTTTAGCGTAGGAAATGGGAAGATGTGTTCGTAGAACACAACATGCCGGGAAATGTATAGACGATTTTGAGATAGTTGGAGACAGCGATAGCCTTTGTGATAACTCGAGTAGCCAAGAAATATGCATACCTGAGATCTGGAGGAGAGTTTGTGCTGAGCGTAGAGCCTTGTCCATGGGAAGCATAGACAACCGAAAGTGCGGAGATGAGAATACGACGCTTGACAGCCGTGCAGCCGATAGTAGGGTGTTTGGTCTTGAATTGCGGATGATGGAAGACGATTAACGAGGTAATTGGCAGTTGATACGGCTTCCGCCCAGAACGACATGGGCAGATGAGCGGCGTGAAGAAGTGTCCTAGTGATATCCAGAAGATGGCGATTCTTGCGTTCAGCGGTGCCATTCTGCTCTGGTGTGTGGGCAGCTCACTTGATGAGTAATGCCGTGATGATTCAGGTATGATCGAAAGGCCGTGCTGGTGAATTCACCGCCACCGTCGGACCAGAACGTTTGGATTTTGGTGTTGAACTTGTTAGTCACAAGATTGCACAATTGTTGAAATTTAGTTAGCACTTCATCTTTGGCATGAATTAAATATTGCCATGTAAAACGAGTAAAATCATCGATGAAAGTAACGTAATAGCGAAAACCATTTAAAGAACATGTTGGAGCCGGACCCCAGACGTCCGAATGGACAAGCTGGAATGGCTTATTACAAACAGTACTACTAAGAGGAAACGATTGTTTGTGACTTTTTGACACATTACAAGAAATGCAAACTGAATTGGGAGAGAAAGCAGTAATTTCCGAATCTAATTTAGCCAGTAGTTGAAGTTTCCTGCCGTGGGGGTGACCGAGACGGGCGTGCCACAACGTCTTGGTAGATGAGGACGTCGTGAGTGCTGCCTTGTTGCAGCTGACAGGAGCCTTAATGTGGTAGAGCCCATTGCGTTTGGGACCCCGGAGAAGCACCTTGTTGTCCTGGAGATTCTTTATGATAAATTCATTAGCGGTAAAGGAGACAAAAAAATTATTATCAGATGCTAAACTAGAAATAGACAGAAGGTTATGATTTAGCAAAGGCACATGATAAATCTTTTTAAGGTAAAGCTTACGCTGACACTCGAGAAGCGGCAGCAAGCCTTGTCCCGAGTTCTATATGGAAAGGTTGCTACCGTTAGCAATGGAAATTGAGTCGTAGCCGGTGTAAGGTGTGGATTGTTGTAGGTTTGTCGCATCGGCCGTGAGGTGGGAGGAGGCGCCGGAGTCAAGAATCTAGTCATTCGTCACCGTGTATTGCTGTTGAGCCGAGAGTGCTATGGAATTCGTGGGAGGCACGTAGTTAAGATTCTGACGATGCCAGCAGTTCACGGTTGTATGTCCGATTTTCCTGCATATTTGACAGATTGGTCGTGGTTGTTGGTTGCGAGCGGATGTTTGGACCTCAGTTGTTTGTTGCTGCCGATCACCCTGTTGTGAACGAGGAGTTGAGTGTTTACCTCGAAATTTGTTTTGTCGGCCTCGGTCGTTATTAGATCGATTGTTGTACAGTGCCGTGGCGTCGGATTGTTGACTGTCTTGTAAGAGTTGATGTTGAAGGTTTATCTCCTCACTGCTGAGGAGAGAGTATAGATCGTCGAGGCTAATAGATTGGAGCGACATTCGTATTGCTGTTTTGAACGGGTTGTAGCCGGTGGGAAGCCCGTTGAGAATGTACAGGACAATGTCTTCAGTGTCCACCATAGATCCTGACGTCGCTATATTGTCAACCAGTTTCTTGATTTGATTAAGATACTGCTGCATTGTCCGGTCAGCCATCCGAATTTGATGCAACTCGTTCTTGAGTTGTATGACACGGGAACGATTTGTGGGTTGAAGATGACGTTCCAACGTGATCCAGATGTCGTGGGCGGTGCGAAGGGTGATCACGTATGGAAGGATTGCCGGAGAGATGGTGGATAGTAATGCCGAGACTAGATTGCGATCAATCAGCTGCCAGCGGTTTTGATCTTGAACAGAGGAATCCTGCGGGCAAACGACGATGCCAGAGAGATGACCGTCGTACCCATTTGCCGCAAAATGTTGATGGAGCTGAAGCCTCCATATAGCATAATTTTCAGAAGTAAGAATCGTTGGAACTAGGTTCTTGATGTTTGAGATTAGAAATTTGAGGTGGGTAGGAATGATCGGATCATAATCTTGACCAGAGATGGTTGACTGTTGCCAGTGAGAACCGACCGAAGCTTCGTTGCCCATGAGGGATCAGAGAGAGAAGGAAAAAAACGCTGTAGATCTTTTGAAGCTCTGATACCATGAGAAGAACTAGGAGACCTGGAGGGAGATATGGGAATGAACAGAGACAGAGCAGGACGAAAGGAAAATATGATCTTATTCACTTATGTTTATTACAGCTTACATATATATATATATATATATATATATATATATATATATATATATATATATATATATATATATATATATATATATATAAACTCTAATAACAGAAAACAAGAAAGTACATGATGACGTGGCATTTCTTTAACCCTCTGAGATAGCTTTCCTCTTAACATTAGAGACTTTTCATCTTGTGTAATGTCCTGTTAAAAGTCAAATTCTCATTTAAATATAATAAAGAAAAATCATTTATAATATTTTCTAACCAAGTCTTTTTAGGTCCACCTCTACCTATCTTAAAATAAGTCAAATCTAATACCTCAACTTTCCTAACCAGGTCATCGGAAGGCCTCTGTTTAATGTGACCAAACCATCTAAGGCGACTCTCTCTAATCTTAATTCATGATTAGCGAGATGGAAGGGTTGTGTTTAATGATGATAAAAAATCAGGTGGTCTTGTGTTTAATGTTTTGGATTTATTAAGTGGAAATGTGAGCATGTTGATAGATAAATATACAAGTGGCAAGATGGAAGGGTTGAGAGAGCCAAAAAAAATGAAGGTGTAAATGAGGCCTTAACCACACGGCACATGAATTGTAAAGTAAAATTAAACTAGACAAGTAGGAGCATTGCAAAAGCTAGAAGTTCAATGAAAATTACATGATGAATAACTACTTCATATTACACGAATTTGACCATCATAGCCATAGTTCTTCAGAAGGCCTTCATCTTGCCGCCAATTTTCTTTAACCTTCACTTCAACCTACAATACCAATGTTACCATATTTTGAATCTAACAATAACTGAAAAATATGTAAAATACAGGATTCAAAATATTTATTGCACGAAACAGTATGGCAACCTCAAGATAGACTTTTTTCAGCAGAAAATCTTCAATATCAAGCCGTGACGCTGTCGCTAGAATTTTCAAAGCCTTCCCATCCTGAACTTAGTGGAAATATAGAGAAACAGACATTTAAGTTAGCAACTAACTTATTGAACTTACGAATGAAGTTGTAAGAATTAGATTTAAAAAAAATTCCAGACCCTATAGAAGACTATAAAAGAATAAAGCTGTTAAGACACATAAACCATGTTCTAGCATGTTCACATCCTACTTTCAATCTTTCCTGCACCACTGTATTCATACCATACCATCTCGCATATCAATATATGGTGCCATATAATAATTCTTGTTCACACAGATTAACAATTATAACTGTTAAATCGATCCTCTTATAGCCCTTAAATTAAAATCCATTCCCTTAAATCAAAATCCATGTGACTCATCTTCCTAACCTAGCTGTCAGCCCTCATGTAGGCTTTTTTTTCTTTTTTTTTTAATAGCTTTGATTTATTTTCATTATAAGCTTATTGGAGAAGTATATAAATATTTCTGCACTTCGTATATAATCAATCAATAAAATTTAATGTAGTTATTTCTACTTGTCTACATGATATCAAAGCGAGGTTAAAGTTTCTGTTTTCCAAACTTTGTTCTTTTTCTGTTCTCCCTTCTTATTGAGATTGAGATTATTTCTTCTCATAATTATGGATGGATTATTTAACTTCCCTTCCAAGGGGTTGCCGATCATGAATAGTGAAAATCAAACTAATGAAAAACTTCAGGGTACAAGCCTCATATTGCTTGAATGGGAGAATTATCTGAAATATTATAAAATTGTGAAAAACTTTTTGAAAGGAAATGAAAAGAACCATCTTATGGATCCTCCCTCTAGAGCCAAAAGATTAAAAAAAAAATTGTACTTGTGATGAAGCAAATTCCATAATTATGACATAGTTGTAGGATATCATAACACTTGAAATCAATGGATCGTATATGTTTCCCTCCACTAGAAAGAAAGTTTAGGACACCATAAACATGCTTAAAACTGAAGGATGTTGTCCTCATCTAGGAGATCAAAATAAAGATTTGAACAACAAAGCAAAGTAGCCCTCTAGACTGAGTACTTTATTGGCTTGGACTAGATTATTACCAAGATCTCAATATGACATGCATTAATAATGTGGTAATTCTCAAACAACTTATAATAAGAGAAAGAATGTTTGAGTTTTTTGTTTAACTCAAAAATGACTTCAACTAAGTTCATATCCAAATCTTAAGTAGAAAAAATATACCAATATTAAATGGGTTTTTTCTCTCATATCAATTGAAGAAAAAATAACGGTAATGCTCGATGCTCCGATCTCTAAAACAATTGTGACAACCACAAACAACAAAATAAGAGACTCATTGCTACAAACACTTTTTCAAAAGAAGAATGACAGCCCTCTTCTAAAAGCAATATATGGTGCAACTACTGCAAAAAAAGAAATAAATCATTAAAAGAAAATAAAAAAAAATCCTGGAAAATTCTCAGGCTATAATTAAAATAAAGGCCACCATGAATCAAACGGGCTTAACCCCAAAAAAATTGATAAACTCTTGAACTTTCTCAACACTTTAAAAATTCATATGAACTATGCTCTCTATCTCCAAATAGTACTTGTAATTCTCCTCATACCTAAATTCAAGATTCTGTAGTCATTGATTATATGCCAACCTCGCCAACCTTTTTCAAATTGAAAGTTAAAAATGGACTATAGTTCTCTAACTATTATAGGTAAAGAAAATATTTTAATTTTTTCCGCACTTTATGTCAATATTGTACAGCATATTTCTCATCTTACAATAAATCTTATATCAATCATAAAATTACTAAAGACTACAACCGCAAGATAATCTTGTTTGCTAATGATTGTATACTCCAAAATCTCACTAAGGGGAAGACGATTGAGCAAGCTAAAAAAAAGGATACTTTTTTTTTTAAAATTAGAGGTACGAAGCGGACTTGTCAGTCTGTTAAAGCTCGGCATGATAAATAGCTTGTGAGCCGACCTCACTGAGCTAATGAACCAAGCTTGAGTTAGCCTTGACTTGACTTGTTAGTTTACTAGCCAACTTGTTTAAAAAATATTAATATAAAATATATTACAATTCATGAGATAAATATTTAAAAGTAATTTTTTATTATTTCTCATTCTTTTTATATGAAATATAGTATTCTAGTAGGAGTCGTACTAGAAATAGTGGTGTGATTATAGATAAGAGTTTGGAGGATAATGTTATAAAAATTAATAGAATTGGAGATAGCATTATAGCTTTAAAGATTATTGTTGATGCTATGATTATTATTATAAGTTCTTATGCCCCTCAAGTATGTTTGGATGTGTTTAAAATTAAAATTTTGAAATGACTTAGAAGAATTAATACAAAAGATACCTCTTAAAAAAAGAATTTTTATTGGAGGTGATTTAAATGAAATGTACGTAGAGAGGTAATTGATTTTAAAAGCATTCATGGTGGCTATAGATTTGAAGTGACTAATGAAGGTGGTGAGACCATATTATATATTTTATAACTTGATTTTATAATTGCTAATACTATTAGGATCTTCAATGAGAGGAAGAAGCACTTCCTTCTTGAGCTTCTTGGAAGAGGAGAGAGGGAAGGAGAGAGGGAGAGAGCTGAACTCAAATGATTTATTTCATAATCATATTCACTAATACAACCTATAATCTCTATTTATATGCAACAAATAGCTATACCAATGGCAATACAAGTCATTCAAGAAACTAAAGAAAATACAATGCTAAATCTTGGACCAATATCTAACAATCTCCCACTTGGTCCTAGATTTACACAACAAAAAACTATATCTGTTGTCCACAAAGAACAGCCCCGCCGATCTTCCCTGCCAATTGCGTCCACCGGACGGTTCACAACTCATCAAGAACTGCACCACCATATTTTTGAATTTCCTGCTTATAAGCTCTTAGCTCCACCTCTTGACAGATCTACTCTTGTTGCACTGCGTCCATGGTTTAAATTGCGCAATATGAGGCTCGCCTTGAGGCCCGCCTTTGCGCAATTCCAGTAAAAAACGCCTTGATGCTTACGCCTCGAGTTTTCTTTATCAGGCTTGCGCCTCAACTTGGTTGAGGCCCGCCTTGAGGCCTGCCTCGCCTCACTGGCATGAGGCTTACACCTCAAGCTATATATATTAAAACTTACATAAATCTTGAAGTAAATATCCGACATTGGACTCTATAGGAGAGGAGGAAGGGGAGAGAGTAGTTCATCCTAATGATGATTCAAATGAAGAACCCCTTAGTGATGACAGTGCTGATGACTTATGAGTTCTTATGTGATATGTCATTGCTATTTATTTTTAGAAATTGGAATTATATGTTAATGAAAAGAATACTGAGATTTGGGAAAGATAGAATTTTGAGTTGAACTATATTTCATGTTGTCTTATTATTGGGATATTTTGATTTCACTTCATATCTTATGTTTTTTTTTTTATATTTTATATTATTCACTCATTAGTATATAAAAAATTTGTCATTTTATGTTTACGCAATCTTTTGATTTTGAGGCTTATGCCTCAAAACGCCTTAAGGCTTACGCCTCGCCTCACGAATGAAAAACGCCTCAATACC
Source organism: Dendrobium huoshanense (assembly GCA_016618105.1). Lineage (NCBI taxonomy): Eukaryota > Viridiplantae > Streptophyta > Magnoliopsida > Asparagales > Orchidaceae > Dendrobium > Dendrobium huoshanense. Next base: position 57,004,443 of record CM028342.1, on the reverse strand, counting down.
CGAATACGTAATTTTAAACATTGACTGCGTCCCATGCAGCCAATTCCCTCTTTGACTAGCTAGCCCTCACGCCCAGCTAGCTAAACACCGCATCCTGTGGCGAACACCACACACCCTGTGTGTCTCTCTTTCGCCCCATATGCGTCCACTTGCACTCATGTGATCTGACTTCAACCACACCCTACGCGTATCCACCCATACACCAAGTCCTATACAATGCTCGCGCCATGCTCGTCTCAATCCCATGCCCTTTGCATTCACCTACACCATGCACGGCCTTCATTTGCCCACTCCGCCTAAACCCTACTAAACCGAATCTACTTTCTCACGTCTTTTGATCTGTTCCCTCCTAAGCACGGCACTACCTGTCTTCGCCTTCCACACCCGAAACCAGTGCCATCAAACCCCTTGCTCCCGCCTTGCATGTGATTGAAACCATGTGAACCTAACGCCTTTGTCCGGTCACAATCACCACCAGCTTCAACACCTGAGAGCTCGCACGCCCGCACAAGCCTTATCGTCGGTCTTGATATGTCCCAATCAATGCCTCCCTCACCCTTCAGCTTGTCCGACTACAAGAGAGCCAAGTCAACATCCCTAGCTGGAAAGCAAACCTCCAACACAAAATCATGGCTTCACTCATGTGCTTCAGCACAACCGCACACGAACCCTAGCCTGATTTCACTTCCTGAGAAGAGGCTATGAATCGATTTCTTTAGACAAGAAAACCTCCTCCTCCACCTAGCTCAGTTTCCTCCAATAAGCTCTGATACCAGATGTTAGGATCTTCAATGAGAGGAAGAAGCACTTCCTTCTTAAGATTATTGGGAGAGGAGAGAGGGAAGGGGAGAGGGAGAGAGTTGAACTCAAATTCTTTATTTCTTAATCATATTCACTAATACAACCTATAATCTCAATTTATAGGCAACAAATAACTACTAATGGCAATACAAGCCATTCAAGAAATTAAAAAAATACAATCCTAAATCTTGAACCAATATTCAATGAATACTTTATTGAAGAATATAGATGAGCATCTAATCACTTATAAGAATGAATATAATAAAACTCATATTGATTCTTTTCTAATAAAAAATATATAGTTTAGATTGCAAGGATTGTAACTTGTAATTTATTCCGAGTGAATGTTTATATACCTAACATTGCTTATTAGTTTTGGATGCTAAGATGAATGAGCATAATATAAAAAAATAAAGTAAAACATTATTCTAAGAGTAGATGGGAGAAATTAAAGAATGTTAACAAAAATATTTTTGATATTATGATTCTATATCTTATGATTTTGTCTGTGAATGAGAAAACTAATGTCATGTAAGAAAAAGTAACTAGTGATATTAAAAATGTTGCAAAATATATACTTAGAGCATCAAAGGAAAAATCTCCTAATAATGAAAATAGTTGGTGGTATAATCAAAATGTGCTAGACATACTTGTCAATTGCGCAAGACATGGCGCGGCACACCTATAGCGCTAGCTACATGGACCGACGCACATGTTCAAGTTGTTGCGCGCCATTTGCACCATGAGTGCACAATGACGCATGGCACTCAATTGAAATTTTAGAAAAATTTTAATATAATTATAAATATGTTTTAATATTTATATATTTTAGTTTCTAAAATAGTGTAATAATTAATTTTAAAATTATTTAATATGATTAAAATAGTTTAGTTAGGTTTTATTAGTCTTTATTTTAGAAGAAATTTTGGATGAACTTGAAGCTCACTTTAATGGTTTAGACTTTGGACCACAAACATATTCAACTAAGCCTTACCCAACTTGATTGATACTCTAAAATAATATCCATATAATGATTTTTATAATAATTTTTTATTTTGCGTCGTGTTCAAAATAGCGAGCGTCGCACCGTGCTCTATGCACCATGGCTCCACGAGAAACTTTGCGTCGTGCTGCGCCATTAGTTGTTGACAAATATAGTGCAAGAAAAGAAAAAATAAAAAGATTTATTATAAAAATTGGTTTAGATGTAAAATCTATGATAATTGAAAAAATAAAAAGAAACCTGTAAGGAGTCTATAAAGTAATATACGATGTAAAGATTTTAGCTTTACTAATTTATATAATAAATTAGATAATAAATAGAGTGAAATATATATGTATAAGCTAACCAAACAAAGTGATAGTAGTAAGTATTTAGTTCAAGTGAAGTGCATGAAGAATGAAAATAAAAAATGCTTTTATTAAAAGATGATATTTAACAAAGATGGATGAGATATTTTGTTAAACTTTTCTATGAAGATTATGAGAATATGATTGACTTTAGTGACTTTTGAATCCTAAATGAAAAAAAAAAAAATTCTTTTTCGGAGTATTAGTAAAATCGAAGTTAGAGAGACTTTAATAAAAATGAAGTGTGAAACAGCTGTTGGACCTGATGATATTCTAATAGAGGTGTGAAAATGCTTAGGAGATGAAGGAATTTCTTGGCTTATTAAACTTTTTAATATTATTTTGAAGACTAAAAAGATGTCAGATGAGTGGAGAATGAGCTTGTTGACTCCCATTTTAAAGAATAAAGGTGATGCACAAGATTGCGAATTATAGAGGAATTAAGTTAATGTGATATACTTTAAAACTATAGGAGAGAGTTATGATGCATAGGTTATGACGTGATACTAATATTTCTCAAAATTAATTTGGATAAATGTCGGGTAGGTTAACTATTAAAGCTATACATTTAGTGAGAGGTTGATGGAGAAGCATAGAGAGAATAAGGAGGATCTTCCTATAATATTTATTGATTTGGAGAAAACATAGGATAAAGTTTCAAGAGAAGTGTTATGGAGAGTTCTAGAAAAGAGGGGTTAATAATGCTTATATTCAAGTCATTAAAGATGTTTATGCAGGAGTTATTACTTGTGTTCAAACACAAGGTGGCTTGACTAGGTATTTTTTTTATTTCTATTGGATTACATCGAGGATCAACCTTAAGCCTACATCTTTTTGCTTTAGTCATGGATATTCTCACTAGACAATTGCAAGAGGTTGTACCATAGCATATGCTTTTTGCTGATGATATTCTTCTTGTTGATAAGACTAGAGAGGGAGTTGAAGGTAAACTTGATTGATGGAGGTCAACCGTAGAGTTTAAAGGTTTTCGTTTGAGTAGATCTAAAACTGAATATATGGAGTATAATTTTATTAGTAATAGATCTAGTGGGGGGATTGTGAATTTGAGCAATCAAGTCATTAATAAGAGTACATGCTTTAGATATATTGAGTCTATTGTTCAGAGTGATGATGAAATAGATGAGGATATTATAAAGGAATGCAACAGACTTGTTGTGTGATAGAAAAGTCTCCCTCAAACTTAAGGAAAAATTCTATAAGATGGTGAGACCTGCAATGTTTTATTTTGCAAAATGTTCGTCATTAAAAGAGAAGCTTAATATTAAGTTAAGTGTTGCAGAGATGAGGATGCCCAGGTGGATGAGTGGCTTTGCTCTTAGAGATAGGATACGAAATGAGCATATATGTGAAAAGGTAGGAGTAGCTCAAATAGAAGATAAGATTAGAGATATTCTCCTTAGATGGTTAGGTCATATAAAACAACAGCCTTCCAATGACACGGTTAGGAAAGTAGATGTATTAAATTTGGTTTATATTAAGAAAGGTAGAGGTAGACCTAAAAAGACTTAGAAAATATTAAAAATGACATTTCTTTATTAAATTTAAATAAGAATTTGACTCTTAACAGGAACGTAGTTGGATAAAGTTTTGGTATTGTTGTTGTATTAGTTACAAACAAACCCATAAAAGTGATCTTTCAACTTTTAGATACATTATATTCATTTTACTCGGCTTTTAAGGTACCATTGAATTCTAAACAGTTGCAATCAAATAGACCCCTAAAACACAATAAAATATCAGTTATCAACTTTTATTGAATTACAATAGAAACCTAAAATAGACTTGACATGGAAGAGCACCTTCCCAATGAGGATGATTTTTTGCGAGTTTTTCTCAACAACAATTTCAACTTGAATAAAGTCTTTTGCGTTAGGCCTGCTAGTGTAGCTGACAACGTTTACCTGTAGGACGAGTAAGGACACAAATGAGAAACATTCTTTTAAAATAACCAAAGTGACAGGAGCATTTTGAAAAGCAACATGTTCAAGAAGACTGGAAAGCAGCTCTGTAGGTTTACCTGGCATGCATAGGGCACTTCGTTTCTATATTGCATAAAGATCTTTTCCCTTACAATTTCTGCAATAAAGAATCTTTCAGGGTGTTCGCTGGCTATGTCCTATAATTGAGAAAAACAAACAACATAAAAGCTCTAGAAATATAGTAAAATTAGACACGGAGTTCTTATAAAGGAGCAGGTAGAAGTAGTGGTGCAGGGGGTTTATCTAGGAGAAGCTTCTGTATCTCTAAGTCCCAGCTATCATATTATTTCCATCCGCGCATCTCATTATTGCTTCAAGAGTCATCTTCACAAATCATTCAGCATAAAATGACAAAATGTATCATTCTTTCAGTTTAGCCCCTCATAAGAAGTAAGATGTTAGTTATTAGTTGGTTCACCCTAACAATTACTATATAAAAGTTTACTATATAAAAATAATGCCCCATCTGTCCATCAAATGACTAGCCCTCACCTAGACTGTTCTTCTCATTATATAAGAGGTAATAGGTATAATGCAATGCAATATTTGAGTGATTTCAGCAATCAAATCTAAGCCTAATAAGGAATCTATAATGGAATTCCTAAAAGAAATATATATAATTAATTACACAGTTTATAGTCATAATTAACAGAGTTAATTTTGGGATATATAGTTGATATCTCCACTCAAATTCATGTTAATTTTTTTAAGCATCAATTTGTCAGAAAGAGATTGATGTTATTGTCATGTCATGGCCTTCACAAATATATCAGTAAGCTAAAAGTTTGTAAGATGAGTGGAAGAGAACTAATATGAGTGTCAAAAGCTTCCGAACATGAATGAAAGTAAACTGCAATATGTTTTTTTGTGCTCATGATAAAGAAGTTAGCAGCAATTTAAATGGCACTGATATTGTCAGAATGAAGAGTAGGATTATTCTAAGAATAACTAAATTCAAATAGAAGACCATAAAACTAGATATCTCAGAACAGTTGGCAAACCTAGTGCAGCATTAAGACTCCATAAATAATTTAGACCACAAATTAAATCTTAACTTTTCCATAAAATCAAAAAGCCACTCAAGATTTTTTTTTTTTTTTTTTTTTTTTTTTTTTTTTTTTTTTTTTTTTTGTGTAAGAGCCACTTAGAAATATACACCATCTCGTAACTGACTATGCACTCAGCCTAACCAACATCACTATATGTCACAAGATGAAAAGAATTGGTTGTAAAGAACAAGCCACATTTTGATATCCCATTAGGGTATAGAATTATTCAACGAACAACAGCTAAAAGTAATGATGGGGACATCAAATCATGGAAGGTTTATCAGAGACGTGGCCGCCGATCTACGGCCACGATCGAGTCTTTGTATTTTTGAGTCATTTGTGTTATTTTATTATTCATGTATTTTATTTATTAGGTGCCTTTATGTTTTTCGTTTGTACCCCTTTAATAGGAAGCGTCGTAGGTAAGCCCAAAGGGCAAGAGTGTCTTTTATTTCATTGAGTTATTGTATCCGGCTATTTATAGCCTCTTCTTTCATCTTATTGATTAATGAATGATTGCTTTAAAAAATTATCTTCTTGCATGAGTATTGAGAGCTTAAGAGAGCTAATGGAGAGAGATCCCTAGGAGAGGGAGATTTGCGCAATACCCACCAACCTAGATAAGTCGGGTTCGTGGTTTCGTTCTTTTATCTCCTTCTTCCTTATTCCTCCCATCAATCCTCACTTAGTCACCGGATCTCCATTGCTCTGAAACCCTTTCCCCTCCTCCTAACCCCCACGGCCAACACCCAACCGAAGCCCCCATACCCCGGCCCAATCATCTAGACGCCGACCCCCACCCACTTCCTCATCCCCATTAAATCCCTTGCCTAATTTGGATGGATTGATTTTGGCAGATTTTCAAAATTCAAATTCAACTAATTTGAAATTTGAAAACTTTCCTAATTTACAATCCTATTTTTGGAAAGTTTCTAATTCAATTCTATTTGAATTTCAAATTCAAATTGGATTTAATTAATTACTTTCCTAATCCCAAAATCTAATTTAGGCAAGCATGACACCTCACATTAAATCCCCCTTGCCCATGCATGCCGCCGGCCTCCCCTCTCTCCTATCCCATTAAATGTTCCCTAATTATCTCCTAAACTCAAGTCTAGTTTTAGGAAATATTTCCAAACCCCATCTCCCCTATTTGGCCGAAATTTCCATCCCCATAATTCCTCCAAATTATTTCCTAAACTACTTAATTGATTTAGGAAATCAATCCCTCCTTCCCCCCATCATCCTGCCGCCCCCCTTCCTCTCTTTTTCTCTCTAGCCGCCCCTCTCTCAACTCCACTGGTAAAACAGCCTTGTGTGAACCCACCTTGTGAGATCCCGAACCTACCTCCACTACCAGATATTCCCAAATTTCCCATAGCAGAGCAAGTGGAGGCAGTCTTAAGTGATGAGATCATATCCACAAGAGGAGGACGAATGAGGTATTTGATCAGGTGGAAAGGAAAGCCCGAGTCAGAGGATACATGGCTAAATTGCGAGTTGCAGCAGATTGACCCGGATGCACTAGAGATCTACGAGAGCGCCAGAGATACTTACTCGACGGAGTCAAGTTTTCTCCCACCCCGGGAGAATGATGGGGACATCAGAGACGTGGACGCCAATCTACTGCCCCGATCGAGTCTTCATATTTTTTAGTCATTTGTGTTATTTTATTATTCATGCATTTTATTTATTAGGTGTCTTTATGTTTTCCGTTTGTACCCCTTTAATGGGAAGCATCGTAGGTAAGCTCAAAGGGAAAGAGTGTCTTTTATTTCATTGATTCATTATATCCGGCTATTTATAGCCTCTTCTTTCATCTTATTGATTAATGAATGATTGCTTTGAAAATTTATCTTCTAGCATGAGTATTGAGAGCTTGAGAGAGCTAATGGAGAGAGATCCCTAGGAGAGGGAGATTTGCGCAACACCCACCAACCTAGATAAGTCGGGTTCGTGGTTTCGTTCTTTTATCTCCTTCTTCCTTATTCCTCCCATCAATCCTCACTTAGTCGTCAGATCTCCATCGCTCCGAAACCCTTTCCCCTCCTCCTAACCCCCACGGCCAACACCCAACTGTGGGCTCCGAAAATTCAACCTCGGCCTTCGCTCGCTTTTCTTATTCGGCGAGGGAGTTTTAACGAATTAAGTTCCGAGGTAAATTTTGGAAGGCAGATGGGTTTGTAGATAAGACACTACCCAGAGATTTCACCCTCATTTGGTGAGGACTTTATGATCTGAGTTCTGGTTTCCTATAGGCGCAAGCCCCTATAGTTAATTACCCCTCCCGATCACGAGAGAGAACTTTCGATTAAGGCTAGTCGTCAATCAGATACGTAGAGTGTACGTGTTATCTGGCATATAGTAGCAGCAATGGATTTTGATATTGGTAGAAATTGGATTTGGAAATTGGGTTTGGAAGGGTTTGAAAAGTTTGATATTTAAAAATAGAAATTTCACCATCATGCACTTAAAGCGGATGGTGGGGGAGTGGATGATAGACCCGATCAAGATCCCATGGTTCCGTCGTCCCGGGGCATCGTGGTCCCTGGTCTACTTAGTCAGAGGAGGTAGTCGACCCAACCTGACAGAAGGATCCTTGTCGGCAGCCATGGGTTGCTTCGTCCAAGGGGACCTTGTAGACCGAGGTTGAATGTTTGTCTAAGGGGACAAATTTAAATCCACCTTAGCTAACAGAGGGCTTTGTGCCCTATCGATCATATCCTATTGATTCATATCTCAAGGATTTAACGCCATTAAGGAACGTATTGGCTCTGGCCATAACCGCTATCTGTGGTGCCATTTGGCGGCAAAACCACTCGGTTCAGAGGGCCCCGGGTCATAACCGTTTACCTGCAGTGCCATTTGGCGGCGAAACTGCCGGTTAGAGGACACGTACCACGTCCTTACTGGCAAGAGATTGTTTGAGAATGGATCCTAGTGATATTTTCGACTAGGCATTTCGCTCTTTGTGAGCTGAAGTTGATTTTAATTTGTCCACCTCGACAAAATGTTGCGGAGGGTGGATGAATTTTGCTTTAAGTGATTAATGAGTTTATTTCAATTTTAAATATTTTTGGAATTTTTGAGAATTTTCTGGATTTTTGGGTATTTTCGATTTTTTTTGTGGATATTTAGGAAACATTTAAAAATATTTGGAAACCCCTCCGGTTGAGATCTGCATTCAACACGGCCATCATCGGGGTGTTTGGGGGTCATTTCTTTCTATAGATTGAACCTTGTCAACTCTGTCGGGCTGTCGACAGAGGATCGGGTTTCGTAGGCTTTGTACCCTTGAAAGTGAATTCTTTTGATTTTAGGCATTGAAGGCCTAATATAAATGTATTAAAATAAATATTCTGGTCGTCACGGCCACATATTTATTTGTTGGTTCGAACCTTGTCGACTCCTATTAATCCGTATAGGAGGATCGGGTTCGAGCCTGAATTCACTTGTCAACCCGCGCAGCATCCCTAGACGTCACGTGTGTACCAATAACACGCTCGCCGGGGCCCATGCGGGTTAAGATTATATTCCCCATTAGTGTACCTATGTGTATACAAACTATTGTGCACGTGCGGGGGTATTCTTGAAATAGACGCCTTATGTCTGCTTGTACGAATATTGCAGATCCGGTGGCGCGGCGTAGCAGCTTCTGAATTAAGTTGTTCGCTGCTTCGTACAGGTAGACTGTCGTGCACTATTTATTGATTTTCGTAGGCGGCTCATAGTGCACTAACTAATCTCCTGCCTTGCATTTGATTTGTTGTCATTTGGTGTCTTTGCATGTGGACAACATATTGGGCGTACTACAGGTCTTCTACAGCATCTTGTAATAGCTCCTATCTACTACAGTTCTCTTCTGTATTTGCCCTGTATATGACATATTGGATGTACGACAGTTCTTCTATAACGACTTGTATATACTTTGCACTCAACGTATCTCATATGCTTCTGCTTGTAAACATCATGTAGTATGTATAAGGAGTATTCCACAACCCCTTATATATTTATACTCCATTACGCATCATTTGTCTTTTCTTATATAGGGACGATGTGTTCGACTGATGTTGGACAATTGTTGATCAAGGAGATATCATAGTGTCTTTGCCACAATAATTGGTGGATATCTTGAATGTGCAAAGGACATGTTGTACATACATCTATGTCGGTAGATAGATTGTATGTATTACAGACATTTTATTCTTGCTTGTAGAAGATTGATATACTTGACTGATGCTGAGTGGTTATTGACTGCATAGATGATTTAGCACCCACTACACATTAATCGTCATCACCCATAAGTGGGCTTTTATATGAATGAGGACTCCTCTTCGTTCATTTGTGAATGTTCACATTCATCATACACATCACTATGTTCATTTGTAGGAAACCCTATGCTACTGACTGTAAGCATATTTAGAACTCCTTCAGGTTTGCTCGTGGATGACATCTTGAACATGTAGCGGGTCTTTTACATGTCTTCTACTACTAGTAGACAACGGGTCTTTTTATGTTTGTGTATGATTGATCAAATATTGTGGCTTGCTATTGAATTGCATTTGATTGTATGTTCATTCACTTAAAGCACGGTCCCTTGTTGAAATTGCTTGAGTTCTTTGGGATCACCCCAAATTAAAATCTCTAGTCATCATTCCTTCAAGTTTAGATCAAGTCCAAATCAAAGTCTTCTACATTTGTTTGAGTCTCCTGAGTCAAACTGAAAGTATTTGTTTGCACTTATTTGATTCAAGTTCAAGTTCTTATATGTTTTGAGTTCGAGCTCAAATGTAGTTCTTCAAGTCCCTGATTGAGTTCAAAGTGTCAAGCTCAAGTCTAAGTTAAGACTCCTGTAGCCCTTTGCAAACTCAAGTTCAAATTTTCATTTCATTTAGGTTTGAATTCAATCAAGTCTTTGTAGTCTTGTTAAGTTCGAATGAAAGTCCAAGTTTAAGTCAACTTGAGTCCGACTCAAGTCTTGCACAAATTCTTGTTTGAGTTTTGCTTAAGCCATGACTTATTTGGGTTTGAGTTCAATTAAATTCATTAGCAAGCTCATTTTTGTTCAAACAAGTCAACAAGTCCAAGCTCTTTTCTTTTTGTTCAAGTCCTTGGATTTTTCAATCCAAATTTCGGCAGCCTCCCGGCGTCTCCCCCGTTTAGGGGAAAAACCAAGAGGCAACCTTCCCCTCGACGCTACGTGAGCGCTTCAGGTAGGTGTCAAAAATGACACCGCGGTCGCAAATGTAATTTTTTTATCCCCGCCTGCTACGTGAGCATTTAAGGGTTTTTAGGTTTGTTGATTATAAGAAGAAAACAGGTTAGAAAAAACACAAATTTCCCCCCTCTGCACCACGTGGGCGTTCGGGGGTACTTATGAAAAATAAAGAACACTTTTTTTATCCCCTTCGCCGCAAGTGTCGCACCGGTTTCCCACCCTAAACGCTACTTGAGCGCCTCGGGGGTTTGCCGGCTCGTTGCAAGCTTTGAAGAGGGATTCTTAAATCGTCGCGAGCATCGCACCGGTTTCCCGCCCTAAACGCTACGTGAGCGCCTCGGGGGTTTGCCGGCCCGTTGCAAGCATCGATAAAAGAACCATTTCATTTTTTTTTATAATTAGTGATAAATTAAATATAATTAGTTATATTTAAACTATAACTAATTATATTTAACTTAAAATTAATTACAAATTAATTAAATATAATTTATAATTAATTTAAAATTAATTATAATTAATTACATTTATCATATAATTAATTATATTTAAATTAGGATTAATTATAAATTAATCATATTTAACTTATAATTAATTATAAATTAATTACAATTAGTTATATTTAAAGAATAACTAATTATATCTTAATTTAATATTAATTATAAATTAAATGAATTTAATTTGAAATTAATTATAAATTAATTATAAATAATCTCAAACAAATAAAATAAAATAAAATAAAAGATATCATAATAATTTATATTACTACTAATAGTATTATTATATTATTATTATACTATTACTATTATGTATCATTAAATTTAATAATGATAATAACAATAATATTGTAATAATAATATAATACTATTATTAGTATTAATATTAATATTAATTAGCACTAATATTAATAAAGAGAGGGGTTAACCTCTCTAGCAGATAAGGAGAAAGGGGGCTCGGGATGAAGCTCGCGGCCAAGGCAGAGAAGGGGGTCACGGCTTAGAGCAGAGAAGATGGAGATCGGGAGGTGTCGGCTTGGCTTCACGTGAGGAAGGGAGATCGAGTAGAGAGCGGCTTAAGGCAGAGAGGAGGAGGTCGGTCGGTAAGAGAGCGGCTTCGGGTTGCACAGGTAAGGAGAATGATCTCTCCCTCTCTATCTCTCTCTCTCTCTCTCTCTCTCTCTCTCTCTCTCTCTCTCTCTCTCTCTCTCTCTCTCTCTCTCTCTCTCTCTCTCTCTCTCTATCTATCTCTCTCTCTCTCGGCTGGTTTGAAGGGATCGGGAGATGGAGGCGTCGGGATCAAGGCTTGGACGGGTAGAGGAGATTTGGTCAGAGGAGGGTCAGAGGAGATCGTGGAGGTTGGGGCTTCCGATCGGCTTCGGGTAGGGAAGATCGGAGGGAAGCAATGACGGGAGTTCTGCGACAGGGAAGGAGCAGAGAGTGTTGTATGCGTGGAAGAGTAGCCGAAAGCCATGGGGTTGGGTCGGTATTTAAAGGAGATTTGGGCGCTCGATCGAGGAGTTGTCGCAGGTTTTTCTCGCAAAAATTCCGGGATGAGACGCGAGCACAGCGGGATTTGCGGGAAGAGATGCGAGTCCAGCGGCTCCAGCAGGGATTTCGACGGGATTTGATCGCAAATCGGAGCAGCTCGCAGGATTTCGGGGATCCTTCGACAGTCCGAGGTATGCGGGATATCCGGTAATATTCGTGGACCCGATGTTGGAGCAGGTATGCATTTCATCTTTATTCTTCATTGGATATTATATGAAGGTTAACACCAACCCATGCCCCCATGCCCCCATGCCCAATCATCTAGCCACCGACCCCCACCCACTTCCTCATCCCCATTAAATATCTTGCCTAATTTGGATGGATTGATTTTGGACAGATTTTCAAAATTCAAATTCAACTAATTTGAAAACTTTCCTAATTTACAATCCTATTTTTGAAAAGTTTCTAAATCAATTCTATTTGAATTTCAAATTCAAATTGGATTTAATTAATTACTTTCCTAATCCCAAAATCTAATTTAGGCAAGCATGACACCTCACATTAAATCCCCCTTGCCCATGCATGCCGCTGGCCTCCCCTCTCTCCTATCCCATTACCTAATTATCTCCTAAAGTCAAGTCTAGTTTTAGGAAATATTTCCAAACCTCATCTCCCCTATTTGGCCGAAATTTCCATCACCATAATTCCTCCAAATTATTTCCTAAACTAATTAATTGATTTAGGAAATCAATCCCTCCTTCCCCCATCATCCCGTCGCCCCCCTTCCTCCCTTATTCTCTATAGCCGCCCCCCTTCCTCCCTTTTTATCTATAGCCGCCCCTCTCTCTCAACTCCCTTTCTCTCCACTTAATTTTTCTACAAGACTTAGGGTTTGGATTCTCCTTCCTAAGGCCTTGTCTTTGAATCTCAAAATCTGAAATTTAATTTCAGATTTTGATTGGGGTATGTTCTTCTCTACGCCTCTCCCTTCCGTGGACGAGAAACTTCTTTCTCTCCCCAATAGTGAAGAAGACGCATCCCTTGGAAGAATCATCTCCTAGCACCTATGAATGGCGGATCCAGAAACTGATTACGACATAACTTGGGACGAAGACGGATTCGTCGACATCCTACAATCCACTTTCTTCGACGTGAATCCAAGGGTTGATCTCACCGTCGAGAATTACTTGAAGCGTACGTTGATCTAATTGGTAGAGGCTATTGACGAACACTTCGAAGGCATTGAGTGGAGGATCTCTACTACCCCTTGACGAAGGTTTCTCTCCCTACTTGCATCTTATCCCTTTTAGTCTAACTCCTCTTGATTTGATTGCAGTCACGACGGGCTCCTCTGCATTGCTCTTGCTTAAGCTTAGTAAACGTAGGATTTGAGTGCACCTCTATGCTTTCTAATTCTCATTTTTAGACTAGGGATTATTTTGAAAGCTACTACTACTCATTGTATTGTTTTCTATTTATTTTGGAATTTTTAAAGCTCTCACCATGTGATTTAGCCTAAGCGGATAACCACTAATTGTTTTGATTCATTGTTTGAATTCGCTAGTAGTTTTTGTTCTAGAATTATTCTAATCATAAGTTGTGCAAATCCATATGAGTTAAAAGTGCATCTCATTTACGTAGTCCTGCATCAAGTAAATGGTGGAGTTTGAACAAAATGACTAATTTGCTAAACTGCGAAGGAAATATTAAGTCAAGTAATTGTCAAATAATTCAACTTGCCCACAAACCGTGGAAATACAATAAAATTAGGGGCCTGATCACCTTTCTCATTACAATACATTGTGCTCACCTATAATGCAGTACGCATGTATTTTGAAGGCCATCCAAAAAAAATCAAATATTGTACAGATATTAGCTCATAAAAATGATAAAGAGATTAATATGAATTTCCAAACCTAAGTAAGAGCACCAAAATTTACCATATGAAATGCAGTCTGAAGATATTGCTAGAAATGACTTATAAGTGACAAATCTATCGAAATAATAGTAATTTCATCAACATAAATCAATGTTTAAAAAGATGAAATCGGTAATCGAGGTATTTTATCTAATCAAAGTAAGGCGAACAACAATACACAACAAATTCAAAATAAATAATTAGAACATAAATACACAACAACAATCAAGAGTGCCCGAATGTAATATTTTTATCATCCTCATTGTCTCATTATCATCTTCAAAATATTTTTCAATTATAATATTTTTTCTTACTCTCTATATCAATTAACATTGCATTAAATATAATCTCAACTAAAAACAATAAATTGATAACACAACAAAGTAATATATTATGATTTTACCTTTTATTTTATTTTTTTAAGCCTGAACCCTACTTTGCTTCTTTTCAATGACTATGAAGTAGAAGTTGCTCCCAATTCAATAGCTTTTTTAATATTAGTATTGATATCTTCATTCTACTCATTATTAATGGTCATTCCATCATCTTTAACTTTAAATCTTTCGCTATTTGTTTGAGATATTTATTTATCATCAAATAGTATATCATCGACAACCAAAAGATCCATTTAATCGTCACAAATTCATTGCCTCTATAATTTAATGTGTCTATCTTTCATTTTTTATTACCTATTGCATAAACCAACTTGTTCATTCAACCTATAGCCATTAATGCCTTCTCTTTGTATGAACGTGATTGAACGTGCTCTAATTTTCCTCACATAAAAAACCTGAACAAGTAAAGCTAAAAACGTTTGCTGAAAATATCTTACATAAAGATAGGCACATCATCTTCAAATTGTGCCCATCAATGCTCTATAATAAAATAAAAAAGAAATTATTGATATATATTAAAGTAGAAAGTTAAACATAATATTTTAAATTTAAAATTACAAATGAATGTAAATTTACCAAGAGAGCATATCTTGTAGCATGTTTGAGCTACTCTAAATCCAAACATTATATTCTTTAAATGAAAATCATAAAGTTCATCATTTGCTTTAAGATAGTCTCAAGGACAAATCTATCCATACATGAATATAAGCCAATCTTAACCTCCTTATTCATATGAAGCTCCTTATCATAATGAAATTAGACATTCAAATAATATGAAGTAGCATACAAATATTGATGTAATTAACAATCCCATTTTTCATGTATAATTTCAAATATTTATTTATAAACATATTCTTGTCCTTCTAAATCTCTTGCTATTTCTTTATTCGCCTCATTCATCACAATATCTAAAAATACTTTATTTTTATGTTCATTTGCAAAAGATGGAAGACGAATTGCTTGGAGTTATAATTCTCATCTTCATACACATTCACTACAAATATATCAATTAGCCCCGGGTTCCTCTCCAGTGGAAGAAAGCAAATGAGTTCAACTACTACAACCATCTAGTTGGAAACTAAAATAAGAACTATTACCAATCATCTCTTCCATTTTGTTTGAGTCATTTCTTTGGCAATGGCATACTTCTTTAAAAATTCAACACATTTATTTTTAACTTTATCTAGTACTTCTTATATGCTCCAACAATTATATGTATGCAAGCGAATTAATATTTAAGTCTCGAATGAACTTTAAGGTGCACATCGAGGCATGCACCTAAAACAATTTTTTAAACTGTCATAAACCAAGAGGAGGAATTCTTCTAAATGTTTTCTAAAGGAATAATGTTGAGTCATATTGGCTTTATTAAAAGACTATGACATATGGTCAACAAAAATTTAACTAATCAAGCATAATGTGCCCGTATCAATAAAATAAAGAGCTATTTAGTTTGCATAAATCCAAAAGATATGAAGCAAACCGGTAAAGTGGAAAAACCATGTTAATCCCCTTCTTAAGATCATCTTGAAGAATGATATTTAAGATCAATTTAGAGAAGTGGTCATCCTTGTGAAACAGCAAAGAGATAATTATTCATACTATAGTCATTTTAGCCACAATAGCAAAAACATATGCATAATCAACCCCATATTCTTGATTGTTATCACGGACAACTAAGTATATCTTATAGCAATTCAGAGTGCCATCAAAGTAAAAAGCCTGATCGAGTAAACCCATTAGCAACCAAAAGCTTTAACATTAGGAGGAAAACAATCCTCAAGAGCTCAAAATTGTTCAGTCATAGCCTCCTTCTAGCAATCATGTTTACTAACCTCTGAGCAAAAAATAGGAATGGGAATCAAAGCCAATCCAACTTAAAGGAAGAGATATTCTAGAAGATCGTCTAAAAAACAATGATCGAATTCTAGGTACCAAGCTCAAGTGGTAGATCATTTTGCATAGTCTTAGATGACGGGTTTGGCTCAAAAAGTAGTAACGTCGTGTTGGACATCTTTTTCACATATAAATTCAGGTTTGAACCGTTCAGCAATAGAATTTATTGATCAAAATTAGGAATTACATATATCTCTAGCAGATGCTAAACATGAGTAGGAAATAATCATTCAACTTTGGGTCCACTTGTCAATATTTTATCTCTCACCTAATCATGCATAACACAACTATAATGAGGAAATCAAATATCACAGTTATTAACAATTAATTTTCCTACTAAGATTAGTAAAAAGCTTAAAATATACAAGGACATCTTGCACGGAAGAATTAATTTCCCCAATAGCATTAATTGGTAAATTAGTTGCAATAAGAAAATTTAAATAGAGGATCATGATATGGTTGACTATTATGAAGAATATGCAAGGAACCAGCATATGATTCGATGCACTAGAATTCACAAGCCAAAATGGAGGTAGAGCGTCTATAGCTTGTAGCCCTACGTCTGTAACTTGTAGCCGTAAGGCTGATAGGGCTTTAATTATCATTTGTTGAAGCACTTCAAGAAGAAGAGCATAATTATCCATAGCTAGTAAACCAACAACATAACTTACAACAACAATTTATTTAATTATTTTGAGGATGAGTAGGTGCATTCCGTAATAAAGTGCACAGGCTTTTAACAATAATAACAATACTTTGCACAATTGGTAGCAAAATATACATAGTCCGTGCAACTTAAGCATTGTACCTAGTACATCTCGTTGCTTTTATCCTGGACTGCATAAGTAACAACATTCTAATGCATTTTGTGCCATTGAAAAAAGATGGTTTGCTTCAAAAGAAGTTACCCTTTGGGAAGTAATTCTCTAAAACACGCATCCAAAGAATGAGAAGGATCATAATTCATCAAATTAGAACAAGTCACCTCAAATTCAGGATGAAGTTCTATCAAAAATTAATCCTTCATGTCTTGTTCGAGAACCACTTGAATAATCGAATGGGATTCAAAAGATCCTTTAGCATAGATCATGTTAACAAATACAATCCATAAATTTTGAAATCCAAGAAAATAATCTTGGATGAAGAGATCTCCTTGTGTATAACTAATAATCTCATGTTATAATTGAAAATGTCCGGTTGACCCTCATTATTAACTTTTCATAAGAAAAGAGAGTAAAATAGCCCCTTGACTATCATATATGGCTAATTTAGTCCCACAACATCAAATTTCTCCGATTTTGCTCCTCGACTATACAAAATTATTCTCAAATGATTCTCAATTCTCATATATAAATTGATAAAATTAGAGATAGGAATTGATCGCATTTTAGTTCTCGACTATACAAAATTAATTATAATTTAGCCCTTGCAAGATTTCTAGAATCAATTTCATATAATCAAGAAACTAAATTGGAAAATTTTGATACTTTGTGACTAGATTGGACACATAAATGGTAGGGAGACTATTTTGGACATTTTCCCTTTTTGTAAATACTCCCACGTATCTTTAGATGTCTTATATGGTCCTGGTTTAAGTGCAATCTCCACAACAGATCCTGGGATCAATGTCATAACTCCTGCAACTTTGACTTGCCATTGAGCCAATTTTGAAAATTCAATAAGAGCAAGATGAATACCACCAATGTGCTTCAGTGCTTCCATAATTATTTTCTCATAATGAACAGTCGAAATTGAATTCACATGTAGAGGTTTTTTTTTTTTTTTTTTTTTTGAGAGAGAGGTATACACAAAGAAAAAATCAACCAATTGATTGGCATAGTTAACATGATACACTTTTACTAAGTCATCTAATGAGTATAAAGAGATGATAGCCAACAGAAAATAAATTGTGGTTGCATGAAAAACCGGATTAGTGAGTGTTGAGTCAAAAGATTATTGAGCCGAGAGATCTTTAACACTTTTGGAGGAGAGCATTCAGAGAAAAAAATTGAGCGATGTTGTAGGCAAAGAAATCGATACCAAAAGAGATCGAAGCCAAGAAAGATCGACGTCCATGTAATATTTTGGACATTCCAGATGTGAGAGCAATTGGCAATATACAACAACAACAACATCAAGCCTTTGTCCCACTACGTGGGGTTGGCTACATAAATCCTTTTTCACCATTGTGTCCTGTTAAAAGTCAAATTCTTATTTAAATATAATAAAGAAAGATCATTTCTAATATTTTCTAACCAAGTCTTTTTAAGTCTACCTCTGCCTTTCTTAACATAAGTCAAATCTAATACCTCAACTTTCCTAACCGGATCATCGGAAGGCCTCTATTTAATGTGACCAAACCATCTAAGACGACTCTCTCTAATCTTATCTTCCACTGAAGCTACTCCAACCTAATCTCGTATATGCTCATTTCGTATCATATCTCTAAGGGTAAAGCCCTTATCCACCTAAGCATCCTCATCTCTGCAACACTTAACTTAGTATTATACTTCTCTTTTAATGGCCAACATTCGGCACCATAAAGCATTGCAGGTTTCACCACCAACTTATAGAATTTTCCCTCAAGTTTGAAGGGGACTTTTCTATCGCACAACAAGCCCAATGCATTCCACCACTTCAACCATCCAACTTGAATTCTGCTGATAATATCCCCATCTATTTCACCATCACTCTGAACAATAGATCCAAGATATCTAAACATGTACTCTTATTAATGACTTGATTGCCCAAAGTCACAATCCCCTCAGGTCTATTGCTACTAAAATTACACTCCATATATTCAATTTTAGATCTACTCAAGCGAAAACCTTTAGACTCTAAGGTTGACCTCCATAATTCAAGTTTATCTTCAACTCTCTCTCTAGTCTTATCAACATGAAGAATATCATCAGCAAAAAGCATATACCAAGGTACATCCTTTTGCAAATGTCTAGTGAGAACATCCATGACTAAAGCAAAAAGATATGGACTTAAGGCTGATCCTTGATGTAATCCAAACGAAATAGGAAAATACTTGGTAAAACCACTTGTGTTAAACACAAGTACTAGCTCCTGCATACATATCTTTAATGATTTGAATATAAGCATTATTAACTCATTTCATTTCAAGAACTCTCCATAGAAATTCTCTTGTAACTTTATCATATGCTTTCTATAAATCAATAAATATCATATGTAGATCCTCCTAATTCTCTCTATATTTATCCATCAAACCTCTCAATAAATGTATGGCTTCCATAGTAGACCTACCTGGCATGAATCCAAATTGATTTTGAGAAATATTAGTATCATGCCGCAACCTATGCTTCATAACACGCTCCCAAAGTTTTAAAGTATGACACATTAACTTAATTACTCTATAATTTGCACACTCATGTGCATCACCTTCATTATCCACTGATCTAACATCTTTTTAGTCTTCAAAATAATATAAAAAGTTTAGTAAACCAAGAAATTCCTTCGTCTTGTAAGCATTTCCACGTCTCTACTGGAATATCATTTCCAACAACTTTTTCACACTTCATTTTCTTTAAAGTCTCTCTAACATCGGTTTTACTAATACGCTGATAAAAATAAAAAAATTTATTTTCATTTAGAGTGCTAAGGTTACTAAAGTCAATCGTATTTTCATATTTTTTTATTAAAAAGTTTAGCAAAATATCTCATCCACCTTTGTTGAATATCATCTTCTAAGAAAAATACTTTTGATCTTCATTCTTAATACACTTCACTTGAACTAAATCTTTACTACTCATATCTCTTTGTTTGGCTAACTTATACATATATCTTTCTCCCTCATTAGTATCTAATCTATTATATAAATCATTAAAAGCTAAGCTCTTTGCATTGAAAAAAAATTTCTTAGATTCCTTACAAGCCTCTTTTATAGCTTTCCTAATTATAAGATTTTTTACATCTAAACTAATTTTTATAACAAATCTTCTTATTTTTTATCTTTCCTTGCATACTTGAATTCTACCACCAACTATTTTTACTATTAGGAAATTTTTCCTTCGAAGCTCCAAGCACATCTTTTGTAATAATCTTAATATCACTAGCCACTTCTTCCCACATAACATTAGCATCCTCATGCACAGAAAAAATCTTAAGATCTAAAATCTTACTCTCAAAAATACTTTTGTTAATATTCTTTAAATGCCCTTCATCTAATCCTAGAAAATCTTTTTAATTTATTTTTATTTTCTGCCCCTTTATCTTAAAGTTCAAAACTAGTAATCGATATTTGGTGCATAAATTTTCACTCACAATAACTTTACAATCTTTGCAATCTAAACGATCTAATTTTCTTATAAGAAAATAATCAATCTGTATTTTATTATATCCATTTTTATAAGTGATAAGCTATTCATCTCTTTTCTTAAATAAGGTATTAGTTATTAAAAAATCATAAGCTAAGGAAAAATCTAATATGATCTTACCACCTTCATTTGTCATTCCAAACACATTGCCACCATGAATGGTTTTAAAATCTGCCTCTCTACAACATGTCTATTTAAATCTCCTCCAATAAAAATTCTTTCTTCAAGAGGTATCTTTTGTTTTAATTTCTTCTAAGTCATTTCAAAATTTTAATTTTGAACTCATATCCAAACTTACTTGAGGAACATAAGCGCTTATAATATTAACAATCTTAACATCAACAACAATCTTTAAAGCTATAATTTTATCTTCAATTATGTTAATTTTTATAACATCATCCTTCAAACTCTTATCTATAATCACACCTACACCATTTATAGTACAACTCCTACCCGAATTTGATAGTTTATATCTTAAACTATCAATCTCTTTTCCAACCCATTTAATTTCTTGAATGCACAGAATATTTATCTTCCTAAGAATCATAATATATATTAATTCATTTAATTTCCCTGTAAGGGAGCCTATTTTCTAAGTTCTTATCCTATTTTAGTTTCATGGACTAGCTTCTTTGACCACATTCATCCTCAATACGGGGACCCTTGCCTATTTACCATTGCACTCGGCGTCGGTGCAGTAGCCCTTGCAAACTTGTCGCTGTATTCAGGTCATACAGCGCGTCGCTTCCAGGGGAAGCACTAGCATTAACACAATTTTTTAAAGGATTCATGTCATGAATATTCGATAAGTTTTACGTTGAATGCCGACTACCTAACGCAACCCTCCACTTTTCTCATCCAGGACTTGGAACCTGACAACGACAGTATAATCAAGCAAAAACTATATTTGCACCTTCAAAGGAGAGTAGCAATCTCTTGAATGAGCTCTCTCAACGACTGTAGACCAAACGAGATGCTCTTAGCAAGAAAAGACACTACATAATGATCTACTTGCGACGAGGCACCTCGTATATTGGAGGATGAGAAAGAATGCTCTCGGATAGACGAGGACTTAAAATTGTGGTCTTTGATGCCATGTCAATCAAATTACTTGCCCTCTTCTAGATGGTCATTCTCATTGTATACAAAGTATAAGGTATAATACAATACATTGTTCAAATGATTTCAACAATCAAATCAATCCTAGGAATCTATAATGTATTCCAAAAAGACAAATATATGCATCTATACTAATCAATTACATGTATTTACAGTTATTATTAGCAGAAGGTTAAATATAGCATATACAGTTGATACCATCGAGATCTTACACTTACTAATAGTACTCTCTATAAACAAAGTAGAGTTGAAATCACCTATGTTCCAAATTAGTGATAAAAAACACTACTCCAATGATAAAAAAGAAACAAATAACCCAAAAAATGAAAACTATCAGCCTTAACCTTCATATTCTACCTCCACAATCATTGCCGCTCCACCAAATTGGCCTATAGACAAATCACTTTCTCCCACCCACATCACTACTCGTAAAAAAGCATTGTTATCCATTCATAAGCTCCATATAAAATTGTGATACTGAATAATGTCTCCCTGTCCCGCTACCTGGTTGCCCTTAAAATCCAAAGCCCTGCTTTGCTTGACAAAATACATAACCATGACCTTTAAAAAAAAAGGTGAAAAGTAAATATGGAAAACAAGATATTGTTTCCTTTGACTTCAATCACCATCAGGAGTTGCACATTTATTGAAGATAGCAGAGAAGCATAATGAGGTGGATAGCTCACAAACCATCTCATCTTTAATAATTTCTCAATCACAATCCCACGTTCTTTTTCTTCTCAACTGGATTGGATCAGTTCAAATAAACCCAGTCATGCTATCAACTTGCCCAAAGTCCAAATTTAAAAAATGGCTCTACGTATACTAAACCAGATTTGAGTTGAGGGCGACAAATAGCCACCACAAAGCTCATTATAAGATTCTCCTGTGCATATAACAGACAGCAGAGATGTAGAAAAACAAAATTGCCATTCAACAAAGATATTCCCATGATATATAAGACAATTATTTTTACATGCATGATTTTCCCAAGAAGATTTTTGGGTTATGGTTATATAATTCCATAGAAATTTTTCTTGTGCGTTCTTAGTTCTCTTTCTCGCACTTTGTAGTTGCTAGGTGAGGCCAATATCATATGTCCTTCTATGATGCTAATTCTACAAAAAATTATGTCGCATACAATCATTACAAAACACGGGTCCCAACATATGCCATATATGAGAGGCTTCTTCCTGTCATATTGCTGATTAGCAACAAGTTTTGATTGCATCAATAGACATACTAGATTGTATAAGCGTCCAAGGCATGGAGAATGGACTCATTGATATGTAGAATGAAAACAAAGGTTTCAATTCACCATCAAATAATAGAGGTTGCTGAACATCTATTACTAGTTACAGAACAGTAAAAGGAAATTATAGAACCATTCAATTGTGGAAGTAGAGAGCTTTGCCAATAAATAAAAGAAGAATCAGTGGAGATGAGCATGTGATATCTGATCATACATCAAATTAACAAGCATGTCTTTATTGCATCATCATTAGCATTTGTACCTTGGGATAATAAGCCGGTCCCAGGGGCAGTTTCGAAAGGATCCAATCCTTGACATCATCCACTCCATGTCCATATTTTGCACTCACAGGTATGATATCATCAGCAAATGTGAATTTCTCATACCACTGTAGCATATGACAGCTTTAAACCATGAAATCATACACAGCAATAAATGAGAAAATTAAAAACTTCAAAATAATAAAAAAGCTTTCAACCATCACAGTTCATCGTAACACCAAGATTTATAGTCTTAGTGCTTAAAAATCATGAACATTTTGTTAGTGCTACCTCAAGCCTCTTAGCAATCTCCCCAGGTTTAATTAGATCCTTCTTATTCAACACTACGAGAATAGGAACTTTGCCTTTGAGAGCACCAACACCTTCTTCAAAAATCTCATCAATCTAAAAAATACCAATAGGTGGATTATGAGCATTGTGATTTCAAGCTTTATTTACCATCACATTTTTAACAGTAGAATATATACCTTCTTAGGAACCTTAGAAGCATCAACAACAACAAGCACACAATCTGCATTAATTGCAGCTGTTCGAACATTCTTCATCATCATAGAATCTAACTTGTGCATTTTCTTTTCAATGACACCAGGTGTATCATATAGTATGATCTGCAAACTAACCATAAGTTCAAATACTAGACTGAAAATTGAAGAAAAAAGATATTGAGATTGTTAGAAACTCAATCAATAAGATCAGGTCAAGAAAGACCAATACCTGATAATCAGTGTCTGAACATATACCAAGTATTCGATGTCGTGTAGTTTGAGGTTTATCTGTAACAATGGAGAGCTTCTGCCCTATCATTTGGTTCGAAAGAGTACTCTTTCCTACATTTGGCTTACCTAAAACAGCAACATATCCTGCATTTATAAATGACGCTACAACTCAATTCCTAATAAAGTGTAACTTCCAAGCCTTCCAGTTGTTTTTTTTTTTTTTTTTCAAATAAAAATGAACACCTGAATGCAATATGTAATCATAAAATTGCATCAGCAGATTATAGAAACATATATCACTACCACAACAAAACTGAAAGTGAATAAGCAAACACGCTCCTGTTGTGTAAACTTGGAATAATGTGCAGAAGTATAACAAGAAACATATGTACCATTCTATATGAACAATCGAGAACAACAAAAGGCAGAGTAACAAAGCCAAATATGATAATTCAATGTCAGCTCGAAATTCTCAGTGCTGGCTTAAATAGTTGCACTTAATGTCCCAACTGAGGTTGAATGAATATGCACGCTCATAAAAAATTCTGGAAATAGATTCCATTTAAACAACAAATAGTTGTAACAACTTCCTTGAAATTTTTTCACCATAAAATCAAATACCGTAAAAATAAACATCAAAACAATTGCTTCATATATTTCAATCAATTCTTGCGAGAAACAGAGTGAACTTGATCAAATCGCACAGTCACCATATCAAACAATCACTTCTTCCTCTAATGCCTCCTTCATTAGAAATGCTTAAGAAAAATGAAAACTTGATTTTCAAGAACTTAACAAAATCATATAAGAATGGAGCTGGAGCGAGAAATAAACGAAAGCAAGAACGGTAATTAACCACTGCGATGTGATGGGCTACTGGAGCCATCAGAATCGAGCGCATCAAGCTCATAATCATCGAGCAATGCAAGGCTCCTATCGGGCTTCCCGGTCAGAGAGAGCAATGAAGAAGACGAGTTGAAAGACAACTGTTCCTCTTCCTCACCCACTGCCTCTGTCATTCCTTCATCGTCTTCATCTTCAATCGGTCTCCTTGACTTCGAAAGTATAGTCCCGACCTTCCCCTCGAGGGATGAGAGTCTTCTTCTGGCTCGGGCAGCGGATGCTTGGAAAGGGTTCCGAGGGGAGAGAGAGCAGAAAGAAGTTTCTCGGAGGAGTAAGCGAGGAGAAGAAAAAGAAAGGGAAACACAAATTCCTCGAACGCTAGCGGAGCAAGAGAAGGTAGCGAGACCGAGCTCCATTCTAGAGCGCGGGAGAGAGAAACAGCAAGGGAAGGGCTTTACATTATCCAGCAAATGATTTTGAAGAAGAAGGTTGCCGGAACAAGGTAGCGCAATCCTACACAATTCCAAAAAATGTATATTAAAATTTATTTAAATTATATTTTTACATATAAATGAAACCAATTTATGAGTATTTTACCTATTTTTATATTTTTTAAATGTATTGATTCATCTTATCAAGAATTTACTTTATATGAGTTTCTTTGAAAATATATATGAATAAATAATATTTTATTCACTCAAGTTTTAAGATGTAATTAATAAAAATCAACGAGACTTCGTTTAGATGTAAATCTTGATTCATATTGGAATTAAAAAAATTTTCAAAATTATTTTCAAACTTCAATTTTAGCAATTTTATCATAAAATTAAATGTCCCGGTAAGATGAAACTACCAACACCAAAAATAATTTGATCCTGCTCAAAATGTGTGCAAATCAAATACTTAAAGCCTAATAGTAAACTTTGAAATATTAATTGGAGGACCAAATAATCTTCAAAACATATATGTTCATTGTCGAATTGAATTTATCGATGAGATAAATCCAACAAGCTACAAATACTTTTTTATTCTAACATTATTTAGACACTTAAATATTGGTAGAATAATATATGATTGAGGTATCAATACTGGTTGTCTGATAGAGTATTCTTGAGATGTCACTCTATAAGACATGACACTCTAATATATATATATATATATATATATATATATATATATATATATATATATATATATATATATATATATATATATATATATATGACTCTGACTCTGTATATGAGAGAGAGCTTAAACGTGTAGCTTAAAATTGAAGAGAACTTAGAGCGTTGAATTGGAGCTCCACCTAAGCACTATCATTGAACCACCCATTATCAAGCCACCACCAACTTGGCAACATTGGACGGGCATAGATCATCGCCATTAGACCACCTGTCATGACCCAACCCGACCGGGACTGATCCCACTCGCATCAGGTCGCGACTAGGCTCAAACGGACCGAACTGATTCCAGGATCTAGCTTTGGAATTTGTTTCAGAACTTTCTTCCAAATAGAAACAAACACAAACAGACACAGAGCTACTATAAACATCAAATGCAGCGGAACAGATCATCTATCTTTTCATTCCTCAGAAATTACAATTATATACAAATACAGATCATGGCTTTCAGACAGAAAGAAAGACAGAACAGAAAAGTCATGACCGTACAAAAATTAAAAGTCCAAAATACCTATAACTGATCAGACTCTGAACTTCTACTCCTGAACTTCCTTCCCTTTCCCAGAACCTGAAAACCACCAGAAAACAAGGGTGAGCTCAACAGCTCAGCAAGACAACAAACCTCCAATCAAAATCCTCAGAGTCCACATCAAACACATCAGACAGAAATCTGAACAAAAATCGGAACAGAATCGTATATCAAATCAAAACAGAATCAGGATTGTACATATCAAATCAAAATAGAACAGAACATAAATACATCACATCAAAACTGACAGAACGTACCAAAATCAACATCGGATCATATCAGAATCATAATCATACAAATCAGATCGACTTATATCATTTCAGAACAGATCAAAAGACAGAATATATTCCCTGACACTAACAGAATCTCAACGGATTCTGGCCCCTTATGCCTCCATTCCCAGACACTGACAAAATCTCTCGGATTCTGGCCCCTTATGACTCCCTTTGTGCTCATGGCACCAGAACAGATGTGCTTATAGCACCAGAACAGATTTCATCGGATCCGGAACAGAACTGATTTCAGATTTCAGATTGAGCTCATTTCAGATTCAGATTTCCCAAACACTAACCGAATCTCTTAGGATCCAGGCCACTTATAACTCCCTTTTTATAGTATATACAGATAGCATATCAATTCAGAAGAAATCCTGACAAAATCAGAAATCACACGAAAATCGGGCAGCACAACGGCTGTATACGGAATTTACACAATTTTCCTGAAAAATCACAGAATACCAAATTTGCACAGAATATAGATAACAACATTGCAAGACTTTAATTCTATTGCTCAGACAATTTTAGAGTTCATCAGAAATCACAGACAAAATAAAACACAGTCGGGTCAAAATTATCCGGTAAAAATTCTCCAGAAAATAATCAAAATGTGCACACTCGGCACGTCAACAACATACGGAAAATTACGCTGTAAAAACTGAACCAGATGGAAAATACGAACGAAAATCACTAACAGAAATCAATTCCGGACAGATAATACCGCCAACACGACGGTTCCGAAAATTGAGAAAGGCGGATTGTGCCTTACCTTGCGTACACCAACTTCTTGAACTGTCACAACGGACGAAAACGGACGAAAGTCGCCCAAAAATCACTTTTCCTTCTTTTTCTTTCATTTTTCTCTCTCCTAGGCTCTTCTCTCTCTTCAAAATATCTCATTTCTATATATATCCAAACTGATCGTCCCAAACGATCGCACTTCGTCCCGGGACGAAGTGGCTCTGGACAAATTTCGTCCAGACGAATTTACTTATCGTCCCATGACGACTGGGCTCTGGAAAATTTTCGTCCAGACGATCCAAATTTTGTCTAAACGAACCCTTCAGCCAAACATGTTTTTTCCTGCACAACCTGTACCGATCGTCCCAGACGATCCAACTTCGTCCAGACGATCCTGGAAGGAAAATGGCCTTTACACCACCACCCAATTAGTTATATTTATAGCCCCTATTGTCAAGCAATCATCATTTAAACTTTGTCGTTGAACCATCTTGGTTTAACCACTGACATCTAATAGCCATCATCAAAACACCACTTGATCGTCGCTAACCACCACTTGATCACCATTATTTGGCTACTATTGTCCAACGACAGTTCTCCAACCACCATCGTCTGATTATGGTCATTCAATCATTATGACCTAACAATGGCCATCTGATCACTATCCCCTATGATGATCATCTATCCATCAACATCAAACCACCATCATCCAACTACGATCCTTTGACCACTGCAACCAACTATGTTCATTCAATCTCTCTCACCTAACTACATTCTCTAACCTCTGCCACCCTATTACAATCTCTAATTATCATCACTCAACTATATTCCTCTGATCGCCATCATCACATACACTCCGTAGACCATCATCTCCCGACTAT
This sequence comes from Dendrobium huoshanense, assembly GCA_016618105.1. Lineage (NCBI taxonomy): Eukaryota > Viridiplantae > Streptophyta > Magnoliopsida > Asparagales > Orchidaceae > Dendrobium > Dendrobium huoshanense. Next base: position 56,976,174 of record CM028342.1, on the reverse strand, counting down.
GGTCATCAAATCATTATCACTCGACTACAATCCTCTAAACCTCATCACCCTACATATTTATAGCCATAATTAGTAGAAAGTTAATGATGCCTTATATTGCATCAACTTATTTCTCAATCATGAAAAATGGCATCATTTGTAATTGATGATAAATACTTCTGAAATCATTTTAGTTGGGCTATGCCCCATGTTTTTCTTTTTAAAAATTTTCATGTAAAAAACTCTTAAGTCATTTACAACTATTCTCTTTTTTATATATGTGGTGGATCTTCGTCAATACAAAATATAAAACTCTCTCACTCTATTATCATGCATATTGTAACATTAAATGTATTGAAATAGATTTTAATATTAGTTATGAATTTTGTGGTGTTATAAACTCTAATGAATAAAATATTAATTAAATGAGTAAAATGAAGTGCTTTATACATCCAATCTTTTAAAAATAACATCATGTTGCTGATAAACAACTAATAAAAAATTAATAAGTATATAATGCACTTTTGAAATTTTTTGTTTTAAGTATATTGACTTTAACACTTTAAAAACCTTAATTTATATCATTGATCTAGTTATTGGATTATTAAAAGTAGAAGCGGATCCAGCTTTTTTTTAAAGTGGGCAAAATTTTAGTTAATTAAAGTACTAAACAACAATAATAATAATAAATAATAATAATAATAATAATAATAATAATAATATATTTTTTTTAATTTAAACAATATAATGCTATCAAATTTATAAGAGAAAACTTTTATCATTTATCTTCCAATATAATATTTATTTTTAGTAATATAAATTGGAGTATAATCATGTAAGTTATGTTGAACATATACTCTAACTTAGAGAAAAATAATTAACCATTAAATAAAAAAAAACTTAGAGAAAAATAATAATAAATTAGCTAAAAGTTATCTAATTTAGAAAAAAAGAGAAACTTAAACCATAAAATATGCAAGACAACTTGCATATAAAAGCTTCAAAGAGCCCAACACAAATATCCAGGGAATAAAAGAATAGGGAAAAAATTCAAAAAATAAAAAATAAAAGCTATCATTTCTTAAAGTTGCTTGCCAACTACATAGCCATCCATGGACTCTTGCATCCATGCATTATCAAATCGAAGTTAATACAAACCCAACTTATAAACCAATAGTCATTTCTTTCTACATTGGATAAAGCTTACGTCCTACTTTTTTAGAAACTAGAAAGTAAGCACCATACATTTTTTATAAGATAAAGATATCATTCAATGAGTATCTTCAACCATTTGGGCAAAATATTTTTTTAGAGGGTTCAAAATTTTAAATTTGTCTTTATATAGGCTTTATTTTTTAGGGTGGGCATGGCTCTATGAGGATCCACCCATGATTAAAAGCAATAAATTGAATTAAAATGCCTAAACTAAATTTTCAATAATTTCATTTGAGTCATTATTTTTCATATAATCATTATATAATCATTCCAATGTCTCTAATAATATTTTTTTTTATAAATATTGGTTATTAAACATGTATCACTAACAAACAAAATCTTGCACCTCAATTCGATAAATGACTCATATGTCAAATTTAAATTGTTAATGTCTCAAAATTTGAGACAACTTCAATTCAAAATGCTAACTTGTTAGTCCAAAAGTTAAAAAACAAAGTTATTAAAAAACATTATCACATTTTCTCTCTTAATATTTATTTTCTTTTCTCTAATATTTTTATTTGATGCGTTATTAGGAAATCCGTTCAATCAGGCACGAATCTTAACAAAAGTATGTGATTTGAAAATTTTGAAAATTAAATTCAGGATCATTCTAACTTTGATTTTAAAAAAATTATAATGAATATTTTAATGAAATAAACACATCGACAACAAAAGGGTCTCGATCTGAGTCCATATGAACTTAATTAAATTAAGCATTCAAAATATTGTTGGGAACTTAACTATAGTGCTTGAAAAACTAATCGATCTTGAAATCTTATATGCTTAAAGTCAAAATAAAAGTCTGATTAAGATGAATCTAACAAGCTCAAATTTGCTCAATTCTTAAATATTTAAAGAATACTCCTTGATCAAAGAAATCAATGTGGACCATATGATGGAATGTTCAAGAATTTTGGCTATAAAAATAAAAATGTGCTCCTAAAATATATAATTAGGTCACATTATTCACATAAGGAGAGCTTGGAGCTCGATCCGAAATAGAGTGGTAGAGAGCTCTAGTTAATGGTTAACACACCAATCATTGTCCTCAACCGCCATTGCCACACCATTGTCACTCAACCACAACAATTCAATTATCATTATCCAACCACCATTATCTGACTACTATCATTTGACCACTATCATCGACTGCATCTCCCAACCACCATCACCTTACATGTTACATTGTTAATGCTTACCCACTTCATCACCAATAGTTTCTAAACATGAAAATTAACAAAATTGATATAGGTCAACAGTAATATTGACACCAACCATCGTCGACAAGGTTGATGCACACCATCAGCACTAAATTCAATGCAAGCCATCAACAATAAGACTAATGCAGATCATCGACAACAAGGCTAATGCTTACTGTTGGTATCAACCTTAATGTCCAAAATTGCCAATAAGGCTAATGCATAATGTCAATGCACTTAATCACCCAAAAATACTAGCACACAACATGAATACCAAGACTTATACTTGAATTCTTAGTTTTTGGACTTGATCGGACAAAATCACCAATATTCTCTTGAAAATAACTCAATGCTCCTCCAATTTCACTATACAAACCATCTTCTATATTCCATGCTTACTACATTATATCAATGCCTTCTCTAATTACAAGGAAGAATATTATTTATAACAAACTTATATCAATGAAATCATTTCAACTGGGTAAGTTATATGATTTTTCCCATATGAGGATTTTCATATGAAATTCTTCTCTTCTATAAACTACTCGCAACCTATCTATCTATTCGTATGATGTTTTTTTTCTAGAATGTTAAAGCAATAAACTCTACTATTATAATTTCTCTTATTTTGTTTATAAGAACATGAGTCAATTCATCAAGTAACTCAAATTCATTAAATTGTGATCAAATTAGGATCTTAGGTTCAAATGCTTGAATTAAGCTCAAACTCAAATCAAAATAAGCTCAAATTCAGTTTAACATTCATGCCCAACTCTATACCCATCACTTATATGCAAATCATAATCATCCTCAATCATTTAATGAATTTTGTATTAGCACCATGTTGATGGGCTGCTTTCTACACTTAAATATAATATTTTCTATTAGTTCATTAATTCATTTCATTTGGTAGTCGAAGTAGATAGAGGAGAAGGTTTTTAGAAGAAAAGAAGGGATTTTGAGCCTCTTCAGATCATTTTTAATCGTCTACCCAGTTTAGAAAGTTATCCGGATCGAAGTATGTTACATTATACCTATCTTAGTTTTTTAAAATATTAAGTTTTTTTAATTAATTTTTATTTCTTTGCAAAAAAATAAGGATAACTTTGCACTAAAAAAAACTTCATCGCATAATGATGGTGGGATGTGTGTGAACTTATGCATGTAGGCAAGCAAGGCTTTATTATAGACAATGTAATGAATGCTTGTCATTGTCAATGTTGAGTTCTGCTTAGACTTTTCTTGATATGTTAACAATAAAATCCCACGCAAATTTATGCAAGTATACATATTGAATCAAATAATAAAGTGAGTAAGTAGAGTGTAAAACCCACGATAAAGTGTTTTGATTACTTTCAAAAAAACTATTACTACTTACTTTCAATGCATAAATTATCCTATTAAAATACAATTAATATTTTTGGAGTTTCTATCACTTTATAAAATAGTTGATACAATATTTAATAAAATATTTTGGATTGATGAATGCAAATATCATATGTTTCTTAATGAAACTCTTAATTGTAGATGTGATTTAGAGCATGTACATCCCTAGATCTCTATCGAGCTTGTAGGGATGAAAATGATATTTGCTAATCTCTTACAATTATAATATCTTCTTAAGAACCTAAAATATTCAATCATCCTATGTCTAGGTATGCCAACATTATATCTCAATATATTGATTGTTCTTGCATTCCTGCGTCAAGGCTATATATCACACTAGGTTTTAACTACACATATGGTCACTATATGTAATAAATGAAGAAAGAGATATAATTAAAAATATAATTAAATCTCTAACAAATAAGAGTCTTCATTAGTACATTAATATGCTCTTCACATTATCAATTCAAAATAAGAGATTTAGACAGACATTGAATAACTAATAAACAAATTCATTTTCATTATATTCATGAAAGAATCAAAGTACAAAGAAAATAGTGATTGTTACCAAAAACTAGGATGAACATTCTCCTATATACTCTTTCTTTCTTCACTTAAAGAGTTTCTTCAACAAAGCACATACTAAACACTCAAAAAATTATATATTATACTTTCCTAGCCTCCCTTAGATTTTACTTTAAGTGGGTACTAGAGAAGCACACTGAAAAATACTAAATTTAATACAACTGAATGGACTCCCCTACAAGTAGAACAAAACATCTATTTATAGAAAAACATAGAAAGGGCATTTGGCATTGTGGCGTTGGGCGCAAGAAAAAAGAACTAGTGCTTCAACATTGAAATGTTTGCTCCATCGCAGTGCTTGATGACATGGAATAATTTTTTTTTTAATAGTCATGATCTTTTACTAAAATAATGTGGCCCTTAGAAGTTATAACTACTATGCCACGATGTTGTTAAAATTGGAGTGTTGCAGCAGCCGAGTGGACAAAATTGCACCAAGGCGTTGAAATGTGTGACTCCATGGCATTCAATTTCCCGAGAACCTGACACTACCAAGATGGATTTCTAACGCAATGACACTTCGAACGATACAATACTAGATGTGTTGCCATTGCAGTGCTCACAAATAGAGAGTATGGCACTATAATATCTAAAAGTGATGCCTTAGCGATGTTAAATGTAACACAGTTGCGGTGTTTCTTATGGAACTACGATGTTAAATGTTCTTTTATAGTTTTCACCATTTTTGTGTTTTTCCTATACAAAAATAACTAAAATAATATATTTTAATTAAAATTCAAATATATAAAATATTATATAATTTATAATTATTAAATTCTCCCTAACTTAAAATCTTGCTTGTCATCAAGCAAATAAGAAATCTTTACTTATGATTAATTTAATAACCAAAGTAAAAAATTAATAATTTTAAACTACTAAAATATAAAAAAATACATCACGGTTTAAAAGTAATTGAAATGAATAAGGTTATAATTCTAGTTTATAAAAAATCCTAATAATTATCCTAACCCGCACCCTTGACATTGCTTATTTTGAATTTTTATGTTATGAATATAATCATTAACTATTAAATTTTAAAATGAATAATGTAGCTTTAAAGATTAGATGGGTTTGTAGTAAAGATTGAAATCCATTAGTGCATCATTGTTGCATCCTGGAGTATTTGTGGCGGTAGAGAAATATAAAATTTAACGTCTCAAGTTTTGTACATAGATCCAACACGCAATAAGATAAAAAGTGAGGGTGCATCATTTATAGGAGACACCAAAATTTTTATATGGAAAATCTTAAAAAAAGGGAAAAGCAATGGGGCTTAGCCCATTTTGAATGAATGCACTAGTATTTGCAGTTGATTACAAATGAGACCCTTCATTGGAAGGAAGGACATGACTTTATGTAACAAATATACATCATATAAAGTGTGTTACACGGTGGAAAATAGGAAGAATCACTTTTATCGTGTTTGCATGGTCGGAATGGCCGTAGTCAATGGGTGATGGAGGTCAGAAAGAATGTAGTTGGTGGGCGACTTGAGTCAGAAGGACTGTAGCTTGCGAACGACGGAGGTCAGAAAGACCTTTGTCTGGTGATGAAGGATGGAATGATTGTAGTCGATGGGCTATGTAAGTTGGAATGACCATATTTGATGGGCGATAGAGGTCATAAATATTGTTGTTTGATGATGGTAGTCACAAGGATGACGTCAGGTAGAAGTCCAACGATGGATAGAAGTCCAGTGTCAGATAGAAGTCCGACGATTGTCCGTCAACGGGCAAAAGTCTGATAGAATTTTGATGATGGGCGAAAGTCCAAGGTCGAGAAGGAATTTGACGACGAGCAAAAGTCCAACATTTGGTAGGAATCTAGCAATGGTCAAAATTGGAAACCATTTGGTAATCAAAATTATGGCTTGAACCTTCTGAATGTGCTCCGGGTCTTTGATTTGGATCCATTTGGGCTCGGATTGAGTCAAACTTGGTGTCGTTGGTTTTATATTTTTAGACGTTCAGTTTGACTATAAGTTTGCTAAAATTGGAGTTCAGATTGTTTTTGAATTAATTTTTGAAGTTCCCAACTTGATTTTGCCTCGAGATTTGTGCCTGATCAAGATAATTTTTTGATGATATATCTGTCATCATATGTACTAGATTTTAATTCTTATACTTTGTGTATTTAAATATAAGATTATAGTTTGGCTTTAACCTTCTAACTAATACTAATTTTTTAATGTACTTTCATCTTTTCTTTCTTTTTAGAACTCTTATCATAATTATTTTCTTTTCATTTGCATAGGTTACATTGTTAATAAATTTGAATATTATTTTTGCTTGTAATCACTTACAATCTTAATAATTTTAATGTAAGGATTTATTAAGATCACTAGTTCCAATTTCAGTTACTATGATTTCCAACTTTAAAGTACTCCTACCTATTTCTTTTAACCTTAATTACTCATCTTTCAATTCAAAGGTTAATTTATAAATGTATAACTTATAAATTGAAATTAAGTCAATAACTTAAATGATCTAAATTAGTTAATTATTGGTTTTCTAATCTATGAATTATAATATAATGTTCACTTCAACCATAATCTAAGTTTTATTATTATTCTAATTTTCCATATTTTTTAATTATCATTTTTATTCTAATTAAATAAACAATAAAAAAGTGTAGATGTTAATGGAAGACAAAGTAACAATGTAAGCTTAAGGGAAATTAAATCAAATGTGAATACAAACAAATTTAAAATATAGTTAGTAACAAATGTTTTTTATATGAATGATAAAAAGGCTCAAAACATGTGTTATATATATAACTAAACAATTGCTATTAGATAACTAGTGCTTAAGGAACCATTCTAACATAACAATGCATTGGTTTTCATGGCCATAACAAACATAGCGAGGAACTAAAATTATGACAAACTATCACATTACTGGGATCTCCCCCAAGGAAAAAAGAACTTAAAATGTAATAAAAGAAAAATATGTTATAAAATAAGGTTAGCGTTCACACTCTCTCTACTCTCTCTAGCTTCCTAACAGAATCAAGATTTTCCTCTTCCTCCTCCTCGTCATCATCATCATACGTATGGTTTCGATATATGACTATTACCTATGAAAATATGAAAAGATTTTTTTATCCTAAATTTTTATTGCACCATATGAATATATTTGAGCTTGGTCCATCCAGACTTAATTTTACCATAATAAAATTTCTTTTGGGAATCGAAATGCCAAACATCTTGGCCAGAAGAAAGAAGAAAATTCATAACTGAGAACCTTACACCATGCAATCTCTTCATTTCTGCATTGTAAACCTTTGTATATTTGAAACTTTATTTCTAAAGTCATTTAATGTGCTAACAATAGAAGAACTCTAAATTTTAAAGAATAAAATGATTCTTCATTCTCATAGATAAGCTCTTACATATATAAGGAAGAATGCTTTCTCTTCTTTCCACCAATTAACTCATAAATGATGAAGAACAATCAATAAAACTCATGCAGGAAGGATTCTTGAAATGTTAAAGAGACAAACAAAAATGGCAAAGAAAAATAACTACAGTTAACCTTTATAACTAAACAAGCATAGTAGTTTATGATTTGTATAAGCATTGTAGCGCTGAGTCTAGCATTGTAGCTTTTTTTTTTTTTTTTGAAAAATATAAAATATTAAACTATAACAACTATCATGGCATAAATAAACACAAAGATGGGTTGCTTCCCAAAAAAAGCTAAGTTTATAGTCTTCAACCAAATTTACCTAGATTTAATAATTTGGCTAGGGTTCCTCACTACCACTCATCAAGTGATTTCCACTTTGATCTTTTTCTTTCTCCTTTGGATTAACTTTAGTATTGCTAAGCAAAGATCCAAGAGGTCTGCTACTAACTGAAATTGCAAGCTGGCCTTATTAGTTTTCTAATTTTTTAATATAAGCAGTTTGACTTTGCAATTGAGTTTCTAACTGCATCATTATATCTTCGAAAGGTGACTTTTTATTTCCAAATTAAGTATTTCTATTTAATCATGGAGGATAAGGTCTAGGATTAATAATTGGTTGCTGAGGATTGTTTTAAATTTCTCCTTGATTATTTAAACATGAATTCCATTAATTATTATCACCAATATTATTTGACCAATTAAAATAATTAGGATGGTTCCTCGAACCTAGATTATATGTATTGGAGTAGGAATTATTTTATCTTATAATTAAATTCATATTTTCAATCCTTTGCACGCCACTAACTTCAATGGAATTTAAATCTCTATCTTACAATTGCATAGATGATTCATATACTAATTTAGAACTTATCCCTATTATGTTTAATTTCTTAAAAATTGCTACAACTTGTGCAGTTAAATTTGATAAAGCATCTGATTCATAAACTATAGCTATTCTCTTAGGACAGCAGGCCATTGAAAATTATTAGTAGTCATTTTGATAGCTTCAGCATTAAAGATCCTTCAGGTGCAGCGTGCATGATTGCTCTAAGAGATCCTAGTAATCCATTGTAAAATATTTGAATAATTAACCAAATAGGTAAGGCATGATGAGGGCATTTCCTAAGCATTTTCTTAAATCTCTCTCAACTTTTATAAATTGATTCTCCTTCAAATTGGGCAAAAGATAGGATATTATTTCTAAGTTTGGTAATTTTTGAAGGTGAGAAATACTTAGTAAGGAATTTATGAGCCAACTCATTCCAAATGGTTATAGAGCATGGGAGTAAAGAATTCAACCATAACATAGTCTTGTCTCTTAGAGAAAATGGAAATAGCTAAAGCCTAATATCATCATTACTGACACCATTATACTTAAATGTTGTGCATATTTATAAAAAGCTGATAAAGAATAAATTGATATCTTTAATAGGAGTTTCCCAAATTGAAAATTTTGAACCATCTGAATTATGATAAATTTTAATTCAAATGTATTAGCACGGATAGTAGGTATATTAATACATTGATAAATTTCATATACCATATGGTTAGCATAATTCTTGAGAGGTCTAAAATGATCTTGATCTGATACTGGTTAAGGCATTTTCAAAATCTTTTTAGTTTTTTTAATTTTAGAATTGGTCATTTCTATCTCAAAATCAACTAACAAATATTCCTTTATAGATCTACAAAGTATGCAACAATGAATATAAAATTAACAAATAAAATGGGATATAAGATACAAATAGGTATAAATATGCACTTATTAAAAGAAATTTGGGTATTACTAGTTGCTAAAATCGATTAGAAATCATAAAATTCCACTGGAAACTATGTATTTTTTTGTGAAAATGTAATCAACAATAAATCTCGCATAAAAAACTTTATTACGTCGAAAAAGTTCCACCGAATTTTTTTCTAGGAAATTTACTGGTAGAATATATCAATTTAATTCGTTAATCAAGAGTCATTTTTACCAGCAGGTTATCAGCCAGAATTACTAGTGAAACTAGTTCGTCAGATATTCTTGCAGATAACTCACCAAAAAAGTTTGACGGACTAAGATTAGCAGAAATTTCCAACAGGTTATGTACTAGAATTGCGGCGAAATAGTTCCACTAGAAATTTGATACAATTTGTCGCATCTCCATTTATGGTAGATAATCCGCTAGAAACCTTTAGAAAAAATTAAAAAATAGCACTCCCTTTTACGTTTATATTTTCTTCAACACAACAAACATGCATAAAATTATACATATATTATATTCATTTAAGAATTAAACATAAATAAATAGTTTAATGATAGATTTGATCATTCCAAGTTTTTTAAAAATTTATCAAACAGTTTAAAATTAAACATACAAATAAAATATTCAACATATAAATGAAATGTTGAGAAATAATAAAAAATATCTAATGAGAATCGATCTCCTCCTCTGTTGATGTTGCCTACTACTTTCCGCTAAACTACTCCCTTAATTTCTATAGCTCATCCAATAGCTGAGTTTGTTGCATATAGATTGTATGCCAGCTTGTGATTTCCTAACTTACTATAGCTCGATTATATATATGGGCAAATACCTGTTGGTTGTACAATGACTCCTGGCTACTTATTGAGATGTTGGAGCTACCAGATGTTTGCCCCTCATATGCACAGGCTTATGAGCCTAAACCATAAACCCGACCTTTCAACATTCCTCTTACCGCTTACGACGAAGTGTGATAGTTATATTAATCTACTGATCCCCGAAAAGATCCCTCACTTGCTCCTAGATGGCTCTCTTGAATCTGTGTATACTCGTCATGCAAAATGTTAATACAAGATTAAGCAATTTACACATGAGACCTAAAATATTAAACTTATGCACTCACATAGGCTCTCCTTGCTCGCTCATCAACCCATTGCTGGTCCTCTTACCCTTGTGGGTATGACTATGCAACTTAACATCAGTTGGTTCTCTACCCAACACCTTTTTCTATAATATACTTACATTAGTATTCATATGTAAGTAAATTGTTAAAATCTTTTAAAATTTCTTACCAAATGTCGCTCGTGCTCAGTATTTGAAATTGAGCCCTTAAGATGAAAGGAACTACCCATGCCCCCAACAACATAAGCTCAATTATGTCTATTTAGGTCTCTCTTCCTAATATAACCTGAGCTAGCCCAAACACTGATCAACTAGCCCCATACACTCTCACTAATCCAAATTGGTCTCTCGTCTGACTTTCTAATGTATACAATTATATCTCATATGCGAGCCAACCTGCTATTCTAAAAAAAATTCTATTTTTATCATTGTGCTAGGGTAACCAATAAAAATCTTTCTGCGTTAAAAATATACAACATAGAATATTTTTATTAGCTTAATTAAAAAGATGAATAAATAATATTTTTTATAATAACTAACCTAAAACTCTTTGAACCATATATCGTGCACTTCTTTTGGTACTTTCTTCCAAGAAATATAAGGAGCATCATACACGCTCCATATGATGTCCCATATTATTTGCATCGTCTACTTTGATGGATAAAACCTACATAAAATGTTTTAGGTGAAAAAATGTTTATCAAATTTTAGTAGCATGTTAAGAATATAGTAAGTAGGTACATGTCACCCTCAGGTGCTATCAACATATACCCCTCTGATGTCTTCTCTACTGTAATTGGGGTGGAAGGTCCACCTGCACAAGGTAGAAGGGGTGTTGGGGGATAGTATGAGAAGACATATGGTGGATATGAATAAGTGGGAGGGCCTCCATGAGAAGGGGGTAGTAAGGTTAAAAGGGACTACTATGCGTGGCATCTGGCAAAGGAACGTGGGTTATGATGAGTAGAACTACATGCTACTAGCTGGAGGAGTAGATAAAGGTGGGCTAAGTTGACTCTAAGTGACAGGCTAAGAAGAAAAAGTCCCCTCAATGCGTACAGACCTACTAATTGGGTTATTAGTCACCTTTTTGCATCAACTAAAAATATTTTTGATCAATCCTCAGTGAGGCTCATCACTTGAATCCAATTACAAAAAAAAATTTAAAAATATTAGTAGCATTAATTATAAAAAATATTTAATTTAAAATAGAGTACCAATTAAATAACTAAACTAGAGTAATAATAAAATAATGAAGTAATTATTGTTATCCTATTAAAATAAATTATATTGTTAATATAAATTATTGATTCATAATTGATTATAAAAAACTATTAAATATGTTTACCTAATGTTTACTCATTATTTATTGATTAACTTCTATATGATGAAACATCTTCACCGCTGTCAGATTTCTCATGACTTTTCTCTATGTTTAAATCTGCAATAAACTATATTTTTACTCAGATAAATATTTTTTTGAGTCATTATAAATCCAAATCGTAAACCATCTTCACCATAGTATTTTGATTGTAATATTTTACTTGCATAAATTTTATCATAATTTTTGGATATCGTGAAATTTTTTAAGAAATTGGTACTTATCGGTACAAGTGAGGATTTCGAGATTTTTTTGTGTCTATTTTGCAAACCGATTTTACTAATATCTTTTAATTATTATGATTTATTTCATGAATATTTTTCTATAATTATTTAAGCTCAAAATAATTTATAGGAATTTATTATTGAAAAAAATAATTAAATTAAATAGTATATTAAATAATCATATTATATTATATAAATATATCTTAAGTTACTAAAAATCTTTTAAAAGACTTTTACTTTCTTCATTTCGGCAACACAGCTTTTTAGGAAATTATGATAGACATGTGAGGAGAGAAAAGGAAATCTTGGATTTTGAGACTACGGAATGATTTTTGTTAGTCAAGATATTTTCTCGACTCATTGTAAGGTACCTTTAACTTATTTTTTTATTTCAAAGATTTTATATTTTTGTCTATTTTCTAGTTTAATTTGTCTTTGTGTTACCAAAAAATATGAATAACTTTGTATTGGTAAAACTTTCACCGCATAACTTTTTGTATATTATAGAAATAAAGATTATGAATATTTTGAGTATTTATTTAAGAATTTTTAATTGATGATTTTGAAAATACATTAATTTTTATCTACTTAAAATTTTATTTTGATGTTTAAAAATAATGATTTAGTTCAATTAAAGCTTCATAACATTATTTTATGTAATATTTAATAATTTGGTCAAATTTTAAAAATGTAAATTTTTACTTAGTATGATTTTTGTTATCTACCATTAGTACATTTTGGTATTTTCTGAATTATGTTCAATTATATTTTATTGTTGTAACACATTGAAAATGAATGTGGATTTGTGCTTGAGTAGTAGCTGGTCGCTACTACTATTATAATATTGTGAAGGGCAAAATTTTTGAAACGAGCTAGTCAGCAGCCATTTTTAGGAGAACAAGCAGTATTGGAAATGTATTTGAGAAGCAGCGTATACGCCTGACCTTTTGGCGCATTCAAGAATGCACTTGTTGGATTGGCGCATTCTTTGAATGCGCGTAACAGGAGGACGCATTTGGGTTATTCTACGAATTGCACCGAAACATTAGGCGTATTCGCTCAAAGTTAAAAAACGGAGGCCCAGATATTTGCAGTAAATGTCAGGCGACATTTTGACTCAATTTCTGTGCTTGAATACGTTGTTTGATATTAAGTTAAATCATTCATATTTTGCCTCATTTCATTTACTCCAAAAAAAAAACAAATATGGTGCCTCATTTTCAATGCATGAATATAGAAACTTAATTATTTTGTTAATAAGTTAAATACTTAAATACGTCTCTATTTAATTATATGTATTATATATATTATAAATGAATAATATGCTAATTTTGTATAATATTTAATCATATTAAACTTTAAATTGTTAAATTTAATTATATTAATATATTAAAAATATTTAATATAAAGTAATAAATAATTTTTTTTTTTGAAAAATGAGAACAAAACTAATAGAATTGTTTTAAGAAGTCCAAAATTTTGAAACTATTCTATAGTTTCAAAATTTTACACGTTAATTTTTTACGCTATTCATTTATAGAAAATTATTGGTATAAAGCTAATCTACATTATTTGAGAAACACAGAAGAGCGTAGATGGTATTTCTTCCACCGTGTAAATTAGTTTTGTTTCTGAGTTATGATAAATTTTGTATTGTAGAGGTAATTTTATTTTTTAGAGTTTTTTTTTTGAATATTTATATTTATAAAAAATAGTAATATTAAATGCAATATAAGTTTAACTATAAAGTAAACAAAGTTAAATTACACAAAATATAATATAATATAATAAAGTTTATAATATATTTATGCCAAAAATAGAACTATTTGAGGAGTACCAAAAATCTGGGTGCATTCGTTAGGATATGCCGAATTTATTTTTTAGGTAGTGTGGGGCGAGAATGATTGACAAATAAATTTAAATAAATAGATGGAGAGAACATATAAAATCAATAAATGAATGATTTTTTCAATTAATTTTTGGTATGATTGAATAATTAGTATGTGAAAGAGAATTATGGATAGTGTAAAGGATTGGCAAATAATTTATTTTTGTATTTTATTATTCAATAATAATTACGTGTATAGATGATGATTGAAATATAATTATAATTAATGAGAATGAATTTAAATAAGAAATCAATGTAATATATAATATCATAAGTTTTTTTTATTTAAATCTAAAATAGAACTAGTTAAATTTTTTAGAAAATTTGCAATTGAAATAGAGCGAAAAATCATTAACACAAATTCATGAAAATACAGGATAAGTTCAGTAATAAAAAGGATGACATATGATAAGAATTGAACAAAGGTAAACAAATTATTATTACATTTGGCTCAGAACTATGCGCATATGCGCTTGGAGTTGGGTTAGAGTTGGACAACATAAGAAATTTGCTGTGAACTGCTGTTGGATGTATTGCCAATCTTTTATGTTTAAGAACTCCTTCTTTTTACCATCTATAATATTTAGCTCTTTATAATTTTCTGATAGAAATGCATCTTGATTAGTATGCCACCTTTTATAAATGATACAATGTTGCACATCGGTTATTGGATTCTCAGCATTGACCACAACGGAACCATCTTTTTTCTGTGTGATTTCATTAATTCTTGTACTAAGAATAGTTATAGGAGCAAAATGACCATTATGATCTGTAAACCTTTGTCGTACAAATTTCCAGCCCATATCAGTAATTGTTTCTCCATCCACATACATGGAATGATGACTTTTGATAACTTCGTGATATGTATCCCATAAACTATCGTCTTCATACCAAGACCATTCATGTAAACAACATCGAAAAAATTCATTTGATCTTGCTTTCTCCTCCAAGAATTCATCCATATGGTACGACATTGATTATGTCAATCGAATTGTTCCATCATATATCAACTTCTCTTTTGGAATAATATGAAGGAAATCCCTAGATGGTGAGCGCTTTATTGATGAGGTCCTTGATGATGATGATGACATTATGTGCTGAAATTTAAGCAAATGCGCAATGAGTTATTATTTATGCAAATAATACAAGTAATTATGTAAAGGCCAATAATACCAAAAGTAAAAAAAAACAAGTATTTTAGTTACTTAGCACCTTAATCTTATACATCAAATATTAATATTTTCTTACATTTTAGCACACATCATAGTCATTTCCTAAGCAAATGTCGTACACGAGCTTGAAGTTGTGTTTGTGTTGGACAACATTTGAAGTGGTACATAAATCTGTGTTGCAGGTGGTTCCAATCTTTCGCCATCTAAAAACTTTTTTCTCCTTTCCATCCTGAGAACATTGCGTTAGCATTTTGTAGTTATCTAAGAGCCATTTATCTGCTTTAGGCCACCAATGATGATATAGAATACAGTGATCCATATCAAGCATTGATATTCCTATCCCCGGCTCAACTGTACCGTGTTTATCGCAACCCAGTTCTCGAATACAATCCTTTAGAAAATTTAATGATACTAGGTGGCCGTTCATATCGCAAAATCTATCTTGTAGCAACTTCCAACCACTCGCTAGAAGTTCATAGCCAGACATATATTGCCTTAATTTCATAATATCATCATTTTCATGCCACAGGACGACATCCTCGTCTTCCCCCAAGTATGTAGAAGACATCTAAAAATTTCATTTGTTGTTGCTTTTGCTTCCAGGATCTCATATGTGTTATAAGCCAAACTTTCATGTATACGGGTACTTCCTTCTTCTATTAGTTGTTGTGTTGGTGCGCCTCTCAATTTTTCATTGACCTCAGAGTATATTTTGTAATAATAAACTTATTCTTCCTTCACATGTGGATTCCTATGAACCAAGGAGCGAAATATGTTATGAAATGACTTGGAATAATATTCAACTCAAGTATGAAAGAACGTATAGAATACTATATTTTGTGTGCTGAACATAAATAAGAGAGCATAAATAAGAGGTATTAAGTTGTCTTACATATCATCGAACATTCACATACAACTGAAATAGTAAGCATAAGTAAGAGAAAATTTTAACCCATACCATCTATCGATGACGAAGAAGAGCCCTACTATCAGGAGTATATCTATCTGGAGCTCTTCTTCTGCATCATTGTAGTTGTTGCTCTTCCTCAATAAATTCCTCATCTTGTGGTGGAAGTTCAGGTCGATTTTGCCTCACATCAGTATAATGTTCTGAAGTTTGTCCTCCCATTAATAATATATCTTGCTGCAAGGGGGAGGATGATAACCCAACCCTTGACATCCACTCTGTTATTGCTATGGGTATAAATGTTTGTGTTGCGGGATGTTGAGATGGTGTACCATAAAAGATTTCATGTGCACTGCTCTCTTGTATTGCCAATGGGCTCCAATGTTTTGTGGAGGGTCCTGCCCCAGAAATGTCGTAGGTGCTCGATGGAATGTGCATTGAATGTCTTGGTGGTTCTCGTTCAGTATTTTGCTGTCGTCGACTTCTCCTGGATCTAGATGGAGCATCAGAAGTTGATCGAACCTATTCCTTCTTGGTCAGGTGGTGTGGTGTCAAAAGTAGTATAGTTGATATAAAGAGCCGTGAAATGAAAATGAGAACCAAGTGTTGTTATGAGATTATTCGTATGAACTTCGAATGTTATGTACCCTAGCATTGCCACTCATGCTGTACATGGGTCGGTACCAAAGGAGGTGTGCAACGTGTAAGAAGAACCAATTAAAAGAAGGATAAATGTAGCACTTCATAATATACATAAATACACTTGAATTACATTTACCTGTCTGGATCATGTGCCCTATAATGCCCCCACGATCTATGCTCATTTTCGAATCGGTTCCTCCGTGTTCTCCTGTTGGGTGGTTGACACCCACCACGTCGCCGTTGAGTTCTTTCAGCCTCTATATTTCAAATTTTAGAGATTTGTGGCAACCGAGTTTTGAATATACATAAAATATTATGTACAAATGTAATCCAACTAAATTTAATAATAAAACTGAATATGTGAGCATTAGTTAATTCAAGATGTAATATTAATAGTTACATAACATCTAACGAAGAGCAGTTCAGTTATGAATTAAACAACACAACCTACAAATACGATATTTAAAAAAAACATACATTACGACGTTCGAACATTCAAACATCAACACATATTACAACTTCCGACTTCTGAAAGTGCCTCACAAGATTAACACATCACTAGCTGGAGCAATCAACATTTTCCCTTTATCGCCGATCAAAATAAGTATGCCTTGATATATCGACCGTATCTTTAATTCAAGAAGAAAAGTAAATGAATTATTTTCAGTGTTTAGTTCAGAAGGAGCCCAAATTAATATAATAAATAAAGGGATTATATTTACTACCTCGATGATGCCGGATTATACGGACATGTTGTCCTATTATGACCATTTCTCGTACAATGTCCACACCGTTTATTTGAACTTGATTGTGCCTCATCTATCGTATTACGAAATCTAGTTGTCCTTGGTCTACCTGCACGTCTCCTAAAAGCTGGTGCAAGCAAAGGTACGATTCCTGCTCCTTCATTAAAATTTGGCCAAACATCCTTAGGAGGGACAACATGGAAAAGCCGAGAGTATATTGTCTTATATGAGTCTAGTGTGTAGTATTGAGACACGAAAGCATTATGATTCCATCGCCTATATCCTGCAACCGCAATCACATGAACGCATGACAAATGATGTAATTATGGTTTGTTACATGTGTATGCACACTTTTCAGGTGTAAGGACTTCAACTTTATGTGTTTTGCAAGCTGAATCCACAACTTCAAATTCTCCTCTATTAATGGTAATTGGTTCAGGGCAACGTCGTGCTTCCCGTTTAGTTCTTTGTAACATACCCATTGTTTTTGGAACAAGGTCAGATTCTACAGCCATCATCCACTTCTCAACTTTTGTAGAACGCCGCATGAATAAAGACACAAGATTGTAGTATATAGACATTACTAGACCTTGAATCGGCAGTACACGAGCACGTTTAAGAACTCCGTTAAAACATTCTGATGCGTTTGTTGTCATGATGCTATATCAACATCCATTGTCAAATAATAATGATCACTTACTAACATCACGTTGTATCAACCAATCATATGCTTCTTGCTTTGCATTTTTAATATGCTCCATCATACGAGTGAAGCTCGCACTGTCTTCTGTACTACCAACCAAGTACATATTATTGCAAAGGCCTTCAACATCAACAACACCTTGGCGACGTAAAATTTTTTTGAAGTTTTCACGTAAGTGACGAAAGTAGTATCTATGAACGGCTTGCGGAAATATTTCTCGGAACCCTCTCACAAGTCCTGCATGCTTATCTGAGATTATGCATAAATTGTGACGCTCTTTAACAACTTCAACCAGATCATGTAGGTTACGAAGGAACCAAACCCATGAATCATTGCTCTCTGATTCAACTATTGCAAAAGCCAAGGGGAACAGTCCACCGTTCGCGTCAATTCCAACAGCAGCAAGAAGAGTCCCACAAAATTTTCCTAGCAAAAAAGTTTCATCGAGGCTAACGACAGGGTGACAGTGCTGCCACCCATATATTGATGGGCCAAACGCCCAAAATAATGCCTTGAATCGTGAACCTCCAACCAATTCGACATTGTATATTGTGCCTGGTTGGGACAAACGTATCACTTCCATGAAACGTAGGAGCGAACGATAAGAATCCTCATACGAACCAAAAATTGCTTCGATGGCTTTCCTCCGTGCATCCCACGCTTTCATGTACGAGATCTTCATTTCAAAATTTGACTCCATTCTTGCTATTATCTCTTTTGATTTCATGTCGAGTTGTTGTTTTATAATAGGCATGATATGTCTGCATATAAATTTTGAGGTGCAATTGTGATGCCCACCAAGTATAACAGGTTGAGTGCAAGTATGTGGCGGACCCGCGGATGACACTTTCCAAAGACCACATAATCTTTTACTTCGTGATGCTGTAGTCGCCAATAGCAAGGCCTATGAACATTATTATGTTGTGCACATAATATTGTGAGATGACTTTTATTGGAAGTTGAATTTACGTATTGAACATTTTGTGAAATCGACCAACCATTAATTGCAGCCTGTAAGTCTTTCTTGTTATGAAAGATTTGACTTTCATACACTTCCGATGGAATGTTTGCTTCTGTTGAGCTAACAATATTGATGATAGGAGGATCACATTGATCATCACCATCCCATTGTTCGGTTGTTTGAATGGTTTCCTTGAAATTATTATTTACATCCATAGATTTTAATCCAGTAACATTTCGTCTTGCATGATCAGCAATGAATTCAACACCAAAATTTTCATCGTTCGTACAATTGTACATTTGTTCATGTGTTTCAATTTCAGGATGACTAGAACTATCCCCTGAATCAGTGCTACCACTATCCATAGTTTCGTATGAATCTATGTCATTGTTATCCATATCATCTTCGTGTGACGAAACATTATCGTTTTGCTCTATTTGAGGCATGAATGAGGAAGAGACTACGTTTTCTTCACATATATTACTACGTGGTCTGAACCAACGTGGATGATCGCTCACATTGGTACGTGAAGGTAGTTGTTCCTGCACCAAGTTTGTTTGCTCTGACAAACTCAGTCGGCCATAAAAGTTTGGTGGCATTTCAATCGTATTACTTCCACGGGCAGTCCACGTGTTTGGACTAATTCAAAAAGAATAAATTATGCTTAATTTTTAGATAACGAATTAAATCACTACAGCAACATGTAATGAAGTTGTAAATACTTACATATGTATCTCTGTTGACGGATCAGAAAGGTCACATTGATTGATTTGTTCTGCCTTAACGTAAACAACGACAGGATCAATTCTTGCTTCTAATAACATAAACTCACAAACCTCATCATCGGCTACATGTGTTGTGCAGTATCCACCATGATTCTGAAGTCGACATGTTAGGTTGACAATATTTGTTGCAGAATTAATCCTAAGCGCACCCATAATTCTGTCTTTTAGCATTGTGAGAGAAATATCGTAATCAACGATTATTGGCCGATTCTATCCACCGATATATCTCGCTCTTATATCATCCCCGATACGAAGCTCCCCATCGTAAAATAACATTAAGCGTGACATTCTGTCCTAAATTACACAATTTTGAGGGTTAATCCCAAGAATGTCATTTTTTGCTAAAAATTTTTTACTTAACAAAATAGTCATAATGTAACGAGAGTAAATGTATTTTAACGCGTAACAATATACTAACTCGATTCCTACCGATGAGGTCAAATTAATTTATTCTTCAATTCAATCGCAATGATGTATTTAGCTTATAGCACGAAACGTTTCTCACTTTTTTTTTGGCTAACATATCCACCCTATATGTAAACATTTAATCTTCTTAAGGTTGATTTTAATATTCCCGATTTAGTTTTTCTATGAAAGTCAATTCAATAATTTAGTTTCATGATCGAACTGATACTTCAATATTCCTTTTATTCATTATGGAGAAATAATAAATTTTTAATCTACTTCTGATTTTAAAAAAAAAATCAAAATTCCATCATTAAAACATAGGTCAATTTTATTTATTCTCCTTAGGTGTGAGCTTAATATTATTCATTATGTTTTTAAACTTCAAAAAATATTGATGTTCTCTCTTCCCAATTTGATAGTTAAATTTATTCTAAGGTACTACATAGCATGATTTAGGTTAATCTACTATTTATGTACTTCTTACTATATTTTTAAACTAGAAAATGAATTGAGGTTGCCTCTTCCAAAATTAATAGTTAAATTTAAGTCTAACTTACTAGAATTAAGGATTCAGTGCAATTTAAACCTAATTTTATCAGATTTTTTGGCACTTCTACTAATTATCTTAAAGGATTTTAATAATTAATAAATAAAATATAATTACATACAAGATGACAAATTTTATTTGTAAACATAAATAAGTTTATAAAATATTATTTTAAAAAAATATTTTCGGGTTTAAATGTAATTCATACAACTAATCAAATGTGACTACCTTAACTCAAACAGTTCTAACATTTAAATATTTTAAATATAATTCTAATAATATAACTTACAAAATTACAACAAAAAATATTGTCCCTTCAACATTTTACTCTGCATTTTTTTTCATCTAAAGAAACAACCCCTTAGTCTATAGACCGCCATCCTCTTAACCAAATGCTCAAATGCATAAAAAAACAACCACCTCTTGCAACATTAACTATTTATCACACTAAGGACAAGTTGCTAATAGATTAAAAGGTTTAACGGATAGTAAGATGCTTAATAAAAAAATAAAAATATATATATAAAAAAAAGATTGCCCGACACTTGTTAACTAATCCAATGTAACCGAGGAATCATCTTATCAGTCCGCGTGCTGCCTCACTTTACTCTTCATAGAAATTTTAAAATAAGCTTAGCTTTTTCTTTATATATAAGAAACTTTGTGAGATTGTTTTTTACCGATTTATATGAGTCTAAATTTTTTAATGTGAAGGAATAGCAAGAGTACTTCCAAATAAATATTATTTAGAACAATAATTAGAGAAAAACTATTGGATCCAGGAATATTTTTTTTATAAAATTTTCTTATTCTTTTAGGAGAGAATTTAGCATATTCCTAAGTTAAGCATTACGTACATATTATTATTATTAATCAATATTAATAAGGAACATCATTTGAACTTCAGTTAATTATGAATATCTCATTTCATCTCATAATCATAAGATAAACCTTTGAGGATTTTCAATTTGTTAAGCTCATTAGTTTACTTACAAGGTGATCCGACCTACTT
The DNA here is from genome assembly GCA_016618105.1 of Dendrobium huoshanense. Taxonomy (NCBI): domain Eukaryota; kingdom Viridiplantae; phylum Streptophyta; class Magnoliopsida; order Asparagales; family Orchidaceae; genus Dendrobium; species Dendrobium huoshanense. The sequence continues at coordinate 56,954,154 of CM028342.1, read as the reverse complement.
GCTAATCTTCTTTTCGAAGAATTCCTCCATGAAAGTCGTTTAGGAGTTAGGACAATTGAAAAAAAGGCTACAACGTCTATTTTTTTAGGCTACTATTAAAATTAAAAATTTGTGAATTTTCCTGTGTACTACAAATTTTTTTAAAACATATGTTACATAGTTGGGGATCTTTGGAAAATAAAAATACAACCAACTACCCACAAAACATTCATAAATTTCTTTCTACAAACCAGACCAAACAACAAAAAATGCTAAAAATAAATACAATACACCAAATTTATTTTAAATAAACTACAAATTTGCTGATAAAAATTAATACAAGTCACTGCTAAAATAATAACTAACAAATCTGCAACAAAGAAATATATCTCACAAAAAACTGCGGGAGCCTAAAACTACTTCATAATACATAATTTTTTTAAATAAATGTAAACCAATTTTACATCTTAACCAAATAAACTTTGACATAAAAAAAAAAAAGAAAAAAAAATTTAACATACCTCACCTATCTCTCTCCGGATGAACACAGCAGCAGCAAGAAACAAAGCAAACAACTGAAGAAGCTTGTGATTTCCGCTCAGCTCTTCTGCTCCTTTTTATATTTGAAATCTGCATGGCATCTTCTTCACCCACTCCCTAAACGTCCAACCAAACGCAATTATTTGTGTTTTAATTTCCGCACCAGTCCACGGAATTTGCGGATCTGGTATCCGGTAAACTCCAAAAAATCCAATCAGATGACAGCCAACCAAGCAGAGATCGTGAAGAATGCGCCGGGCTGGTTGGCGCATTCTCAAGAATGCGCCAAACCATTAAGCGCATTCTTGAATGCGCTTAATGGTTCGGCGCATTCTTGAGACTTCGCCGAACAAAATAGCGCATTTTCACTGCGCTAGTTGGTTTAGCGTATTAGCTCGAATTTAAATTATTTCATAAATCTGCTTCTTCCACGAAAATTCAATTGCATCATGCTGCTTCCGAAAATTTTGCCTAATATATGTGTGTCATGAAAAAGACAAGTAAAGACCGCTTGAACCGTTGATTTGAGATTGATTGACCTATACAGGATGGTGGGCCGATAAACTTTTCCTTTAAATAAAGTAGTTTGGTGTTATCCTCTGCTAATTCATGTGATAGTTCAAAATTCTTACTTATTTAGTGTGTCTACTGAAATGTATGTTCTTGGAGCATTATTCTTATTATTGTATGAATTTATTGTTACTGAATGGATTTATTATTATTTTATTATTATATTTCTCCTATCACTAGATTGTTATTATTACAGATTTAGATATTAATACTACTAAATACCACTAATTTATTATATTAATATTAAGCATGAGATATATTGAGCACGTGATATAGAATACATGGATAGCATGTATATATTCTTATATAATTTTTTTACATTGATTTAATTTTGATAGTCTTTATTAATATTTTAATTTGATATTTTATTTGATTTATGTATTAATTGACATTACTGATATGACTATTACTTTATAGATTTGAAACTCATATTAGTTTACTACTTATTAGCTTTCGTATTATACTATAATATTTTTCTATTTATAAATTCTACTATTACTATAAGTGAATTTTATTGTTTCTGCACTAATTCAATGATCATATGAATTTAATTGCTATGACTTGATGGTTGATATGCATATTGATTCTTTACTGTGGTTTGAATTTAGTTATAGGTTTTGGTGACCTATTGGGCATTTTTGCTAATTATATATGTTTAAATGATTTCAGGTTATGGTAGGAGAGCATGAGTGTAAGATAGGTTATGATTCTTTAAATTCTATTTCTTTTAGTTATTCTTTTGTACTCAAGACAGAGTGGTTATTATATGATTGTATAGATCCTGAGTTATGTATATAATTTTTAAAATAAATATTGATGTTTACATTAATGTTTTGAATTATAGAATCTATTTTTATTATTTATTACATATATATAATATTAGATAGCTCTGATGTTATTTATTAAAAGATTAAAAGAATAATTATTCCTATTTAGATTATGGGGTATCTATTTCCTCTAATTGTAACTCAATTTCATTAGTTGCAATTTGATCGTCCACATCATTAGCAAGATATTTTAAATTTGATAAAAGCTCTTCTTGATGCGCTGATGATATTAATGTGGTTTTCTTAGTGACTCCTCTAGGTTTGGTCTTCATAACTACAAGTAAATCCTAATTGCCTCATAATCTACTTGGATAGTTAGCAAAATTGACTTAGCTTGTCTGGCTAGTAATGATAAATGGGTCAAACTTCACATATATCCTATCTCGATTTACTTATATTATACCATAAAGTGGATGTACTCTTGTATCTCAGTTCTATATTATATCAAACTAGTCATAATTAAATAGATACACATTATTATCGTTATCTCGATATTCCAACTATAATATTATTGTAATACCCCTAAGTACTCAAAATTATCACATGTATGGGTGTTTCCTCTTACATAAACATCAGAATTATTTGTCTTCCTACCTTTACACCAAGGTTTGGCTAAGAATTTGTAGCCATTAACCAAAATAATTGACCAATTTTCACTAATTAGTCCCTAAGCTAAATCCAGTAGTCCTGATACTACAAAACACTTCCTTAAGTGTGCACCTAATTGGTTGATCAAATGTAGGTATATTAATAACATGTTTATTAACTACTATGTTAATTAATTAAGGCAAATTAGTAGAAATAAATAGTCAAAATTTATGTCCTAATGAAACTCAAGATATGACTCAACTTTATCACAGGTAAGCAAGGCATACAATGTGGTAGCTCTCATATCCTTATCAGTCAAATAATACACAGTGCTAGCACCTGCGGGTTCAACCACTTTCATTGTATACAAGCAAAATTGGATTGTCTCACACATTATATATGCTTCATAATTTGAGCCTTAAAGATGTGCTTTATTTTTAGCAATCTTCTTAAGTTTATTTAAATATATCTTAAATGGATACATCCAACAATAATGAATAAGTCCAACTACTATAGTCTCATATGGTAAATGCATGGGTAGATGCTTCATAGAGTCAAAAAATGCTGGAGGAAATATCTTCTTAAGTTTATATAGATAAAAGGAATATGCTACTTCATAAGAATCAAGTGCTATGCATTTAGTTTTGAAGAGCATAAATTCTTCAAAAAATATATTTAACTCGATCAAGGGCTTTGAAATTAGATCTTGCAAAAAACTAAAGGCACTTGGTAATAGACATTGCATGAAAGTATGATACACATGACTTTTCAATCCAAACATTATCCTAGATCTTATGTCAACACATCTACTTAAATTGAAAAAATATCCTTTAGGTACCCGTAGAGTCTGCACCTATTCAAAAATTGCTCATCTCTTTTTAAAATCAAGGTGAGTGGAGTTTTTGTTTTGAGAAGTTATTCATTTTCACCATCATTTAACTCTAAAACATTTCTCTTACAAATCTCCTTTAAGTTCATTATTGCTTTTATATTATCTTTGGATTTATCTTTGATGTCTATGACTATATTGAATATATTATCAATATATATATATATATATATATCACATCCAAATTATATATGATCAGATTTGTTCTTCAATATAACAAGGATCAAAAAATATCTTTCTTGGTCCAATTATGGTTGACACCATACCTTTATAATTTGTAGTAAACCAATGTTGGAGAATCAACTATCATGAACATGAACCTTACGCTTTCAAATATTTCTTTACTAGTTAATATAGGTAGAGACAATGACATCACCATTTTATTTTTAGTAAAGGCATCCTTATTTCACCTAAAGGGATGACCCGTAGGTCAAAATATACAGTGACAGTAGAATAAAGTGTTCTTTCATCCATGCTTTAAAGTTAATGACTTTGTAAATTCCATATAATATAAACAAGCTAACTTATCGGATATATTCCAACCTGAAAGCATATAGTATGTAGGAAAGTCACTAATTGTCTAAAGTAATGTTGCCCTCATTATGAAGCTTTATTTGGTAGAGATATTATATGTACTTACTCCTTCTCATAATAAATTTAAATCATCTATTAATAGTTACAAGAATACATCAATCTTTGCTTTTTAATTATGTGGCCCTAGAATGATTAGCGTCAGAAATATATAAGAAGTAGTCATACACAACTCTGGAGGAAAATTATAAGGGGTGAGTATCATAGGCCAACAAGAGTGAGGTGAAGTAGACTGGCTAAATTAAGTAAAATTATTTGCACATAAACCTAAACTTATATTTCTTAATTCTCTGGCGAAGGTGGGATGTATATAATCAAAGTGTTTCTAGGCCTCTGCTTTTGAGATGTTTAATAACTTCTTCTTATGAGATATGTTCATTATATCATCTCATTTGTACAACATATCTCATGGATACATATAAATGTTATAGCCTAAGAATTATGAGTAAGTAAAATATCCTATTTACTTATACATTCTTCATATTTCTTTTCATCCCAATCTTTAATTTAAATCATGGTGCATTGCAATGACATCATGTAATATTTGATAGATCATCTTTATAATATAACATACATCCATTTATATAATAATCTATTTTTACATATGTCAAACCAACTTTGAAAACTAATTTCTTAGTTTGATATAATTCTGTAGGAATTATATTATCAGCCGGGTTAGTTTCCTTAAGCAGCCTAATGAATTGATTAAAATATTCATGGGGAACATTATATTATGCCTTAATGCTTAACATCTTCACAATAATAAATAACTCTAAGTGAATGGTGCAGCCCTTCCATTTTGGTTGTTGGATAGCATGCAACAAATCATAAAAATTTTGTGGCTCTTTATTTAGTGACTTTTCTATATATTATTCAAATTATATCACAGATGCATCATGAACTAAGTCCTCAAGAGGTTTGATATTTTATTCCTCGGTTATATCAGAACTTATAAATGGGCTGCATTGAAAATCAAAATGTGGTTTGTACTCACCATGAGAAGTGTAATACCAATATTCTAGTATGAACTCTCTATGATATAGATCAATAATTATGTCATCTGGTCGTAAATGCACTTAATTTTTATGTTTAGAATACGAGCATCAAAACTTTTCATCTAAGATGAAGCTAGGTAGTTGATAAGCTGTCTGGATGAAAAGATTCACCCCATTAATGAACTCATATGTTAATGTCTTTCAACTTTGGCAAACCAGTTATACATCAAGCTTCTTTGATTTCTAATATCCATAATATGAAGAATTTAGCCTATATATAATATGAACATATTAGAGATTGGACTAACATCTGTTGAAGGAAAATATATTAAATTTAAATTAATTTATAAATCGGATGGTGTTATTTCACATAGATAACCTATTAATAAAAATTTTGGCAACTTCCCACCATATCCCCCATTTAGGGGAAATTTAAGTAGTCTTAGTCGGCCCGCCACATCAAGAAAGACATGCACGACCAATGTTGGGTGACACAACGATCCTAGTCTTCAATCCTTCCATCTACCTTTCTTAATATAAGATAAATCTAATACCTCTACTTTCCTAACTAGGTCATCGGGAGGGCACCATTTTGTGTGACCAAACCATCTAAGGAAACTCTCTCACTCTCTCTAATATTATCTTTCATAGAAGCTTCTCTAACCTTTTCGCATATATGTTCATTTCATATATTGTCTTTAAGAATAAAGCCACTCATGAGCATTCTTATCTCTACACAATAATCCCAACACATTCCTTCACTTTAACAATCCAATTTGAATTCTACTATAGTATCTATATCAAATTCCTCTCTTGTCTGATCAATAAGAAGAATATCATAAAGAATTGCATACACTATGATACAATGTCTTGCAAATATTTACCGAGAACCATGACTAAAGAAAAATGAGCTTATCAAGCTAAACTTTTGGTAGATTTTCAGTGACTGAAACGGAGAACATCGGTGACTGAGGCGGCAAACATTGGTGACTAAGGAAGCGAATGTCAGGTGATAGAGTGATCTCGATGGAGGAAGTGTTTGGCTGAGGAGACTAACGTGAGTAGGAGCGAACCAATTTGAGCAGGAGTAAAATGAGAAGGAAGGTGAGTGCAAGGGGAAATAGGGCCTTTTCTATTGATTTTTTGGTAGAATATTCCACCAAAAAATTTTTTGATTGAAAATTAGCTGGAACAATTTTGCCGGGTCTAAGTAAGCAAATAGATTTTATGTCAAAAATTCTACTGGCAATTTTTTGTGTATTTTTTATAGGATATTACTGCATGTTTTGCAAAAATCGATGGATGTGTTGGAGGATTGGTCTCCAGTAAATTTCCAATGGTGCATCCAACCCTAAGTTACCTGCGAAATATTTTAAGTTTACACCGTTGCTTTTACCGTAGGATATAATTCCACCAAAAATCCCACCTATAAATCAAGGTTTACCTGTAGTGACTTATTTTAATAATATAATTAAAATTATAAAAAAGAAAATTACTTCCCCGACAATAGAACCAAAAACTTGATGGTTGAATGTGTGTGAACTTATGTGTAGAGGCAAGCAAGGCTTTGTTATAGTTTGTGTAATAAATGCTTGTGCTTTTCAATGTTGAGTAATGCTTAAGTTTTTCTTAATATGTTAACAATGAACCCCCACTTAAATTTATATGATGAATAAAGTAATAAAGTGATTAAACAGAGTTTCAAACCCATGAGGAAGTGTTATACTTACTTTCAATGCATAAATCATCATACTAAAATCAAAATGATATTTTTTAAGTTTTTATCACTGGATAAAAATAGTAAAATAGTTGATACAATATTTAATAAAATACTTTAGATTGATGATTGCAAATATCATATTTTCCTAATAATATTCTTAATTATAGATATGATTAAGAGCATGTACATCCCTAGATATCTATTGAGCTTGTAGGGATGAAAAAAATTTATGCTGACCTCGTATAATTATAATATCTCTTTAAGAACCTAGAATATTCAAACATCCTATATCAAGGAATTCAAACATTTTATCTTTTTTTTAATTGTTCTTGCATTCCTCCATCAAGATTATACATCACACAAGATTTTAACTACATATATGACGACTATATGTATTAAATGAAGAACAATATATAATTGAAAACATCATTAAATCTTAGAGAATAAGTGTATTCGTTCGTACTTTAATTTGCTCTTCTTATCATCAATCCAAAACAAGAGATTTAGCTAGACATAGAATAAATGATACGCAAACTCATTTTATCATATTCATTAAAGAATAAAAGTACAAGGAAAATAGTAGAATATTATCACTAATTAGGATCAAAGTTTATCTTCTATACTCGTTCCTTCACTTACAGAGTTGCTTCAAAAAAACACAGTCTAAACACTCCAAAAGGTTGTATCTTATACTTCACTAGCCTTCCTTAGATTTTAATCTAAAAGGATAATAGATACACACGCTAAAAAATAATAAATTTTATTCAAGTGACTGAACACCCATCACTACAACAAAATCATCTATTACCTGCAACATTTTTTGATGAAAATTGATCACTTTCCAATGATTTTAGAATTTACCAGCAGTTTTTCGATAGAAAAAATTCCGATTCGGTAAAATACGCGTAGGAAAATTTTTTCCAGCGATAAAAAATTCTGGCGGCTATCCAGAGCCATTTGGCCAACAAAAAATTTAAAAAAAAAATTCAAAAAACCTTATGCCTGGCTGGCCGACCGCCAAAGTTGCACGCTGATTGCCCATATGCCTTCCCACGACCAACTGCCTGGCTTCCCAAGCACCCTGCCAGCCCGCCCAGACATCTTCACACGCTGCCTGCTCTCTTCCCGCCGAGCTGCACGACTGCCCGCTGACCGACTGCCCAAGCTGCCCAGGTACGCTGCCTGCCCTCCCAAACGCCTTCATGCACTGCCCGCTGCCTTCCCGCCAAGCAGCTGAGCCTGCCATCTGACTGCCTGCTAGTATGCCCGCGCCCATGCACTGCCTGCGGGATTCGAACTGTATTGGATTTAAAATTTATCAAACTCTCAAACATAATGCTACAATGCAAAATAAGTAAGATCGCTTACTTCTTATATTGAAACTATATAATTACATAAAATTTATAATAAATTAAAAAACTTAAATTATATTAACTAATTAATTTAATTATGTACATTAAAATAATAATAAATTAAAAATTAAAAATAGTAATTATTAATTAATTTTAAATGTAAATTAATTAAATTAAACTATTACCATTAAAAATTAATTAAAATAAATTATTAACTTAATAATTTATTAAAATTACTAATCAATGAAAATAAAATTTTAAATAAATTAAAATTTTAAATAAATTAAAATTTAAATAATAATTTTTAAAATTAAGTCTTGTTACTTATGGAAATAGTTAACTTAAATTAGTTAATATAATTTTTAATCATTTTTGTAAAATTAATTAAATAGTTAAATTTTTAATCATTTTATTTAAATTATTTAAAATCCACCATAAAGCTAGAAAAGCTGCCGGAAATGCCATCAGAAAATTACGCTGGAAACATCCACCTGAAAAGCTGTCTCATTGTCTTCCGTTGAAAAGCCGCCGAAAAATTGACTGTTAGAAAGCCACCAGAAAATTCTGCCAAAAATGGGTGATTCTTTTGTAGTGCCTACAAACAGAATAGAACATCTATTTATAAAAAAAAAAATACAAAAAGGGCATATAGCTTTACGATGCTCGAAAGTGTGGCGCTACAACACTTGAAAGTGAAGTAGCGCCTCGATGCAAAAATGTTTGCACCATCACAATACTTGATGACATGGAATAGTTTTTTTAGAGAACAATCACAAATTTTCATTGAAATAAAATGGCCAGTAGAAGTTACAACTATTATGCAGCGATATTGTAGAAATTGGAACATTACGGCGAACAAGTGGACAAAATTACATCGGGCCATTAAAATGTGTGGCACCGCGACATTCAATATCATGAGAACCAAACACTGCCAAGCTAGTTCTCTAACGCTATGACACTTCAAATGATAATGTGTTGGATGTGTTTCCATTACAACACTCACAAATAGAGAGTGTTGCAAATATGTTTTCATGGATTATGATTTTGATGATAGCAAACACTCTTGTTTCTCTACGACTGCCTTGCCTACTAACATTTCAGGTCCACAAGATCAGACGGCAATTAGAACCAGCTTAAGATTGGGTAGAGTAGGTCTGAGTCACTTTGTACACTTTTTCCTTTCTTGAGTCTATTGTGAAAGGTGTGGCTCCTAATTAATGCTAAGTAACCTTGCACACACACACATTGGGAGAATTTCTGACTGTTTCTTAGAGTTTACTGTTTTTGGTAACATCGTCCAGGACGATATTTATATTGCCCTGAACAATCGGTTCAAAAATAGAAGCTCTAATCAAGGCATCATGGTTAAGACAGCCACCATTAAGCCGATCGGCCTAGACGATATTATATCGGCCGGAATGATAGGCTCAAATTAGAAAGAATCAGCCGCCAGATCTATTTAGGCATTAGTTATTTTTGGACATTGCCCAGGACATCGGGCTGGATGATGCAGCATAATTATGCCTAAATTGATCAGGTGATTAAGGAAAGAAATTAAGGCTGATTGCATGATCACATCGGCCGAGCCGATCGCAAGATCGACCGCGGCTCGCAAGATCGACCGGGACGATGTCGTGGGATTGACATCAGCCAGCTTCTATTCAGGGCGATGTTCAGGACGATTTTCCACAGATTTGAACTAATCGTCCAGGATGATATCCTATCGGCCTGGATGATATGACCAGAAATTATCTAATCATCCTAAACCGACCGGGCTGATTGAGTGAAATTTACATTGATCGGCCAAGCTGATACCCCTATCGGCCTGGAGGATAAAGTTGGTTTGTATAAAATAAGAGCTATTCCGAAACTCTTCTATTTAAGATCTCTTGTTCTACCTTAGAGGTGATCTTTTGCTGCTGTCTTGACCTGAGAAAGCCTAGAGGAGAGGGAGAAAGTGGATTTTGTGAGGGGGAGCTTGTGAGGGAGTTTCACAAGGGTTGCTCCAAGCATTTTTCCACTTCTTCTTCTTCCACTATAGTCTCTTGTCCTTGGAGGGTTGAGAGAGGTCTCTTCAGCAATCTATCAAGGTTCTTTGCCTGATTCAGTAGGAAGCAAAAGAAGTTGGGTTCTCTGCGTCGTCGGGGTCGGCAGAAAGGAGTTTTGTGAGGGCTTCTCCGCCTTGCTGTGGGAGCAAAAGAAGAGTCACGGTGTTTAGTACAATACCCAGTGGGCGCCTCAGGGGAGTGGACGTAGGCTGAGTTGACCGAACCACTATAAATTTCTGTGTCCTTTTACTACTACTTTCCACATTTATTCTTCCGCACTTTGATTTTCATTGTAGTGATTTTGGTTTGAGTTTTGTGATTGTGTTTTGATCAAAATAATTTTTAAAATACAAATTCACCCCCCCCCCCCTCTTGGTTAGCTTTAGGCTAGTTCATAAGGGCTTAACATCCCTAACAAACTTTCAGATAGCATGGAACTGCAATGTCCAAAAGTGCATCTTGACAGTGTTAAATGTAGCGCAACGACGATGTTTCCTCTAGCACCGCGACACTGAATGTTCCTTTGTAATTTCATCATTTTTTAGTTTTTATTGTACAAAAATAACTAAAATAACACATTTTTAATGAAATTCAAACATAATAAATATTACATAATTTACTTTTATCATGTAGCTTTTTATACGTGGTAGAGATTGTGATTCTAAATATTTTAAATATTTTTTAGAAATTTGATACTAGGGTTTTTGAAATTTGTGTAATTTTTATCGAATAGAAAATAATTTAGACTCTAAAAAATAGTATTGTAGTACGATCTAAGTCTTAAAAAGATGTTTTATATAATCATTTTTAATTTAGTTATATTTTGAAATTATGAATTTTACTCTGTAAGAATTTTTGTGGCCTATCATTATAAAAAATTATACAATTCTCATATGACCTCAATTATGCTTTAATTGCAACAATGTGATGCAATGTATGTTTATATGATTGTTTTATGTGCAATTGTGAAGTTCTAGAAAGTGTTATTATAAAAGAAGTAAGATATTTTTATGCCTACATGACATTTTCTAGTAGCTAAAAGCTATGCTCTTGTGGCTAAAAAGTCATGTTCTGGTACCTATAAGACATGCTTTGGTGGAAAATATCATATTATAGTGCTCACAAGTATGTTCTGGCACTATAAGTACAAAGAGAGTTATAAGAGGCCAAAATCCTTCGAGATTCTATCTGAGTTCGGAGAAATATGTAATATGTTATTATGTGATGTGAATTTCAATTCATTTGAATACTTAATATTATTTCTCTTTGGATAACTTTTATACTCTTATTACTTTGCTCGACATAGTGATTTATTATACTACAGGAAATTTAAATTAATATATAAAAATATATCATTTAGTGTTTGACATCACGGTGCTACAAACCACAACACCACAGCTCTGCATGCAGGAATTCTGGTTACTTAAGATTAGAGAAAAGCCGCCGTGCACAATTCTAAGGCCGCTCAACTATTATCCAAAATTTTTATATTTTAAAATTAATCTATTTTAAATTTTTGGTTACTACAAACAAACTACTAAAATCTTATTCATTTCAACTTTATTTTATTACTAATCATTTATGGTGGAAATTTGTCTCTCAGATTATATAAATTCAATGTAGATATGTCTTTCCTAGTATCCTTTATGATATTTTATTCACGATGAGTTCATTCTCCACCTCTCAATTTCAGGAAAAGTTATTACGTCCGGACAAAAAATCGGAAATCCGAACGTATACCGAGTAATACCGAGTGCTCGGTACCGAGCTCTAAATGACGTGGCGTGTTGTTATTGGTCTCTGCACACGTTCGATGTCCGTACACAATAATTACTCCAATTTTAGACGGACATCTTAAATCTCTAATTGATGGCCTAAACATTATTAGTAATGAAGCATCGTATAAAATACCCAAACCAAAATTTATTTTCTTAGGGACAACTACAAATATGAGGCCTATTTAGATTTTTGACAATATAAAATGGGATTAATTTTATCCTATAATATGTAATTTGTTATAAGTGAACATTGGACATAATTATTTCGTTGGTCTGTTAAAAATACAGGGCTTTTAAGAATTTAAACATTTGGTGGTTAGAAAATTAAATTTAAAGTTAAATTTTAAAGTTTTGAAACTCATCATCTAACTTTATTTTGGTGTCAACCAATACAAGAAATTTCAAACAAACTGCATCATCTTCCTCACATATAGTCGGTCATCACCGTATATTGTAACCGTCCATCGTTGTCGTATGCTAGAGATGCTATTAGTCACCACATGTCACCAATCGTCACCTCTCACGGCCAGTCGCAAACCACCGTCAGTCTTGCCATGGGGTGTCAAAATGGGTTGAAGAGTTGGGTTCGGATAAACCTGAAATTGACATGATTTAAATCCATCAACCCTAATCTAACCCGTTTAATAAAAGAATAAAAAAGACCAACTCATAAAATATGATATTTATTGATTTAAGAAAAAAAATCAAAATGACCAACTCGAACCTGACCTGTTAACATTTTTAATTAATTTTTTATGACTTATTAATTATAAAGTTTAGGATATTTGTAAAAAAAATAAGAATACTATACCCACATGTAAAAAAAATTAAACCGGTGATTTTTAGGGTCAAAACAGGGTTCCTAGGTCAAACCAATTCTGAATCGTTTATTCAATCCAAACTCAAATTTTCTAGGCGGAGTTTGGGTCGAATTGACGAGTCAGATCATTTATTGACACCCATAGTTGGCCATCACTCACCACTAGCAACTCAACGTCATCATCTTCTAGTTGTTATTCACCACCATTGTTTCCCACTATCACCCACCATCGTCATCTTCTGCCATCCGTTGCTATTCACCACCATTTGCTCCAACTACCGCGCACAACAACCATCACTATCAGTCACCATTTGTTGCCAGACACCATCGAGCATCACCATTACGATCAGTTGCCACCGCCGCTTATCTCCCATCGGCCACAATCATTGCCAAACATTAGTTTTATTTTAAAAGCTAACAAATAAAAAAAAAACCTTAAATTTATTTTATAAATAATCAAAAATCACAAAATATTTCAAATATAAAAATTCTACTATTTTAAATACATCCAATTTTCAAATAAATATTGCATCCAAACACCCGGTCAACAACCACTCCCCAATTTCATCCACCATTCCCTCCTATCCGACGGTCAACGATTTCGACCCATCGTTTGAAAGTTAGAATTTCAAAGACTTGCCGATCGAACTCACCCAACAAAACCCAAGATGCTTAGACTGGTGTCATTACTGCTGGTGCAGACGACAAGTATATTTCTTTCTATATAAATTGATCTCATCGTTGTGCTGTGTGTGAGTTGAACTGAAATGGAGAAAGAGAGGAAGGGTCCAGTAGTGGTGACTGGAGCCAGTGGCTACGTGGGTTCATGGCTGGTGATGAAGCTTCTTCAGAAGGGTTATGAGGTTAGGGCAACAGTGAGAGATCCAAGTGAGTGTTAATTAATTCTCTCTATGATCTCATTTCATTCTATTATTGTAGGTCATATCATGGCTAAGATTATTTATTACTAATGATTGAAATATATATTTTTTCTTATATAAATGTATTTTTGACATTAATTATAATCATGTGAAGCTCTATTACTAACTATATAAAAAAATAATAATAAAGAAACAGAAAACTATAGGCGTATTTAATGACACTTTATACAAATTCTAACAAGAAAGCTATTGAAAATAAATTTTAAAAAAAAGTGAACTTATGACATCAAAGTTATGTGCGACTTAATTTATAGTTTATGGTCATAATATTAAATAAATTTCTAAATTATTTAGATATATTTTATTAGTGTGAGTAGAGCCTGGTTTTTTTATGAGAAAATTCATCATAGGTGAATACACATTAAATTCAAGAAAAAGTACAAGTCTTTAAGGAACCAAAAGCTCTCTAAAAAATACAACATTTGAAGAAAAACCTATGTGCTGTTGATTCTATATTACAATAGAAAAATAAAAAGAAAATCCAAAGACGACAAAAAAAAAAAAAAAAGCAGGCAAAACCAAACTGGAGAACCACGGATCCACAAACAATTGATGGAAGCAGAAGAGGGACCATCCATTCAGGAAGAACCACAAAATCCTCGAACCAAAACCTATAGTGGAAAAAGGCCAGTAACCTAGTACAAAGCAAAGCCCAAAACAAGGAAAGCAGGCCCTAGCCAAATATAATAGAAGGATGCAGAAGAGAAGTCCTTCCATATGGGAGGAAATCATAGGAGCCACAAAAACCTATAAGAGAAAATACCCGCAATCCAACACGAAAAATAGACCCCCAACACCCAACAGACACATAACCAAAACCCAACTAGGCTAAAGAAAAAACCAACCAATATAGGCCAACAAAAAACAAAACAAGCAAACAAGACAAATACCCAGCCAACTCCAACGCCAACAGCAAAAACAACACCAAGTAGCACAAAAAACATAGCAAGATGAAAAGACCAAAATAAGGTCACTTCTTTTTAGACTTTCACCTTGTACAGTTAGCCACATTCTTGAACAAACATTCATCATCAATGCGAATAACATTTAAACTATAATTTTCGAGATACTTGTCCCCTTGCCGATCAATTTCTTCCTCAACATCCAAATTAGCAGAGAAATCATATTCAACTAACCAATCTTGATGAGACACAACATTTTTCATAGGTTTAAAAGCCAATTGTGCAAATAAGGCATCATTAGGCACAAGAGAGATCATGACATCTATAAGAAGCACATCCTCATTGAATTCCACTGAATTTAAAGTCGAAGAAAAAAGCATATTATCAAGATTATAAGTGTGACTAGTCATATTCACTTGATTGAGGTCAAAATCCATAGGAGTATGCATATCAGAAATGGGAATCAAAGAAGCCAAACCATTATCATCATCTACATTGTTAGCTCCATCCTCCACACCATTCATGATAGGATCCAAAATAAAAATAGAAGGGCAAAATATTATAGAGCTCAACAACACTCCATAAGGCAAGTCATCCCCTATACGGTTATAATCTTGACTCGCCCCAGGTTCCAACAAGCTCGCGTTGACAACCACAACAATATCATTGGAAACATGATCTACATAGGGCAAGGTAATGTGATGCCCCAGACATCCATAGTGAAAGGATTCGTCTGACAGTCTTGATCAACCTCACTTCCTGCTCCCTTGCTCAGACCTGAAATTGTTAACCACATATAATGAGCTTCAAAAAGTCTAGCAGGTCACCAAAACCTACAACTGAAATCAAAGCACGGTACTGAAACAATATGCATGTCAATCTATCAAATCCATAACAGTCAATTGCACATGATCAGTGAATCTATGCAGCAGGTACGAAAATCAGTAATCAATGCATGATCGATACAATCCAGAATCATCGGTAAAAGAATCGATAACCAGTAGGAAGAAATCCATAAAGCTCAATAAATCAGTACATACGTCAAATCTCGGAAGAATCCATAAACAGCAGAAAAATCTATATTCGGAAGAATCTCAGTTAAGTTGATCAGTCAAATCGATAGAGAAAAATTGTCATCTCGATGATATCGGTTAAGTCAACATCGTATCAATAGAATCAAGCAAATCAATCATCTCTAGTCAATAACATCAATCGGTATGAAATCATATAAACAATCAAGCCAATACATCGCAAGAACGATTGAAATCAAATCAATACAGTAAAACATATTCCATATTGATCAATGAATCACATGCAGCAGTTCAATACGGTGTATCAATGAAGCGATAGTATCAATGAATCAATAGTATCAATGTCGATAGTATCAATAAGTCAATACAATATCGATATCCATATCAGTATCAATATCAATGCTCAGGGACATAATGCGAATATCAATGAAATCGTACAGTAACAATAAACTCGTAAATCCGTCAGTCAATCCATTCAAAATAAATAAATTAATAATCAATATAAGAAGTCCGTCAATATCAATAAATCTATAAATTCATAATGAGATCAATAGGTCAATATCGTACACATGCAATTCAATACAATAGTCTTACTGAACAAGTACAATCACTGGCTATTAAGGCGTTTTTCAAGTCGATAATCCATTGTGCTGTTGTAGAAATCCATAAATATATCAATATATCCATATCCATATCTAGTGACTGTACAAGTATCAATAAGATGATGCAGTAATAATAACAATAATTCAATCATACATTCACATTCGTATGCGTATCAATAAGGTATTGCAATCAATAAATAATATTTAGCTCAATGTAGAAAAACCTCTTAAAATATCGTATAGTAGACAGACGTCGTTGCAAAAATGCACAATTGCCGAAAATTGCCGAATTACAAAAAATCAAATAAAACAACGTTTCAAATCTTTACTTGTACTGAAGCAATAATTTCCAACATCCTGATAATTTTCTATTTGATAAAAATCGCACATAACTCAAAATAACCGGTAGAAACTTTACAGAAAATACTCAAATCGTGTAAAAATATCATATCAGAAACATATCAGAAGTTGTGCGGTAGAACTTTCAACTGCGTCGGTAATACAAAATTATGCACGTTTTTCGGTAACAGAAACACAAAACTGAGCACAGAATTATCAAAACTCGAAATCTTCGAAATCAGAAATAGGATTCGGATTCCTTACTTCGAGACAAACAAATCTTTCAACTGCGTCGTCGGACAAAAAGCGCTCCGCGGCCTCCAAAATCAAGCTTTCCCTTCTCTTCATTCTCTTTCTCTCTCCTGCTTTTACTTTCTCTCTCTTCAAAAAAAAAAAAAAAGAATCCAAAATATCTCTATCGGATATTTATCAATACTGATCGTCCCGGGACGAAACTCTTGGGTTCAGTTCATCCCGACGGTTCGTCCCGACTATTCCAGGTTCTTCCAGACGAAAATGACAGATTTCTTCATAATTTCTTCAGTTCATCCCGTACTAAGGCCAGTTCGTCCGAACTAACAGCACTAAAAAAAAATCAGCTTTGGAGGGGTTTTACAGGTAAGACTAGAATTCAGATTGACCGAACAGTCATTGACATCCACAACATCAATAACATCCATTCTAGATTCATAAGAAATAATAAGAGGCACAACACACAGCAATGACTCGGGCAAAATCTCAGTAATCTTACTCACACCAAGAGGGTCAGACAAATTATTTTCAGAATTCACAGCACGAGAAGGATGCAAACTAGGACATTCTGAAATAGAATGTCCAAGGGACTTGCAATGACCACAATAAAGAGGAAAGACCTCCATTTCCACCAACTGAACACACCTAAACTTCTTTGGACTAAATCAAATCAGGATAACTTTTAGTGATGTCTAATTCAAGCAGGACGTGAGTAATAAAACGAAGACGCGTGAAGCCCCTAGTAGATGACCTATCTTGTTATTCATCAACTAGTGCAGCCCCGTAAGGACGCATGAGGGCGAACCGCTAGCATAGACGGGAGCTACTAAGTTTATCACTTAACTTTGACTCCAATGCTCCAAGTGTGAGTATAGCCCATAAATCTACAAGAAATATTTATATTGGCATCTTAAATTTTATTTTAATATTTATATAAAAATCAATAGACTACTTCTTTCTTATAAAAATATTTTTTTCTACACACAATTAATTTTTCTATCCTTCCCCTAAATGCAAGATTAAGTTTATTAATGCTGATATATAATTTAAAAATAATTTAATTTTGTATTTCTATTGTCTCAAAAATGAAGGATTTCACTCTTTTTTAATATGACACAATCAATTTCATATAATTACATTTCTCCACTCCACATTAAAAAAAAAGAGCATTTATTGAGTAATTTTCAATCTTTCAACATAATTACTAACCCTAATCATAAAAAAGCCATATGTTTACTATAAATTAATGCATAACCAGCTTAATTAGGCCCTCTAGTTACATAGATTAATATATGTAAAATTTCAGCAAATCTCAAGAAAGTGAAGCCTTTGCTGGATCTCCCGCGCTCCAATGAACTGCTCAGCATTTGGAAAGCAGATCTAAATGGCATCGAAGGGAGCTTCGACGAGGTGATACGTGGTAGCATTGGAGTGTTCCACGTCGCTACTCCCATGAATTTTCAATCCAAAGACCCTGAGGTTTACTATTTTTCTTTTCTTTTTTCTTTTTACAAATCGAACCAACCTAAGATTAAATAAGATTTAAGTTGCTTTTCATTTTTTTTTTAATTTTTAGGGCTAATTTGGGATTGATTTACTATTTTATAAAGTTGATTGTAAAATTAATGTCAATAACGTTATTTTGGCTGCAAAAAAAAAATCCAGCATAGAAATTTCTAAATTATAGTAAAAAAACAATAGTCAAATAAAATTGTGGTTGGTGTGTAAATATAAAGTACCGAAAAAGCTATCCTTTGATTCTTAGATGTGGTGTAATTAAAGCATTACATGTTTTGTTTATAAAATATATAGAATAAAAATTGATTCTTAATATTTTCATAATTATCAATACAAATAATAATTATAATCTATTACATAGTTAATTAAAATGAGTTGAATTTGTGCTCAAGTGATCATTAAATTGAGATTTATTTTGAGGGAAATCAAGATTATGCATTTATTATTTATCTAACACCAAAAATATTAATATTATATAACTACCACTCATAGAACAAAATTGAGTGCATGGAATGAAATATTAAAGTTTATAAGATGCTATGAATGATAGAAATGAATTATAGGAGTGATATATTTGATATTAAAGTTATATATGAATGGTAGTCATGTAATATTAATGTTTTGGGTATTCGATATGTAAATAGCATGAAATAAAGTGGTGTGGATGCAAATTTCCCTATAATTTATTGGTGTATTTCTAGGTGATATTGCATTTAAAATTTAATTTATTATTATTATTATTATTATTATTATTATTATTATTATTATTATTATTATTAGAAATATAAGTTTTCCTTTTAATATTAACTTTTAAATTCAAAACTTATTAAAAAAATATATGTTTAATTAAACTAATGCTTCATTTGGGATAGCTTTCCTACTACTTTTTAAATTAGTTTTTTTTACACACAAAAAATTAGTTCAAGTAATTTTAACTAAAAAAATTGCTTTGAATTCATTAAGGAAGTTACTCTAAACCAAGCCTAAGGCTTCGTTTAGTTTTTTTTTTAATTGTTTTTTTAAAAGAGAGTTTTAGTAAAGTTTTGTACTAAAACTCTATTTTAAGAAGCAATAAAAAAGTCATCTCAAACGAAATCAAAATTTGAAGCTTTTTTTGTTTTGATGATTAGGGTTATGTTTGTGAAGCTTTTTTTACTATTTTATTTTTCAGACCGCAATAAATTTCGTTTAACTATTATTTTTTTTTTTGCTTATTTTTTTAAAAAATTTTGTGATACGAAGTTAATTTTTACAGTTAGAGTTACTAATGCATGATAGTTTTAAGTAACTAATTATTTGTTTTTAAAAAAAGAACATATTTATAATATCTATAGTAACTTTCAAAAAAGAACAAAATAAAAATGATACATAATCAAATATAAAAATATAAGAAAAAGTGCTATTAATATATTTTCACATGCATATTAATTTTATTTTCTGAAATATTTATTTATATATCTATAAAGCTAATATATAGTTGGATCGATGAGTGCAGAATGAAGTGATACAACCGGCAATCAACGGTTTGTTGGGCATCTTGAGGTCTTGCAAAAATGCCGGCAGCGTAAAGCGAGTGATATTCACGTCTTCTGCAGGAACAGTGAACGTGGAGGAACACCAAGCAGCAGCGTATGACGAGACCTGCTGGAGTGACCTTGACTTTGTGAACCGAGTCAAGATGACCGGTTGGGTACGTACGTAATTATATATTCTTTTTATTTTATCATAGCAAACACTACAACAACATCAAGTCTTTGTCCCACTACGTAGGTTCAGCTACATGAATCCTTTCTCGCCATGGTATCCGGTTAAAAGTCAAATTCTCATTTAAATCTAATAAAGAAAGATCATTTCTAATATTTTGTAGCCAAGTCTTTTTAGGCCTACCTCTATTTTTCTTAACATAAGTCAAATCTAATATCTCAACTTTCCTAATCGGGTCATCGAAAGGCCTTCGTTTAATGTGACCAAACCATCTAAGGCGACGACTTTCTCTAATCTTATCTTCCACTGGAGCTACTCCAACCTTTTCACATATATACTCATTTCGTATTCTATCTCTAAGGATAAAGCCACTCATCCACCAAAGCATCCTCATCTCTGCAACACTTAACCTAGTATTATGCTTCTCTTTTAATGGTAAACATTCGGCACCATAAAGCATTGCAGGTCTTACCACCATCTTATAGAAGTTTCCCTTAAGTTTAAGGGGGACTTTTCTATCGCACAATAAGCCCAATGCATTCCTCCACTTCAACCATCCAATTTGAATTCTGCTGATAACATCCCATCAATTTCACCATTACTCTAAACAATACATCCAAGATATCTAAAACGTGTACTCTTATTAATGACTTGATCGCCCAAAATCACAATCTCATCACTAGGTCTATCACTACCAAAATTACACTCTATATACTCAGTTTTAGATATACTCAAACGAAAACCTTTAGACTCTAAAGTTGACCTCCATAATTCGAGTTTACCTTCAACTCCCTATCTAGTCTTATCAACAAGAAGAATATCATCAGCACAAACTCATAGGCTTATTTAGATGACTTTCTTACTATTTTTTTTAAAAAAGCTTTATAGTTTAAAATTTTCTCGTTCAAAATTAGTATTAGAAAGCAGTTTTTAAAAGTAGTAATAAAGTTGTCTCCAATAAAGCCTTAATGATTTCTTTGATTGATGATCTTATGAAACTAAAAGTCTATTTTGAATTTTTTTTTTTTTTGATGCTTTGCTTTTTAAATTGTAATCCAATTTTTATTTGATTATTATTTTCTTTTTGCTATAAATAAGTTTTTGTATTAGAAAAATATTTTTACAGCAATCTTTAAATAAGCTAATTTCTCTATAATAATTTTATAATCACTTTTATAAAGCACTATAATTAATTTAGATTTTATTTGAAGCAGTTTAGGCTTTTTTCGTAGAGCTACAGCTTGAACTTGAGCATGATTAATTCTACTAATTCGGAGTAGCTAGTTAATAATGAAATAGAAAATGATTATGCTTCAAACAATTTTATAATAAAATTATATAAAAAAATTAGAAGTAAATAATAAAAATTCATTTGATATAATAAAGTGAGATATTTTATAAATATTTTTAATAGCTTTACACTTGACTCCTAAATTCTATTATAATTTAACTGTATTTTATATTAATTTTTTTTTTAAAAAAACTTACAAGCTAACGAGTAGCTCAAGTTTAACTCTTTAGCTCATGAAGCTCAATTCAGGGGCCATTTATCAAGTCAAGCTCAACGTTCACACCTTCGATTCGAGCATAAATTATGTTTTATTGATTTCTTTTTCTACCAATTACTAAAATTTTTTTCCCAAAAACATGCAAATTTTGTGATTTATTAGGCTTCGTTTGAGATAGTTCTCTTACTGTTTTCTAAAGCAACTTTCTAATATAAAATTTTTAATTCAAAAAAATTTTTATATTAAAAAATTGCTTTAAAAAACAATAAGAAAACCGTTCAGAAATATGTAATATTTAATTTTCCTAATTTGTTATGATGAAATCTTTTTTATTTTTTTTGGGACATTTAGGCCATTTAAGGCAAACTCACACACACAACGCATGCACATGGACTCGAACCTTGGACCTCTTAGTTGGAAGCCTAAGCTCTCAACCAATAGGCAAAAGAACTGGGACTGAAATATTCTCATAGAAATTAATTATATACAGATGTACTTCCTATCAAAAACACTTGCTGAGAAGGCTGCTTGGGAGTTTGTAAAAGATAATGACATCAATTTTATAACCATCATTCCAACTTTGGTGGTGGGGTCCTTCATAACATCTGAAATGCCACCAAGCATGATCACTGCATTATCATTAATTACAGGTAAAATTATTTCTCCTTTTTATTTGGAAAGCCTCCAATCTCCTAAAATTTTCTCTTTGGACTACAATTGAAAACACTATTAATAGATATGATCGAGGTTTCGTTTGAGATGACTTTTTCGATGTTTTGTAAAGTTGCTTTTTAATTTTTAATTTTTACTTTTTTAGTATAATTTTTTTTTAAAATATGGGAAAAAAGTAGTTTAAAGCTGTCATAAATGAGATAAATTATTAAGTACAGTTATCAGATGGTCTAGAGACGAATTAGAATGCGTCACGTCACCCCAATACAAAGTACGTACCGATATATAGCAAAAAGTGACGTGACGCGCCATGATTCGCCTCTGGACGGTGTCCGGTGACCACACATAATAATTTCTCTCTAAACGAATCCCGAGATTTTAGTTCGAAAATTAATTGAATCAATTTTTAGTTCGAGCCAAACGAGTGGAGGCATGAGTCAAATTTTTGACTCGGTTCGATCTTCGAGCTGATTTTGAGATGCACTTGGAGTAGAATGAGCCAATCCAAAATCAGCTCAAAATATACATAAGGTGTATATTTTTGAAATTTAATTGATATACGTGTTTGTATGTTAAATATTTAAAAAATTAAAAAAAAAAAAACTAATCTCTAGCTGGCTTATTATTAATCTATTAATATAATTTTGAGTTCTTCGTAGTGAAGTTTTCTTAAGAAAATGAGGTTTTGTTTGGGACGGCTTTCTCACTGCATCTTAAAACAACTTTTTAGTACAAATTTTAGATTTTTTGCACTAAATGAAACAGTAAGGAAGTCTTCTCAGACAAAGCCTGATGTTAAAAATTCTGATATTCTCATTGTTTTTATGTCTTCAAATTGTCATAGGAAATGATGCCCATTACTCCATTTTAAAGCAAATTCAATTTGTTCATTTGGATGACTTATGTGATGCTCACATTTTCCTTTTTGAGCATCCTAAAGCAAATGGTAGATACATTTGCTCTTCCTATGACTCCACAATTTATGGCTTAGCAGAAATGCTGAAGAACAGATATCCCACATATGCCATTCCTCATAAGTAAGTACTTAACAAATTTTTTTAAAACCAGTTTATTAATAAAATACTGAAGTGTTTTAAAGCTAAAATCTGTTAAAATGTAATTATCTTACAGGTTTAAGGAAATTGATCCAGATATTAAATGTGTAAGCTTCTCTTCTAAGAAGTTGATGGAGCTTGGGTTTAAGTACAAATACACCATGGAGGAGATGTTTGATGATGCAATCAAGACCTGCAGGGAGAAAAAGCTTATACCACTCAACACTGAGGAAATAGTCTTAGCTGCTGAGAAATTTGAGGGAAATAAAGAACAGATTGCTGTTAAGTGAAAAATGAATGAGAGAGGAGAAGTTTGAAATTCTTATATATCGTCGTCGCTTTAGGCTTTGTTTGGAGCGGTTTTCTTGCTGCTTCTTAAAACAGTTTTTTAGTATAAAATTTTTAATTTTTGTACTAAAAAACTGCTTTAAGAAGCAGTAAAAAAACCGTCCCAAACGAGGCCTTAATTTACTTTGTACTGTCATACTGATTTTCTAAGTACCTTACATTGTCATTGAGTTTATACTTGCAAAGAGAATTTCACCTTCGCAGTCCCATCATAAAGTTTTGTCATAGTAAACTCTTCCCACATTTAAGATGTTTTTTCTTCTCTCCTTCTTTGCATAAGTTTTATCAAGTTGTTCTTTCTGAAGCTCATAATCCCTTCATTCAACTTTTGCATTTATGACATCCACATTCTCACCTATTAATGCTGAGCTTGATGATGATTTGATGCTAAATTAACTATCTCAAATTGGTAATTAAAGGGTTTACTTGTTGGCTATATGGAATTAAAATATTATTACAATGAACTAAAAGACATAAATTCAATATAAGAAATTAAAAATACTTTGCCGGATTATTTGAGAATAACTGCACCAAAAAATTTAATGAGAGGAGCCTAAATTATTTTATTAATTATTATCCAAAAATGTATAATATTAAATATAAGATAATAAACAACTTATAATATACAATGTTAAATATAAGATTTGTGATTTCTTCATGTGAGAAAGCAATTTTTTGAAAAACTATGCATTTTAGTTTAATTCCTCAAAAGTGAGGATTCTAGTATTGAAAAAAAAAAAAAAAAAAAAACATCTTTTTAAAGCTTGCTTTGTATTTTACGATCAACCAAATGAGCCCTTAAAGCTCTAATAAAAAAATTAAATAGTTATAGTTGGGATTTTAACAAAGAAAAAGCCAGAAGCAGGGAAACCAGCCAACAAAGCTACAAACTTTTCTGACAAGTTATGAACTTCAACTGCTCTCCTCTTCGAGCCAAATCGCTGCGAGCTAGTCGATGCCACTGGCTTCTCTACCTCCTTCGCCACCTCCTATAATAGCACACATCAGCAAACCCCAACAACTTATCCATCAAATCCATCTCAAAGAAGAAATGCCTGCCGCCGTAGCTGCTATCCATTAATCTTTGAATTTGAATCTGTTGGATTTTTTTTTTCAAACCAAGCAACGCGACACTTCAATTTAATTGTTTTATTTTATTTTATTTTTCTTATTTCAAACATTTTTAAAAATTGTTTGTGTTTCCTATGGTTATATATTTTCATTGAAGAAGCAAAAGAGATATTTTAGGTTCTCTGTTTTCCTTTGCTCGTGAAATATTTAGAGAACATAAAAGTTTTTTTTTTGTTTTCTCTGTTATATTTTTTTGCTTTCATCATGATATGCTTCCCTTGCTCCCAAAGAAGATTCATTCCTAAACCTTTGCTATCTTATATATTTTTTTTTAAATTTTGTTTAGGGGGGCATGTGCTGACAAGTTAAGAACTTCAACTGCTCTCCTCTCTCAGTTAAACATATCTATATATTCATCCCAGCCAGAGCTAAGCATCCCATGTGAAATACATCAAACAACTAACGGCACACATCTCCTCTATAAACATATGTCACAGTTGGGTCGATCCGAAGGCTATATCAAGACGCTACTCTCTCCTTCTCACCTCAATGGGGAGACCCTAGAATGACTTCCACTCCACACTAACCCGCTCTCCTGACTACACTCAGATGATACTCGCATATTGAGAAAAGGAGGAGAGGCTGACATAAGGGCTTACATACAAAAGAATACACAATCAAACCCATGATAGAAACCTGCAAAAGAAAAGAGATATTGTGTAATTTGTTTATTTCTTAGCATAAGCTCCATAGTGTAGAGCTCTCACATTCATTACTCTTTTACTTCTGAATTGGATAATAAAAAGTTTTGTCTAGATCCACTCTCTCCAAGGCTCTTCTCTCTTTTTCTTTATACTCAGAGTTCATTACCTTCTCCACATAGGCTCTCAGTTCATAGGCACATGAAGTATGACCCAACATCATCTACCAAATAAAACAGGATTCAACATGATCCATAATTAAAAAAAATAACATATACAAAAGTCATGATGTTCAACCAACAAAAACAACTTATCATTACAATTACATCATGACCACAAAATTTAAAATTAATAGGAACAAAAGAAACCTAAACTTGCCACATATATTAATCTCATTCCACTAGTTTCTCACCCTTATCTGAAAACATGTACAAACCACATAATGATCACAAAAGCCTAAAAAGTCACCAAAATTAACAACAAAAATTAATGCACAAAATATAAATAATATGTAAGTAAGAAATCATATTCATATAAGCAGTAATCTATCATACACATTCTTTTCATTTATATATCAAGTGAACCAAACTTATCGCATGTGTATCATATGTCGTGTATCCATATCGATATCATATTAGATTGGCTGCATATTAATAATATTTCTTATATCATTCAATCATTTAATCATTCTGATCATTCAATTAATATCATTAGTCAATCAATATCATCGCATATCATATATCATGTATCTATTTGTCATGGGGCTAACCTATTAGGAATCAGTCTCATCAATCATTAAACTTATATATCATACGTCTTATCTAATATTGATCTTATTTGTCATCAGTCATATCTATCATTTATCATCTGTCTTATCTATCATTGAACTTATTTGTTATTGATCTATCATCTATCTTATATGTCATTTGTCATCGGTCTATCATCTATCATCATTCCAATCAATTATCAATCATCAATCATCTCATCATTTATATATTACTCATCAGTTTTCTCAATCATATAAGTATCAATCTCACTCACCGCATCACTCACCGCATATAACACATCAATTCATTGGAAAAATTGAGTAGTTTAGCAAAAGTAAAAGTACTGCAAACAAGTGTTCTTCAGAAAAAGATTTGATAAGGGTCAAATTATTAATGAAAATTTAATTTGAATCTAATGTTAAAATAATTTTGAATTGCCTGAATAGGCAGACATAATTACAACCTTGGTAGTTAGGTTGTGAGTTAACAGCGACTAACTAATAGTTTATATAACTTTGAAGTGGCAGTTTCAACCTTCAAAAAGAAAATAAATTGGGTGATTATGATTTATATTATAAAACTTATATATTATTTTGATGATTGCATTTATTAATACATTCATTCAAATAAATATTGCTTTACATTAAGATGATAAATATCAAATGATTGTGTTACAATATAATTCATATAAATGTGACAATTTCATATTGAGGTTATTATGCATGTATAAATGAAAAAAGAAAAGAAAAGAATGAATTATAACATGAAATGAAACTTATTGAAAATGAAAAATTATATGCATGCAATATAAGAGTTCACCTCTTTATGGTAATGATAGGGGATGCAACATACTTATACACAATAAATGAAAAATAAAAAAATAAAATAAAAAAAGAAAGTATTTTAATTGATACTATTTAGACGGTGCTCTCAAAATAAATGAATTATGAACAAGTCAAAAGTTAAATGATAGACATATTAAAGGACTATATAAATCAAAGATTTATAGCATTATTTAAAATTGCGTAATATGAGGCTCGCCTTGAGGCCCTCTTCAACGCAATTCTAGTGAAAAAACCTCGAGGCTTATGCCTTGAACTTTTTTTTTTTAGGGTTGTGCCTCAGCTTAGCTAAGGCCCGCCTTGAGGCACACCTCACCTCGCTAACATGAGTCATATGTTGCACTGATACAGATACGGCGACACGGATGCGACACGATACGGATACGGGACACGACAATTCTAAAACATACATGATACGGATACGACACAGATACGACATTATAATATATAAATCATACATAAAAAATAACAAAATAATCAAAGCATAATATTTGAAATGATAAAATAAGCATTAAATATTTAAATGTCTAGTATAACAACAAAAACAAAAATATAAATTGTCCAGCAGATGAAGTTTTTAATTAAAAGTACAAAGGATTGACACAATTAATCCACATGAATTTGAAACATAAAATTTTTTAATAACAAATATAGATATGTTGTGCCAATGCCGTGGGTCCAAGTGGGCGCTGCCCCCTGGCAGGGTTCGACCTGCCCGGTCAGGTTGCGGGGTCAAGGTGCAACGCCCTTGCGGGGGTTTCCGGGGGCAGCGCCCCCGGAACAAATTTTTATTGTAAGAGTTGCTTTAAAGTTTTCTCTACCTTCTCGGCACTGCTTGGTACCATTCGGTACCCCTTTGTACCGAGCAGTACCGAGCAGTACCATGTTCTGGTACCGAGTGGTACCGAGTTCAGGTATCGAGCGGTACTGAGTTCTAATATCACTTAGTACCGAGCGGTACCAAGTAGTACCGAGTAGTACCGAGTAGTACCGAGTAGTACCGAGCGGTACCGAGTACCGAGCAGTACTGAGTTCTAGTATCGCTCGGTACCGAGCAGTACTGACAAGTACCGAGCGGTACCGAGTACTGAGCAGTACTGAGTTCTAGTATCGCTCAGTAACGAGCGGTACCGAGCAGCACCGAGCAGTATTCCATCACTATATATATAGTTATGAAATGAAATATTTAATAATATGGCTTACAATTTATATGCATGATGCATTATTATTGTTATACTATAAAATCATAATTAACCACTGAATTAATATAAAGAACTCAACCTATTAAATAATCATTTCAGGTAAATCCCTTCTCGAATGATGATTACATGCACAGAAGAAGAGGTTCAACTGAAAATAAATAAAAGTGATTTTATTTGAATGTCTAAACTACAAATTTATGTTAGTAACTCTCTGGTTAAAGTTTGGAAGTTTATTTTAATTTGAGTACTTAGTAATTGAAAGAATTTGTGAAATCTATCCAACCATCTATTCGGCCTTGTTAACTGAGATTCTAGGCCAGGTCAGGACATGAACGGTCAAACTTGGGAAAGCTCTAATAGCAAGGCTGAAAAGAATCAAATGTTCCATTTAGCATGTTAAAAGTGTTTTCTCGTTTTTTGGTTTAGGCAGGCTATTTTTTAGGCTGTGGACGATGATGACATCTGCCATCTCCTTTCGGATGGTCTACGGCCAACTAAAGAAGAGTTTGAATATCTTATATGATCACAATTGCACGTTCTGAGTCCTGGCCAGACAGTTTTTCCTGTCTGATTTTGTTTCCTTTTTTATTTTGGGTTGTACATGTTTCTTTTTATCATTTTTTGTTTTAGGCTCATTTTTTATTTGATGGCTAAATTTTGATTCACTTTTGTACACCCTCGTTCTTTTATATAGAATAGACTAAGCCCTCAATTTACCCAAATAAAATTAAAATTAAGGGACTAGCCCATATCATTGCCAAAAGGAAAGATACAAAAACAATCCAGAATAACCACAAAAGGATGAAAATGCAGAAAAGAGAGCCTAAAGCCATAAAAAGCTTAAAGACATCTCTGAAAAAGATCAGCATAACAACAACAAAAAAAAGGACTACCAAATTCAGGGCAAAGGGAGGATTAATAGAATATCAAATAATCATAAATAACTCATAACTTTTTGCCAAACCTGGTTGCCAGAGGAGCAGCAAAAACCATATTTTCCAACTGAAGAAACTGAAGAAATAAGAAACAGCAGCTTATGAGAAATCTGAAATCTGAGCTCACCACGATTGCCAAGATAAAGCAATGACTATCCAGGGAAGGCAGCACAAAACATTGGGAAAATCCTAAACAGAGACCACAAAAGCAACCAACAATTCTAAAAAATCTGATAAAAACAATCTGACTAGCCAATAAAATACTTGATGTCATTATAATTCTTCCAACCTTTCAGTTTAAGAAATATTGCCCTTGTGATCTGATAATAAAGAGAAGTGAAAGTATAATACGAATTATTAAAAATCCTGCCATTCCCTTCTTTCCATGTCCCAAGTCTATGAGCATTAGCAACTTCATCATTACTGTCAAAATTGTCTTCCACGAAATCCAGAGCCTGAAGAATCGTAGGTGGCAGCAAAAAGGAGGAGAAAATCGGTAGAATCCTCTTTAAAATATTATAAGAAAAATCACATTGGAAAAATAAATGAATGCTGCTTTCAGGACAGCTATCAAAAAGAGTACACAATCTATTGACAGAAATATTTCTTGAAGCAAGAGCAACCACAGTTTTAAGCCCTCCAACAAGAGCAAGCCAAGAGTAAGTTGAAAACCTCAAAGAAAATCTCTTATACCAAATATGTTTGTGCCATTCCTCTGGAACCATATTTTCAAAACAAGAACAAAAAATGCTTAAAATTTGGGGCAGAGTTACCTTTCCAGCTAGCACAAGCCTTTCCCACAGGAGTAAAAAGTAAAATGTCATTAATTAAACAAAATGTACACTCTATCAAGGAGAAGTCTTTTAAGTTCTAGCAATACAAAGACATAAAGCCTTCAGTATAAAAAATTGTCAAATAAAAAAATTGTTAAGTAAATAAAAGAAAATTAAACCAACAACTTACAATATTTCTGCCAAAATTTGTCACCAGTAGTCACCACATGAGCATGTGCCATCTGTAAAATGGTGGAAACGATTTGAATCCCTCACCACAATCTCTCTTCCAGCGTATTTTGAAGTTAGTTTGATGAAATTATGGCAATCCTCACAGATCCTAATGTTCTTCATAATTTTCAGACAATCACAATTAGAAGAAGCATTCATCAATCCAAAAACCACGGCCATTTTCTCACTATGATTTAATAAATGCTCCTCCTTGTGCTCCTCGTCAATTTCATGCAATACTAATCTAGTATCTGCCACATAACCCATCTCCTTGAGCTTAATCACTAGCCTCCTAAGCTCCACTAAGATTTCTTCTCGGTGCGGGTGGCGATGCCCTCCCACAGAGAATTCATGTACACCATCTCCAACCTCAATCCAGCTCAAACCAGGCTCCTTCTTCACCCCACATTCTTTCATTCCTTTTCTTACAAATGCTGCATCTCCAAAGCTCCTTGTTGCACAATACAAATTTGACATAATTACATAACCAACAGAGTTACAAGGCTCCAATTCCACCAACTTTTGAGCAGCCTTCCTCCCAATATTAGTCTCCCCATGCTTCCTACATGCCCCAAGTAATGCACTCCAAACAACAGGATCTGGCTCCATTGGCATCTGGTTTATTAGTTCCTCAGCTTCTAGAAGTTCTCCAGCACGTGCCAGAATGTCCACCATACATGCAAAGTGATCAAGTTGCGGTTCGATTCCATAAACTTTGGACATTTGGTTGAATATATGACGACCTTCATTCACATAACCACAGTGGCTGCAAGCAGTAAGAATACCAACAAATGTTGCAGAATCAGGTGGAACATCCATACATTGAAAAGCGTTTAGAGCTTCCTTGCCTTTCCCATGAGCAGCATTAGCTTTGATAATTGAATTCCATGACACTCTATCATGAAATTCCATTAGATCAAAGATGCAAACAGCTAATTTATGGTTACCACATCGAGCATAAGCATGAATCAGAGCATTGCAAAGCACTGTGTCATTCCCATACCCTGACTTTATTATGAGAAGATGGAGGGCCATACAACTCCTCTCAGTTGCAAAGCCAGCAGAAGCCTTGACTGCAATAGATAAGGTATGTCGATCTGGTTTGAAACCCTCCCGCCGCAACCGGCAAAACATTAAAACAACCTCTGTTGGCTCTTGTTCACAACAAGCAGTCATAATTCCAGTCCAAGACATGAGATCAGGTTTGGTAACAGCCGAAAATACTTCATAGCAGACTTGGAAATCACCAGAATAGGAAGCATAGACCTTCACAAGAGCAGTTGCAACCTCTGCTTCTGAAGCAAAGGAACTCTTGATACAAAGAGAATGCAACTGGCAGCACTCAGGAATGCTAGAACAGGAGGAAATGACGCTTATTAGAGTTGCCCTATCAAATTCAACACTACATCGCCTCATTCTAACGAAAAGCTCGAGAGATAGGTGCGATCTACCGCCATGTAGAAACCCTGCAATCATCGAATTCCATGTGATATGATTCCTGAAAGACATTGTCTTGAATACCAAAAAACCATCATCCTCAAGCCCATCGCAGGAGGAATACATGGCGATCAAGGAGTTTCCAACGAAAACATTGGCATCCAAAGAAATCTTGGAAACAAGGGCGTGTACCTGTTTTCCATGGTGGCCATCTCGCGCTCCTGCACTGGAACTGAGAACCGCGACTATCCCGTAATCATTTGGACTATAATGTACAAGCATGGAAGAAAATAGCTGGATGCACTGCTGGTGTTGGCCGGCCTGAGAGTATCCCGTGAGGAGAGCAGTCCAGGAAACGAGGTTTCGGCGGGGCATTTCGTCGAACTGGCGGCGTGCAAGATCGGTGCGGCCGCACTTGGAGTACATGTTAATAAGGTGGTTTGAAAGGAAGAGGTCGATGGAGGGGGAGGGGGAGAGGAGCAGATGGCGATGGAGTGATCGGCCAAGGGGGAGGAGGCGGCGGCTAGAGCAGGCATGCAGGACAGCAGCGTAGGCGGCGGAGTCCGGTGATGAGAGGGAGAAAAGGGTGGCGGCGGCCTTTGGGAGGTCGCCGGCGGCTAGTAGATGGAAGATTCGGAGAGAGTTTTCTCTCGGAGGGAGTAAAGGAACCGAAGTGCTGGAGAATTTGGCGGCAGTGATAGCCACCATTTCCAAATCTAACAGATTAGTCAGCAACTTCGAATGCCGAATCCGCCACATTTTTAAAAACATGCTTAAAATACCTCACATCATTCTTAAGAAAATTCTTTTTTTGCCACCGTCATATGAGGCACATGACCGCATAATTAATTCCTCCACAGGAATCACAATTATTTTTTCTCTAATTAAGAGATTTTGCCGCATGAAAGGAATTCAAATATGGGTTAAAATTTTTTTTCCCTAAAGTACTTAATTGATTGAGGTAAGATTATTCAATTTATTAAACATATCATATATTATGTAGTGGATTGTAGGTAAACTCCTTTAAGAATGATAGAACCTCCAATAACCAATTCCCATATAGTTGATTTGATTTGACGAAAGAGACATGCAGCAATTTGATAATATTGTAATTGTCACCTTCAATGATTATACCTTTAGCCTTTAACATCCAACTATGAACAAATGACTTTAAAGAAGCAATAGCTAAGAGGTCCATATGAGCAATATCACAGTGCATACATTGAAATCCAAATGCCAACAGAAATCTACCATTGTTATCTCTAAAAACTCCACTGACGTCAGCTTTATTAGATTTTAACAAAGTAGCATCAATATTTAGCATAATCCAATTGGGGGGAAGAGAGCACCAATGATTACAAAACAGCTTAGGAAGCTGATTAACACCCCAGTGATCCGATATAAGATTAAATTGGTAAGAAGAAGCAACAAAGCTAATCACATTTGATGCAATAAATGAAGGACTATCTTCAACCCCTCAATGCTTGACTTTATTCCTACTCTTCCAAGAGAAATATAACAATGTGCAACATATGTTAGCCCTAAACTGAATAGTATCAGCTAACCTCTTTAACTCAGCTTTACAATCCTCAAAAGAGAAGAATGATGGTACAATAAATCCCCATGCATTCAAAACCTCTATAACTTGAATAATCTTCACACAATTTGCTGCAATATGATCATAATTTTCAATAGTAAGACAATCTCTATGACAAAAGTTATTATCAAATAACCTTCTATGGCATAAGTAATCATTTGATGGAATAGCATTGTAACACAATCGCCAAAAAAATTACTCCACCCGAGAGTCAAGCTTTAATTTTTTTACCCACTTCCAATAATCATCATCATTCTCAACTTCAACCAATGCCTCTGGTGCCATAGCAACAATTGTTTTACTAGAAAATCTGGATTTAAGCTGTGACGACCCCAAGATCAAACTTGGAAAGAATGTCAATCAATTACCCAAACAATTTACCAGAGTCATCTAAAACCTTCTATTAACAATCTATCAAACATCTATAAAATTTCAACATCAATATATCAGTCGATTCATATCTCAAAACATCATGTACATTACTCAGGAACTACACTATCAATACAAGAAAGGAAACTATCCTGTCCTGAATACAAAAGAATCATCAATCGACCAAAAGACAAAGACCTGTAGATCTGGACCAATTCCTATCTCCTGCTCCCAAGCCCTGACCTGAAAATATTAGCCACATATAATGAGCTTACAAAGCCCAGCAGGTCACCAAAGCCTACAACTGAAATCAAAGCACGGCGATGCTATCAATATGCATGTCAATCTATCAAATCCATATCAGTCAATGGTCAATGAATCTATGCAATTCGGAAATCAATAGTCAATAAAGCCAATCAATGCAGCGGCAGGCAAGTCGATAATTCAACTCAATCAATCAATGTATGTCAATCAAATCGATACGGTCTAATCAATGAAATCAATCGAGAAAAGCAATACGGAACAATGGATCTATAAAACAGTCAATACGGTGCAGAAACAGTAGCGATAGCAAATCAATAAAATCCATAGGCAGCAATATCAATGAATCTATACAATGTCCATATCCATGCTATCAATGCAGTATCTATATCTATCCATGTCAATATCAATGCTCAGTAGTCAATCGATGAAATCAATATACGGTACAATAAATCCGATCAGTTGAATAAAGCAGAAATCGATAAAGCAATAAATCCGTAAGTCAATACAGTAAAGATGCAATTCAATACTATACTGAACAAGTACAATCAACTGGCTATGTTGCTGTTGTAGAATACATATTGCTGTTGTAGATATCCATATACATTGGTTCTATCAATAAGAGTCGTCACTCTTTTCGCCCGTCGGCATATCAATAACTCCTTATGACTCCCATCAATATATCAATAATCAATGTTTAAAGGAAAGCCCGTCGGCCCACCATCCTGTACAGGTCTATCAATCTTCAACCAATGTTCAACCAGGTTTCACTTGTGATCAGTATCAATAGTCAATCAATATTCAATATTAAAGCAATCATATCAATAATCATATGCATATCGATTCAATCTATCAGTTTCAGACAAATCAGAAATCATACGAAAATCGGGCAGAGTAACGGTAGTCTATCGAATTTACACAAAAATCCTGCAAAAAGATACAAATTCCGAATTCTTCCAAATTACAACGGAACGTTCACAATATCAATATAAGACTATCAATCTATAGAATCCAAATCAAATCAAGTCCTGATAATTTTCTATTCAATTAAAATCGCGTAGAATCAATTCCGACCGATAAAATCTTCGTAGAATACAGTCAAATCGTGTGCAATAGTCATATCTATAACATACTAGAAGTTGTGCGGTGAAAGTTGTGTCAAATCAAAATCATGTCCAAAAGTAGACTACGAAAACACAAAACAGTGCACAACTCGATCAAAACACAATATCTCTGAAAACAGAAATAGGTTTCGGAGTCCTTACCACGAGATCTACACTTTCTCCAACAGCAGCGTCGGACGAAAAGCGCTCCGCGTCCTCCAAAACCAAGCTTTTCCTCTTTTTCCCTTTCTCTTTCTCTCTCCTCAAAATATCTGATTTTATAAAATGAATTCCTCTCTCCTCAAAACGAGCTCATTTCCTTATATCATACACAGATCGGCCTGGCCGATCGCCCGATCGTCCCAGGACGATCAGACCAATTCTGATCGTCCTGGACCATTCCCAGGGCGATGATCAGGACGGTATTGTGAACAGTGCCGATCGGCCTGGACGATCTCAATATCGTCCCGGACGATCCTGTCCAGAAATCATCCAGAAAACATTCCAGAAATCAGCTATTTTCAATACTCTGATCGGCCTGGACGATCTCAACTTCGTCCTGGCCGATTCTGGGAGGAAAATCCAATTCATAGAGGAACAGTAAGGGAACGAGATCTCACATAAGCTCTATGTGGTTTTGTATAAGCTTTGGACAGACCTGCATTTGAACAATCAGCTCAACAAAGTCATTTCCAAAGTACTACTCCAACCTGTTAATGTTCCATCTCCCATCCAAAATAAAGTAATCCACGAAAATTGAATCATCTAGCAAATCAATTTTGTTTCCCTTTAATCTAACATGGCTTCTCTCATGCTAGGGTTAGGTTTAAGACAGTTTTCTAACTACTTTTTAAAACAAAATTTTGATACAAAATTTTTTGTATTAGATATTTTTGTACTAAAAAGTTATTTTAAAAAACAGTAAGAAAGCCGTCCTAAACAAAGCCTTAGTGACATAATTGATTAAGAAGTTAAAATAATATGATGATAAGTGAATAAATGAAATAGAAGTGGGGCAAAATTAGAATTTTATATCACATGAGGGAATAGATGAAAGTTGTCTTTACTATCCATAAAATACTTTGAACATTTATGCAAAATTAGGGTTTCAAAAAGATAAACTTCAAACAAAATTCAGTTCATCAAAGAATAAGAAGTTAAAAAGAAAGAATCCAATAGCCATATGGGAGCTCTTGAAATGATTGTTGAACCACAATAAAATTATTTAAAGCTTCTTTGTTTTAATTGTGATTAAAAGAGGAAGATTAAATAACCAAAATTTTTCTAAGATTCTAAAGGTTTATTTATAAATTTATTAGAAATATTTAAAACTAAATTTTAGACTTAGAAAAATCATTACATAATATTTGGATATTTATTTGGATTGTTTTTCAATTTATTTAGTTATTACCTTATTTTTTTATTTATAAAAATTATTGCAATTTTTATTTCATTTTGTAAAAATATGCAAAATTGAGTCAATATTATAATGTTGACCATATATATATATATGTGCTTGTAAGTTGAATTGACTTCATATATTTCATTATATGCATTAAATTTTTCATATATGCTTAATTATGCTAATTACTTTATTAATAATCTAATTAAGAATGATAAGCTTAATTATATATCCCTAATCTTACTTAATTAAGTATTTTTTATGTTCATAAATTTATTTGGTTTTTCATGTTACATATAATTCATTGAATTTGTCAAATCTTGTTTAATATAATTAATTATAAATTTATTCATACTTATGTTATAAATGATGAATCCAAGCTTAGTTTTGATTCCATTAGATTCATTGAGTTTATTATATACCATTTGTTATATTATATATGCCATATACTTTGCATGTATATTCATATAGTTATATGCTATGAATAAAAGTTTTAACTTATTTATTAAAATTGATTAGTATATTGTTGTATAGACCCACTTAAAATTATAAAATTATTTTGTGCAGATACGAATGTCTTTCGTAGGCGAATCAGAATGTGCCATGTTACTCCTTTGTTTTGTACCGCGGTTGTGTACCCGCTATACATCGAGTGATGTGGCGCGTTCTGATTCACCTTTGGACGGTCCGATGTCCGCACATAATTATTTCTCCTTAAATCCATAGTAAATTGGAGCCACTTTAATGCGCATGCATTAGAGGGACTGATGTGTTGCAAAATTGTACCTAACGACTAGTTCTAGCTTGACATGAGAGGGATATGATTTAACATTTTAATGAGCCATTTGTTGATTTTGTGGATATTTTGGAGATATTTAAGGAGTACTTTGCGCTAATGCATATTTAGAAAAACTTAAGAAAATGGTGAATTTTCTTAGTGCTTGAATAAAGACTTGGTTAGAAAGTCTTAGAAATGATATTCTTATTAGATTTAAATGAGAATTTAACTCTTAATAGGACAAAATGGATAAATATGATTCATGTAGTCAACCCCACATAGTGGGATAAAGGATTGATGTTATTGTTGTTTTTGAAAGTTAAACTATTTTTACGAGAAAATGAAAAGGATTCCAAAGTGCTCAACAAATTAAGCTTTCCGTAAAGTTCTTACCTTTGGTAAATCATTTGTTCAATCTCATAAGATTTTGCATATGCTAAAATTGGTTTGGGTTTGAATGACATAATTGCTTATTGTAACCTTTTGTAGTATTTCATTTGTTTGTTCTTAAGGATAAATTATTCTCACGTATGACATAAACCTAACCCAAATATTATGTGGGTTGACTCAAATTTTAAAATTTTGTGATGAGTATAATATTGACACCCCTAGTGCTGATCTTAAGATCATAGAGTCAAGATCTAAATAAAAAAAGAATGCTGATTGCTCTCTTAAAATTGAGAGGCACCTTGATGTAACCAAATTACATTAAAAATGTTATAATTAAATCAACAAGTTGCTATTCTATTATAGATTAACATTAATGTTACATTCTAAAAAATTCAAGATGATAAGGATTGAAAGTTAATTACATCTTAGATTGCACAAATATCTTAAACACATAAATAAAAGGAGAATCACACATACATGAGGCATATATTTTTTGCATGAAAATAATCTAAAAAAATGGGACTTCAACTAAAATAATTTTAGTAGTACAAGACAATAGGGGTTATAAAATTGAACCAAGGTGGGAAGATAGAGATGATTATAAGATTTTTTTTTTTATGTTATTATTTTGTTGGATTCCAATTAATCATTCAGTATTTCATATGCTTGTTGTTACTTAAAAACCATAAGCATGATCCATCTATATTTCAAGCCATTGTCTCTTTACATATTCAATTTTCAACACCATAAAAAGTAGTTAAATTTACTTTTCAATTTTTTTTGGTAAAGTAAAAATGACTCTCCCACTAATGGACTATTAGGCTTTAAGGCATAGAGTATCTTGCTACATAATTAAAAATCATTGTTACTAATCATGTTGGGTTGTTCTATCCAATCAGTCCCCTTTAGCATAATTGCTATTGTTTTAATGATATTGAAAATATTTAAAGATTAATTTATACTTTAAAAACTTGACATAAAGCTCTTATCCACTATGTAAGGTTGGATACATGAATCTTTTTCTCCATTGTGTGCTATTAAGAATCAAATTCTTATATAAATCTAATAAAAATAATTTTTAATAATGTTTTAAGGAAGACTTTTTTGGTCTACCTCTGCCTATATTAACATAGGCAGAAACTAATACATCTGCTCTCATAATAGTGGGGATGTCAATATTTGATACAACCTAAAAACCCAACCTAAAATTTTGGGTCTAGGTCAACCCATTTGAAAAATGAGACAGGTTCGGGTTTCATATTCTAAGTTGATTATAGTTTCAAGTCAAGTTCGGTCAACCCAAAAACTCGAAAGCAAACCAAGACTAACCCATTTACTATGGGTTAACCCAAAATCTCACTCGCATCGTCATGCTTGTCCATCATATTCATCAAACTCGCGTTCACCATGCCAGAATGACTCAGCTACAAATGACTCACCAGACTAGAAAGACCCACAATGGTCTACCAAAAAATTGAACTCCGTAAAGGGATCTAATGCACTATATATGGTGTAATCTGACATCCTCAGACCCTGAATATCTTCCTTGAAGTCTTTGAAGAGAAATGGTGCATCCATAGACATCTAAGGACCCACTGACACTTCCTCAGGAGCTAGAAAATGCTCTGTCATAGGACTAGCTATCTGATCTATGGAAGCATGAGAAGGATCAACATGCTTAGAACCAGAACGTCTGTAAGAAGACCGAGGTGCCTCAGTATGGTGGAAATCAGGTCCTATATCCTATAGTCTAAGAGGAGCATTGAGCCCTCAGTGTAGTGTGGCCCTCATAATACTTCCTTGCATAAAAAAATACAAGAATATATATAAATTTCCAAAGGGATGAATAATTGATCAATCAACAAAAGAGAAAGGAGGGAAGAAGTAAGTAAGCTACCTTTACTGCACCTAATATGTGGAAAATCTTGTGATGGTTTTTGGCCCCTCAGCACTCCTAAAGCTCGCACCTGGCACTCATACATCCAATCACCATGTTATAAGAGAGAGGCAAAAGAAACTCGTACCTAGGGGTGTCAATATTTGACCCGACCCAAAAATCCGACCCGAACCCAACCCAAAATTTTTGGGTTTGGGTTGACCCAAACCCAAATCGGGTCGGGTTTGGGTTGTGGTTTTCAACCCGTTTCAAAAAACAAGTCGGGTTCGGACTGACCCGGGAACCCGAAAATGACACGAAATGACCCGACTGCTCGGTCTGCCGACTCTGCCCATGTCATTCTGCCCGCATGCATCGACCCGCTGCCGCAGTGCCATGCATCACATAGTCGAGTCGCGTATGCCCAGTGCAGTAGTGCCTGGCTACCCGCGATCCAGCTGCCCAGTGCGGCAGTGCCCAATTGCGTCTGCCCAGCTGTTGTCACAGTCCCGCGGACCCACGGTCAAGTCCGCCCACATCGCCACTGTCCACGCAGCTTGTCACCGCTGTCGGCTGCTTGCATTGCTGCCGGGCAATGTCGAACCCAAAACATGCGACGCGTGCCAATGTCGAACCCGAAGTAGGTCGAGTTCGGGTTCACAAAATCGACCCGTATACAAATGGGTCGGGTTCGGGTTGACTCAAATAGTGTCGGATCAGTTCCTTGCTCGACCCAAACCCAACCCATGAACCGAAATTGACACCTCTACCCATACCTAAGTCAAGTGTCTATAGCTGATACCCATTTGGCTATAAGAAGGAGCTACACGAAAGGTGGAGCCAATACTAAATCCCAACAAGTGCAGCCAGATTACAAAAACCACACAGAACTAAGCCTCCAAAGGAACTGTGCCCATATGTGTGGTATCTGCCACATCAGGAATGAGTGGTCATCCATCATATGTTGTAGCCTGCGAAAAGCCAAATTGGCAAGCCACCCTATTCGACTGGTATCCCTCTAACATCACAAAGTTCCTTAAACAATGACATAACTATCCTGGGCATATACTGGCAAAATACTAGGCTACCCTCAAAGTGGTCCCACTCTGCACGTAAATACATCTCATCTTCCTGCCAAGTTCATCAGTGATGACATTTTCTCTCAGATAAGATGGTAAACCAATAATATATTGCTGATGGAATAGAGAAAAATGATCCACCACCAAATTTGGAGCGACGAAGAAAAGTCGCACTCGCTCTGACTTTAGAGTGGAGGAAGCATGTGCTAGTTGCATGACTATCAGATATCCCTTCTCCAAAAAGTACGGGGGACACTCTAGAAATGAAAAGGCACCTAGGATGTGTAAATGAATCCGACTATATAAATAATATCATGGCAAAATCAGATCCCGCAGCTCGACGGACGTCACCTTAGAAACTATAGGAAAGGTCATGTAAATCATACACTACTGGAGCCAAAGAAAGACGTTATCCCTGAGAAAGTTGGCTAGTTGCTAAAAGAGCACTGCAATTATAGATCCCACTTTAAGCAGGAACAAAAGTGCATAACTACATGGCTAAGAACCTTGCCAGAAACAAATCCTCGTCAATGCTGGAAATGCAGAGGAAGCATAACCAACTGAAGAAGGCTATATAATCTCCTCTAACAACAAAGTCTTGGGTCGTAGGCCAAGGTTGAAGGGATAATGCAATAATACGACAACAAGAGTAAAACAACTGTCCTGAGAAAGCTATGTACCTAAATGTCCACAGTCCTAGTAGCTTTGGCACGCATCGACAAATTAAATGATATATAAACCTGCTGGTAATGAATTAATAGGATATGATCGATAAGGCACAAAGCCCTCACTTAGCTAAGTTTAACTCAAATTTGTTCCCTTAAACAAATATCCACTCCAAGTCTACAAGGTACCCTTAGACGAAGCAACCCATAGCTGCCGACAAATATCCTTCTGTCAGGTTGGGTCGACTACCTCCTCTGACTAACTAGACTAGGGACCATGATGGTCCGGGATGATGAAATCATGAGATATTGATCGGGCTCATCATCGTTCCCTCCACCATTCTCTTTAAGTGCAAGATGGTGAAATTTTTTTATTTTCAATATTAAATTCTCATATACCTAAACTCATATTGCTACTATACACTATACCATGTATCTATTTTGACAACTAGCCTCAATCGAAAGTTCCCTCTCATTATCATGTGGGGTAATTAACTATAGGGGCTTGCGCCTAAAACTCATATCATAAAATCCTTGCAACATGAGGGAGAAATCTCTGGGTAGCAACTTATCTACAAATCCAATATGCCTTCTGAAAATTTGCCTCGAAACTTAAGTGTTAAAACTCTCATCGACAACCCAAAAAAGACCCGCAGAGAGGCCGGGGCACGTATTTTCAGAGCTCTCACCAGTCCCTTTCAAAACAAGAATAACGAAGAACCTAAATAGAGTAAAATATGAATCTGTATTGCTACCAGCCATAGGCATCAAAACATCAGTACCTGATGCTATATGTTGCTCTTGAGAATAAGAAAAAGGTGGCAAAATAAATCTTGCAGGCCTATTTTCCTCTGCGTGCACTCACTTTTTTTGCAAAGTCAAATGATGATATGCTTTGTAGTAAGCTGGTTAAGAGAAGCGATGACAAGGAGGGCATGAATGTAAGTATATTAATGCGTTCTTGAACCAAAAAAAAAGAAAAAGAAAGCGGACAGTAAAATCATCAACCATGAACGGGTAGAAGATAGATGACTTAGCTTATAGATTTCCAATTTATATTAAGGACGGCCATAAGTTTTTCTTACCATACAACTATTTTGTAGTCAAATGAAGTAGCAACTAATTTCTTGAAATCCAGAAGTCATATACGATAGTCAATGCAATTACATTGAGCAACAAGTTCCAGAGACCTTGACTTTAAACCTGAAGAACCGAAGCACTTGATTTAATAAAGAGAAGGGTTAGGTTTTGTTTGAGACAACTTTCTTACTGCTTCCTAAAGCAGTTTTCTAGAACAAAAATTAAATTTTTGTTTTAAAAAAC
This sequence comes from Dendrobium huoshanense, assembly GCA_016618105.1. Classification (NCBI taxonomy): domain Eukaryota; kingdom Viridiplantae; phylum Streptophyta; class Magnoliopsida; order Asparagales; family Orchidaceae; genus Dendrobium; species Dendrobium huoshanense. The sequence goes on along the minus strand of CM028342.1, from coordinate 56,911,783 downwards.
TGATTTAAGAAGCAGTAAGAAATCTGTCCCCAACAAAGTCTTAGGTTTCGTTTGGGACGGCTTTCTTTATACTTTTTAAAACAGCTTTTTAGTACAAAATTAAAAAAAAAAAATTGTTCTAGAAAGCTGTTTTAAGAAGCAAAAAGGAAGCTGTCTCAAATGAAGTCTTAGTTTCGAGGTTGTTTTGCAGAACCAGCAATTGCAAAGTTTGCTCCTTTTCTAAAATGTGAGGCTAGAGACAACAGAAATGGGTTAAGGTATCTAGTGTTCAAGCTTTCACCTGCAAATCATATACTCGAAGAACAGTCAACCACATTTTCTAACAAACTTGGAAGAATTAGACCATTGATCCAAAATTTGTCTTAGAAGAGTTATACAGATAAAGTGGCACTGAATATATTCATAATTTATCCTTGAGGTATCAACTTTATTAAGGACAATATAGCACATGGTTTCCAACCACATCAATCAAGTATAACAGAACTAACCAATAACCAAACTTCACAAACATTACAAGATGAAGCAGCATTGCTTACAGATTTCCATAAATAAATAGATTAATTACACGTCAATTTGGGCAAACTATAGTAAGTATACAAATCAAATCAAACCTGTTAATCATGAATTAAATCTTTTCAAAGGGGCTCTTAACAATTTGTCAGTACCATCAACAACAGCAAGGCTGCAAAACTTGGGTTTCAAGCAAAAATCTGCAAATAAGTTAATTTATGTTGATAAGAAAATGTTTGAAAATGAATGCCAGGCTATAGATGTTGTCGGATTAGCAGGAAACCTTACAGGAACTTCGAGATTAGTCTTCTCAAGAACAAAGAGGTTCCATTTGTTCTGCTCAACAATTTCTGAATTTCATTGAATCTCTGCAACCATTAAAATGCAGTAGATATAAGATAACCTTTCAAACGCAATCTTGTTACAGAGTTATACATAACATTTGGGGTATTATAGTTTAAAACCTTAAGAGGATATTAGTCCTAATAGGTGCATTATAAGGTGAAAAGGTCCAATGGCCCTTTAAATTGTGTAAAACCAAATACAATCTTCTAAATGGAGTGAAATATTAATAGCACAATTTCACTTGAGCTTGTTGAATAAAGAGAAACAGTTGTTAACAGGAGAATGGTGATGAAGCTGAAAAGGATTGAAGTAGTGTGGGTGGCATCCCAAATGTAAAGAGTTTAAAAAAGTTATAAAAAATATGAAAAAAAAAATTATGATTTTTTTGAGATGGACATAAGAAATAATCAAGACAATGGTGAAACTGTAAACAATGTGAATCAATTTACTTGTGTAATGGCATGTTTGGGGAGTGTATTATCTGATATAATGATGACATGTAATTTTTCATTTTAATGTATTTTATGGGGTAAATTATGATAGAAATAATAAAACATTTATATATTTATTTGATTATTCATAATGCTAGTACAAACATTCCTATATAAACGCCAAAGAAAAAAGCAATAAGAAAAACACAATAAAAAAATATATTCTCCATAATAAGAATATAATATAATAATCAATGCTATAAATTTTTAATAATATTAAGCATATATGATAATACTAATATGATAATTGTTACGACCAAAAATATTTGTGGTGATAGAGTGGGAGTTTTTCGTCTTAGCGATGCATGAAAATTCATCACACAAACAGATAATTGAGATGACAAGAAAACACCAGAGATTTTTTTTTTGTGGAAAACCCAAAGAGAGAAAAATCACGAGGCCTTGCTCAGATGAAAATATTCCACTATATTGATGTAGATTATAAAAGTCGACTTGTCCCTAACTTGAAGACGATCAAATTATAATAGTTTAAAGAGTTTGGCACGCTTCACACAGGTACTCGGGAATTTATAATAACCATGAACAAATGATAGATGTCAGAAGTCTGGTGGTGGTGGCTGGGAGATGCTTCAGCAGAAGTTTGGCAATGGAGGCAGCCTAGTGGTTGGATGGAGTGTCAGTGGTCAGAAGGAAATCTGGTAGGTGTGGTGGTTCTTGGGAGTAGATCCGACGATAATCAACAGAAAGGCAGAAGTCCGACGGGCTTTGATGACTAGGATGAGAATTAATGGCGACGGTTGGTGGTCGGGAAGAGATCCAATGGTGGCCAACGAACAGGTTGAGATCTGACAACTGTTGGATCCAGTGGCTGCCAACGAACAGGTGGAAGTCTGGCAATGGTCGTTGGACGGGAAGAGATCCGATGGTGGCCAACGAACAGGATGAACTCTGGCGACGGTCGTTGGTTGGGAAGAGATATGATGGAGGCCAATGAATAAGTTGAAGTTCAGCGACAGTCGATGGTCGGGAAGAGATTCGACGAAGACTAACGAAGAACGAAAGTTTGACGACGATCAGTAGTCGGGAAGAGATCCGACATTGGTGTTGGCCAGAGAATGTAAGAATGCTCTCTAGTTTTCTCCTCTCTTTCTGCCTCCCTCATGTGAAGAAAGAGATTCTATTTATAGTTTTTTTAGATTGGCATGCTCAATAAATATAAAGAAGTTCTAGGGCAAACTTGAAGTATTCTATCGGATGGCTGATATCAATTCCCTCAGTCATGGAGCATTCTGTTCAGCATTTAATACCTTAATGATATTAAAATTATGCAATCTTGGGATCGTGGATTCATCTCATCAAGCCATTCGATTTGACTATAAGCATGTCATCTTTAGATATCATTTGGTCATCCAATTGCTGCTCTAAAGCTTTCAAGTATGTTTTGGTCCTTTGATTTGGATTCATTTGGGCTTGGATTGGGCTGAATTTGATGCCATTGGGTTCATCTACCTGAGATGTTCAATTTGTCAATAACTTTGTTTAAATCAAAGTTTGGATGATCCCAAATTTAATTTTTTGAGACTTCCGACTCATATTTGAATCGAGATTCGTGCCCGATTAAGATGATTTTTTGGTGACATATCAATAATAAAATAATTCTAATAACTCTAATGCCCTCCCACAAAATCACGATGCTACAACAAAGAAAATTGCAAGTTCGTATGTGTAGAAGAACAGAGTGATTCAAGCCAGGAATTGTTTAACAGTATTTCAAAACTACCAATTCAAGCCAATGAACACTAGAAAAAGATGTTTTATAAAAAAACCAAGAACAACAAAGCTTTTGATGTTAAGCCAACATTTCTAAAAATCAAAGGTGATGCAATCATCATGAGAGACAAGATCCTCATAGGACTTTCAAGGGATCATAAGAAATCTTTATGGGATCCTCGAGAATTTTTCATGTGTTTTATTTATTTATTTATTCTTGTTAAGAGTTTAATTAGGATTTTTCACTATACTAGGATATAACATTGTGTAAATTATTTGGGAAAGGCTGCACTTGAATATTCAAGAACCTATATTTTCCTCTAAAAGTATCATCCTTTGATGCTAGTAATAAATTTTGGAGTTTGAGGGTTTTGATTATAAGTTGCTAAATTGGGAAAAACTTAATGATGTAGTGCTCTTACCTCTTTATTATACTGTTCATTATGATATTATATGTGTTGTTGCATATTGAAAGAATTTAGGTCTTCAAAATGAAAATTATCACATTTCATTTTTGCATCATATACCACCAAAGTGTGGTTGCCTAAAAATGCTATGTTATGTTCTTCATGGTAGAAGTGATATCAGAAAATTGAACGTATTTTTTGGCATGTTGCGTCTATTCTACAACAATATTTTTTACTATGCAACTGAAGTATCAAAAAATGCATCAAAATGAAAATGAGTTTACTTGATAGTCGTCTCCGTATTTCATAATTAAACTGCAAATTTGAAATATTTAATGATCCTAATTTCACAAACATATGCATCACACTCAAGTGATAGAGAAATGCATTTGTAAGTACCTTTCAGTTAGTGTTGTTACATATCTAGAATTCTTATTAAGCTTCCTAACAGTCTACTAAGCAAATAATAAATAAAAAGAAGACCTAGTTGACTTATAGCTTTATACGACATAATTATTTTGCCTGCTTTTAAGAGAAAAAAACAAAAATTTGCAAAGCAATCTTGTGATAGAGAAATTATAGTCTTATTGGAGAATTCATTTATAGCATCCATATCATTCTATGGTAATATCTAATTTATGACTATGGACAGGGACAGGGGATGCATGTTTTATAGTCCCTGGAGACTCCTTGAAAACACTGATGGAGCAATACATGTTTGTCTTCTATTATATATTCCATAGATGGCACACTTTGTTTTATTTTGTTGCTTAGTTAGACTTACATTTTAAGTCCACAGTAAACTTTATTGCTATTGTCAAACTACTTATAACTTTCTTGTTAATGAGAAGATTCCTTAAAATGTCGTTAAACACTTAAACTTTGAAGTCTTGTTTTTTTTTTCCTTATGAAATTGCTCTTAGAAACTTAAAATTCTTTTTGTCTATAGTTGTCTTTTTATTTTTCGTTTTTTTTTTTGGAGAAGTTAAAGAAGTTGTGATTGAATTTGAAATTTGCATCTACGGGTATTAAAACGGGTCTGCGAGTCTGGTTCGAGTCAAATTCGGATTGACCCAGGTTTAAACGTGTTGACCCTAATCCGAACCAGTTTTATAAATGGGTCATGATTGCCAACCTGGAACCAACCAGTGCGGGTTACCAGGTTGACCCACCAACCTACAATTTTTCGAATTCTGGGTTTAAACAGCTGGGCGCATGTTGACGTCATGGTGAAGGCAGGTTTGGCGAGGCGGCAGGCGACCAAGCCGAGGTGGGCCTAGGCTAAAGGAGGGTTAGGCGAGGCAACGTGCAGTCAGGCAGAGGCGCTGCCTCTTGCGAGTGTGTCGTCTGTTGCGTGCTGCATGGGCGGCTGGCCCGACTTGGCGTGTGGCTGCGTGGATTCGTGGTGAATGCAGCCATTCTGAGGCGGGCGCGGGCGAGGGGTACGTGGTTGGGCGTGTGACATGAAGACGCCGGATTGGGCTTGAGCGATACAGACTCCCTGCGTGCTAGCAAGCTAGGCCGGGTGAGACCCGTGGTAGTGTGGCATGGAAGGCAGACTAGCGGACTCGAACTTGGGTCAACTTCAGGTTGATTTCAGGTTGGTGGGTCAACCCAAACCCGACTTGTTTGACAAATGGGTTGACCCAAAACTGAAAATTTTTAGCTCAGATTTCGGTTTATGCCAAATATTGACAGCTCTATTTGCATCCACCTCAATCTCTAAAAACCCAACCAAGCACAAATTTCCAAACCATGAAGAATTGTTCTGAGTTCAACCATGAATGATTTTTACAAGTTTAGATTTCCCTTGAGTCACTGAGAAAATTCAATTTAACTTCACCAATGTCAAGTCATGGTCATCTAACAATGTCATTTGGTACTAAGCATCTCACCGCTTTTAAAACCAGAATACTGACAGCAACTATCCTCCAAAGAAAAAAATCCCTCCGGTTGAGTTTGGCCTTATAAAAGAAGATTAATGTGATTGTCAATTCTTTTATTAATCCTCTCACTGCTAAATATTAATTATCTGTCTATTGATTCATTCCTCTTCTCAAGAAATAAACAATCCAGAGCACTGCAAATGGGAACAAGGTCCTTACATGTTCTATTGCCACATAGTCTTGATCCCAAACCTGGACTCGACTGAAATTCATCAGGCTACCAAGCAAACTACAAGTATTGTTGATCCACTGCACAGTTAGGTTCAATGAGTTCAACTTCTATACTTTTTATGAAATTATATCAAGTAGTCAATTATGCATTGCAGATTTTGATCCCCACTTTTAAAATGGGGTGATTGGTCGAGCATAGCCATATGTAAAATCACATGAAATCTAACATAAAATTATTCATAAAATCCGTTTCTCCAACTAAATTGCTTCTGCATAACTTGGCTCAACTCAGCCTTCTCTCTTCATAATAATTTGATAGGATTCCTTATAAATCAATTCCCTAAGAGATTGATTGACACCTAATTTCTCTCTTCTTTAGCTTTTCATTAATCAACTAAAAATTTTATATCTTTTCACATACATCTTTGATCTAACACCACTCCAATCTTTCTATAATGGATAAATAATACTCTCTGAATAGCTCTCAGGCTACTGGTAGCTCGGTGCAAGTGGGAACCTCCTATAGATTGAAGACATAAGTCCCTTCCAGCAGGAACACAGCATTTTACTATCTCTAAATATTGCTTATACATGATCTTTCTTCTTTCTTTCTTATTCTCCTAAGCTGTAGAGGAAGCAGTGACATGAATAATCCTAGGCTCCATTATCGAAGCCAAGAACGCAGAGTCATGAATTTTGGGAAAACCTTCTGCTTCTTCCTCTGATGCCAACACTTCCATCTTGAAACTCAGTGATTCATCATTGTATATCTCCCACCATTTAGCCACTAGCATCTTTATGTCATCTCTGTCCATGTTTTGTTCTTTTCCTGTGTACCTCCATGGCTTTGATCCCTATTATAACGTGAAAACAAGTTTAAAGTCAATCAAATAAAAAATTTTAGATCATTTTCATTTATGAGTGGCATTTAATAACTAATAATTCGTTCATGATTCACATTCAGGAAACTTACAGCAGCACAGTAATGAACAACCTTAACCTTGTCGAGTTCCACATTCTCTGGGTGGCGCCACAGCATGGCAAGAACGAGGTTGTATTTAAGAGGAATCGGCTTATAGATTTTCCCGAAGTACATGTTGAGGAAATCCTGCCAAAGACAGATATAAATTAGAGTTTAATGGCATTTTATTATTTAAATAATGAAGCCATTACTTGCTCGGCGAAGGGAGTTGGAGCAGTATTCTTGAGGCAGTCAAGCAAAGCTTGGCAGGTGAGGCGGCTGGGTTCAAACAAGAACATGCCGGCGTTGAAGTAGAGCGGCGGAGGAGATCCCATCTCCGGCGGCCACTTCACCTTCTCCGGGCACTGTTGACAATAACCGATGGAATACTGGCGGGAATGACTCCATGTTTTCTCGCAGAAGCAGTCCATCACAGCGTAGAAATGTCCCTCCGGCAAGTCGAAGAGGTGGTCGATGTTATCATAGACTTGTATGTCAGCATCCAAGTATATCAACTTGCTGTATTCATCAAACTGCAAGCAGCAGTATCAGTATCATTAAGTAAGAATAACTGGTTTGATTCTTATTCAATAAAATAAACGAATGGCTTGCAGATCTATGAAAATTGATTAAATTTAACGTTATAGTACATAATAATTGCAAATGGAGCTATGAGTCTTTATCCGTAGGGGGTGTCAAAATAAGGTTTTGGATCAAATTTGGGTCTAACATGAAACAGACCCAGCAATATTTCATTTGAAAACGTGTGATTTCCTATTTCACGAGTGGTGGACGGGCGAATCGAATTTCTGATTTCGTGTACATGAGAGTTACAGGTCCATACCAGGTCATTTTTGGGTTTCCGGGTCTACCCGGACCCGACTCCTTTTTTCAAACGGGTCGAATCGTGGAACCCAAATCCAACCCATTTGTGAAACGGGTTAACCCTAACCTGAAATTTTCGGGTCATGTTCGGGCCGGATTTTCGGCTCATGAATATTGACACCCCTACTTATTCGTGATTAAAATATACATTAGTCGAACACGAATCTCGTTGTATATTTACATTAAAAACTTACAATATTAACACCCCTACTTATTCTTCCAAAATTAAACCTCAATTTATGCATACTTATAATCAAATTGAACGTCTCAGTGAGATGAACCAAACGACACCTAAACTAGTTCAATTTGAGTCCAAATTGACCCAAATCAAGGGACCGAAACATATTTAAAAGCTTCAAAGAATAAATTGAATAATCAAATGATATACAAATACAACATGCTTATAGTCAAATCGAGAGGCTCGACGAGACAAATTCTTTTTTTTTTTTTTTTGAACGAGGCTAAAATTGCTTAATTAATTAACACAACAAGCCCTATTCTCTCTCTCTCTCTCTCTCTCTCTCTCTCTCTCTCTCTCTCTCTCTCTCTCTCTCTCTCTCTCTCTCCCCCCTCCCCCCCCTATTGTGTTTTAGAAAGTTAGAAGTTGCCTAATTATCTTTTTAATATTAGAGCCATAATTATAATGGGATGTTATAGAATCATTGTGGGTCTTGAAAATTAATAGGTAGTTAATATTTGCTTATAAAATTTAATTAGTTATCTAATGAATCTTTTGGAATTTTATGTTATACAAACACTCCCCATTAAGAAGAACTACTGTATTAAAAAAAGAGATTGTTCTATGAGTACTCCTCTCTCTCTCTCTCTAATAAATATTTGTTATTATAGGCACTCTAATTATCCTTCTACTATTTCCTAAATTATTTATGAAATTTAAACAAAGAGAAAATTGTTTAATTATTTTATTTTCTCATTATCTTTTTTTTTTAATTAAAAATAATTTTTTTATTAGATTTACATAAGAATTTGACTTTTAATATGACATAATGTAGAAAAATGATTCAAATAGTCGATCCCACGATAAAGGCTTATTATTGTTGTTGCCATTATATTCTCTTCATCTTCATTCCAATGTTAGGGTCTCATCATTTTCATGGAGAATATCTTATTTGTCCTAACATAATATATAGACACAATGTTAGCGTTCAGCTCATTTATGTTCACAAACAACATCATTTGAAGTTCGTGAACATGCTCGATTCGTGTTCGATTTTGAACTCATGAATAAGCTCAATAAAAATAATTAATATTTGACTATAGAATTAATAAATATAAATAATCATTGCTTTTTACATAGACAATTGTTTTTATTATAAATGTGTCTGTTCATAGATATGTTCATGAACGTGTTTGTTTGATAGTTAAAAAATTTTGTTAAATATGTTCGCGAACAAGCTCGATAAGTACTAAACGAACGAACATGAACCGAACATGAACACTCATTAATTTAAATGAGCCAAACATGAACATAAACAATAAAGCTCGAACAAACATGAACCAAACTTGAACAAGCTGATATTAAATGAACACAAACATGAACACTCACATACTCGGTTCGGCTCGGTTCGTTTGCAGCCCTATATTTGAGCCAACTACAACATTTTTTAAAAAAAGTAATCATTGTAAAATTTTACAAAGAAAATGATTTTATTCAAAAATTGCCACGAATATTATAAAAATATTTAAAAAAAAATAAAAAATCATTTTTATAATTGATTAAAAATAACTTTTTTGTAAAAAAAATTTATAAAAAAAAAATTAATCAAATAAAAACATGATTGCATATTAAAATAATATGCAAGTAAATATAATACTCAACAAAATACAAATAGCTCTAACTGAGAGAAGCGAGATAATGAATCAGAGCACTACTCACGTTCCATATGCGCAGTTTGGAATAGTTGATAACATAATAAGGCATGGCGAACTGGACCTGGTTCACCGGCGGATGGACCGGTTCTATCTCACGCACAACACATCCCTGCAGCCTTAACATCTCCCGGTGCACCGCCGGCACATCAGGAAGAACGGCAACCACCAATTCATCATAAGCACTCTTCACTTTCCTCAATCCCTTCGCCAATCCCACCACCCCTTTCACATAATCCCCATTTCCGGCCAAAAACGTCACGTATCCCTTCTTTCCCTCCGCCGCCGCCTTCCCGCTGCCGGCCTCTGCAATCCCGTCTCCGGCGAGCATCCCAGGAGCCATTCTGAGCAATAGGCTGCCTGCTTGCTAAGTTTTCGAGATAGGCGCTCGTTATGGTGGACTTAGTCCGTCCATAAATAGAGGAAGGGATGAGCCTAAATGTATCCGAAATGCATTGGAAATGAAACGCAAATGAAACTTACGAGGTATAGTTATTTTTCCTATGGTTTTATATTATTTTATTTATCTGCTGGAAAAGGATGGCGATGTTATGGGAAGCTCGAATGAACGACGGAGAATTCGGGACGCTTCTGGCGGGAAGTCGGGCCTTATCAAGAGAATGGACGGCTGATATTCGTTTCTCTTTGATCAATATGCTTCCAAACCAGTGAGATATTCCGTTTCTTCGTTGTGAAGTTTGACTTTTTAGTATTATTATTATTATTATCATCTTTTAATATTGACTGTTAAATATTCAGAGTGTCCAATAGGGGTGCAAACGAGTCGAGTCGAGCTCGAGTCGGAAGGTGTTTGAGTCGAGCTCAGTTGTCGAAAATCAAGCTCGAGCTTGAGCTCGAACTCGAGTCGAGCTCGACTCGGCAGAGAGAAAGCCAGCTCGTCGAGCGGGAGATTGAGTCGTCCGTCCGCTCCTCTTCCGCGATCGTAGTGCTGCTCGTCTTTCGCAATCAAGTCCGTCCGCTTCCTCTTCCGCGTCGAGTCGTCCGCTTCCTCTTCCGCGATTGTCCGTCGTCGAGTTGCTCGTCGAGCGGGAGATCTCGTCTGCCCGAGCGTCTCAGCCGCAGCATCATCACACCGCTTCCGCGTCGTCCGTCGCAGCATCGTCCAGCAAAACTACAGTATCTTGACCCAAGATCTCGTCTGTCCTCTTCCTCTAATGCTTCGTCCGTCCGAGCGTCGCAGTCGCAGACGTCGCCTATCCGTCGCAGCGTCGTCGAGACTCGATATCGAGCTGCTCGTCGAGCGAGAGATCTCGTCCACCTGAGCGTCTCAGAGGTCGACGTTTAGGATTTCCGATTTCCTGCTCACGCGATTTGGAATTCCCGCGCTCGCGATTTGGATTTCTCGCCGTCGAGCTACTCGTCGAGCCGACGAGTCGAGTTCGGCGAATGTTCGAGCTCGAGCTCGATAAGCCTTCAAGCTCGAAACTGTGTTCGAGCTCGACTCGCGAGCTCGATAAGCTCGACTCGTCGAGCAAGTTACCGAGTGGAGTCCAAGGCGGTTCGCGAGCCGACTTGGCTCGGTTGCACCCCTAGTGTCCAATAAAAGAAATTTAGGGTTTTATTATTTTTATATTTGATTTGTTTAATATAAAATATTTATGCATATTAAGTGAGCTCTATATTTCCGGCATATTTACATGAAATGGTTGATTGGCTTCATCGATGTTTGTTGAATTTTGGCAAGTGATTACGATGATTGTGACATACTATATACTGGGATGACTTCACCTAGTCAACCATTGGGGATAAGTTCCTTAGTTGAGTTGGTTGAGTAACTTTGATGCTTGGAGCGGCTTTGCTAAGTCATTTAAATATAATTAAAATGTCATTTTTAATAGTTTTTGGCCAAGTCCTTTTCGGTCCACATTTAACTTTCCTAACATAGTCTAGATTTAATACGTCTACTCTGTTGACAATCATCGAAAGCCCAACATTTTATGTAACCAAAATCATCTAAGGCGACTATCACTAATCTAATATGTCAAGCTACTCCAACCTTTTCACATTTGTACTCATTTCGTATTCTATCTCTAAGGGTAAATCCGCTCATCCAGCTAAGCACCTCATATGTTGAGCACTTAGTAGTTTAATTTTATGATTTTTTTAATGGCCAACATTTTGCATCATAAAGGATTACAGGTCTAACCACCATATTATAAAATTTTCCCTTAAATTTGAGCGATACTTTCTTATCACACAACAATGCCAATGCATTCCTTCACTTCAACCATGCATCCAACTTAAATTCTAATAATAATATCATTATCTATTTCACTATCGCTTTGAATATGAAACCAAATATTTCTACTATGCTTCTTCTTTTTTAATGACTTTATCACCGAATATCAGAATCCCATCACTAGACCTATTACTACTAAAATCAAACTCCATGTATTAGATTTTATATATACTCAAACAAAAAGTCTCTAGACTCTAAGATTGATCTCTATAACTCAACCTTTTCATCAACTCCCTCTCTAGTCTTATCAACAAGAAAGATATCCTTAGCAAAAAGCATACACCAAGGCACATTCCCCTTACAAATGTCTAGTAAGAACATTCATAACTAAAGCAAAAATATATGCGCTTAAAGCTCATCATTGACATAATCCAACTAAAATATACAAATACTTGGTCAAACCACCTTGTATTTGAACTCACTTTGGCTTCGTTTGGGACAACTTGCTTACTGCTAAAGCAGCTTTTTAGTAAAAAAATTTCTTGAATTAAAAAATTCTCTACAAGAAATTTGCTTTAGAAAGCAATCCCGAATAAAGCCTTACTCCTCTTCAATATTTAGCACAAAATTATAGGTAATAAATATGTAATGATATGATTAACAATTAAAGGAAAAGTGAATGACATTGTTTTTACTACATTGGTTTGCTTTTGAAAACAGGATCTAAATAATTGTTTGTTTGTTTTTTTTTTTTCGGGCATTACTCAAAAAATAATGCTAGAAATTTTAGCATACTTTGGGCTTTTAAAAAATATAAATAATATTATTATAACTTTGCAAGAGAATTGTTTGGCATTTGAAAATAATATTTAACCATATTTTCATTTTTATATTTTATTGTTTTTATCTTATGAAATAAAAGATAATTTTTTTTTTCAAATGTATTTATTTCCGGTCGGAGGCAAAATCCCGTCAAAAAACTCGGTATTTGCTCGGTATTGCTAGGTATTATTTGATAATAACGAGGAATACCGCTCTGTTAAGATCAATACCGAGTTATACCGAGCTATACCGAGCAATACCGAGTTGTACCGAGTTTTTTGTAGGAAAAACTCGGTACAACTTTTGCATAACTCGGTAATGCTCGGTATATCTCGGTATAACTCGGTATTGGGTCTTCACGTGATGGTATTCCTCGTTATTGTTTAGTATTGCTCGGTATTAATTTGCTCGGTATTTCTCGTTTTTTGGATCGATTTGGCCTCCGACCGGACGTTCCTCTACGTAGGCCATGCCTTCTCGTGCACTTAATGGAATCATGGATGTTGTTTCACAATTTCTAGCCCCATTGGACTTTATAAATATGAGATAGCCATATCAAGATTTATTTATCTGACAAGTACATATATTAGAATATCAATGAAGACATTTTTCAAGGATGGAAGAATTTAATGAATCTATGCAACGCTTATTTATTCCTATAAATGCTTAGAATCATTTTTTTATTTAATTTATATGAATTATAGTTTAAATTGAAAAATAAAATGTTAAGTATAAAATTTTTCACGAGAGTTATGCAACGCTGTAAGCAAAGCAATACGACACTAAGTTCTTTGCTTGGTTTTAAATTAATCTTTTTATTGGGCACTAAGATGCTGAAATGGTGGCGTTGTAGTGTTGCCTTCTCCATCAGACTGGCTGTCAAGTAGTATTGCTTTGTGGTTAGGGTGTTAATATTTGACACGACACGAAAATCCGATCCGAACCTAACACAGAAATTTCGGGTTGGACCAACCCGTTTGAAAAATGGCTCGAGTTCGGGTTGACCCGACGGGCTTTCAGGTCAACCCAGAAACCCGTTTACAATGAGTTGCCTGCGCCGCCAGAGACTGCCCGCACCTGCCCGTGGCTACCTGCGCAATTGGTCGTGCCTGCTAGCTACTCGCTCGCGCCCGCGGTTGCACGCGCGACCGCGCCTAGCAGCTCGAGTCAGCGTGCCTGCCTTCCCTGCTCGCGTTCGAGCGCCTGCCTTCCCGCTCGCATCCGCGCACCCTCCACCCTCTCGCGTCCGCGCGCCCGCTGCCAGCTCGCATCCGCGCAGCTCGCCAGAAGCAGAATCGTGTCGGGTCGGCTCAACCCAACAACCAGACGGGTCGGGTTCGGGTCTGAGTTTCCGGCCCGTTTACATACCGAGGTCGGGTTAGGGTCGACTCATTTGAACCTGGATCAATCTCGGATCGACTCGAACCTAACCCGAAACCCGATTTTGACACCCCTAATTGTGGTGTTGTGAAAAGGTGGTGGTGTGGCTCGAGTTCTATGTCAAGGATAATTTTCCCCTTACGACTTTGTGGTGTTGTACAAGATATCACTATAGTGCTAAGTCTATAAACATTCAAATCCATTTTGAGAATTCATTTTTCATTTTCTAAGGAAAGTCGTCTAGAGAAAGAAAATGAGAGAATACTACATAGTGAAAATAAATTTTAGAGATTTTTGAGACAATTTTTCCCATCGAACTAGTTGTTAAAGTTGTTTGAATCATGGTAAGTTAGCTTTGCCTATCTTTATTTTCAATTGAAATTATTTATGTGAGAATTTTGGTAATTTATTTGATATATTAAATTAAGTTTGAAAAACTTTTCATAGTATAACTTTCGATAGGGTCATGTTGACAGTAAGAACTCAGATTTTCACAATATATTTTTAAGTACTTTAAAATTTAAGTATTTTGTTGAATATTATGACACTAATGAAAGTGGCTAAAGAACAATACATGCTTTAAAATGATTTTATAAATATTGTTCATGAATGGTTTTATGAATGGTAATTTTTGAATGTGTGTACAAGTATTTTCCCCAAAAAATACTACTATGTTCATGATACAGTGACAAATTTCATAGTAATGTATTAGGTTAGACACTATTCATGTATGTTGAAGGTACTGATATTCCAATATTCATTTGCCTGGAAATATGTGGAAAAGGGGAGTGGAGAAAAATAAAGGTAATTTATTTTTGATACTTTTTTGCTCTTATATATTCCAATGATATGATAGGTATTGTTGCAGGCTAGAATATATGCGGCGATAAAGTTGTAATTTTACGCCTTAGTATTGCACGAATATCCAGCTCACAGATAGAGAACACAGGATTTTTTACGTAGAAAACCCTTGAAAAGGGAAAACCCACGAGGCTTAGCCCAGTTGAAAAGATTTCACTAGAATTTGGGTTAAGTATAGTGGGTTGACTCGTCCCAAAGGGAGATCAAATTACAATTGTCAACAGTATGGTTGAAGTCTAGTGTTAAATATGGCGTCACTTGAAAGTTGGAGCGTCAGTTAGTAATGCGATAGTGAATTGGCAGAATACTGGCATCAATTGATGGTCTGACGGAGTTTAGGGTCTCAAGTGTTGGTCTGATAGAGTTCAGGCATTTAGGTGGTGGCCCAGCAAAGGTGAGGGCCTCAGGTGTTGGTCTGGCGAAGGCGAGGGCCTCAGGTGGTGGTTCGGTGAAGGTGAGGGCCTCAGGTGGTGATCCGGCAAATGCGAGGGCCTCGGGTGGTGGTTCGGCGAAGGCGAGGGCCTCAGGTGGTGCTCCGCCGAAGGCAAGTGCCTCAAGTGGTGGTCCGACAAAACTCCGATGGTGGTCCAGCGAAAATCCGGCGGTGGTCGAGGAGGAGCTTCTTCCTTCTCTTCTCTTCTTCTCTTCTTTCTTGGATCCCTTTTCAAGAGAAATGAAGGGTCTATTTATAGATTTCTGGAGTGGCATGGCCCGTAAATTGGTGAGAGATCAAGGGTAAATGGGGAGTAGTTGGATGGACGGCCGATGTTGAATCCCTTAATCATGGACCATTTGAAGGACATTTGAACATCTTATTGACGTTGAAATTCACTGATCTTGGGCTCGTTGGATTTTTCTCGTCCAGCCGCTCGATTCGACTATAAGTACGTTATGTTTAGAAATCGTTTGACAATCCAAATTGTGGTTCGAACCTTCCAATAGCGCTTCTAACCCTTGATTTGAACCTGTTTGGGCTCAGATTTGGTTGAAATTTGTTTCGTTGGGTTTGTATTCACAAGACGCACAGTTCGACTATAAGTTTGCTGAAATCGCAGTTTGGATGGTCCCAATATTAATTTCGGAAGTTTTCCACATGATTTTGCATTGAGATTCGTGCCCGATTAAGATGATTTTTTAGATGACATATCAGTTGCCCCCTTATTTAGAAATGTAGAAGTTCCAGAAGTCCGAAAATATTTGTCGCAATATTTTATATTGGTCGAATTGCAAAAAATTGCGTTCCAAAAATCATAAACTTGCTCAAACTCGATCATAGAGGCCCCGTTGAGCCCCGAATGTGTCAAAATTGAGTCTGAAAAATAAAAAAAATGTGTCCGAGGACCCCAAAATCTTTCAATTTGGATAGTCCGGGCAAAAAATTGGGCCCGAATACAAGTAGGTGGCCGAAAAGGGTTGCTAGCCGGCAGGCCACTAGCAGCCGCCGTCGGCGGCAGCGCCCGTACCACCTGATTTGAGCAGCCAGCTGCAATTTTTTTAATTTAATTTTTTTTAAACCGCCCTTAGGCGGTTTAGTTAAAACTGGCCACTTTTTTTTTTGAAGAGAGAGTTTTTTTTTTTCATAACTTCCCTAACTCCTCCAACTTCCCTCTTACGCCTGTAAATACCCCCCTGGGGTATGAAAATTCACACCTTCCATTCTCTCTCCATTCTTTCAATTGAGGCATTCCCTTGGCCCTGTCTAGGCCTGAGGCCCGTCTCTGTTCAAGAACGATCGGAGATCCCCCTTCTCCCCCTAATACCCTCCATCTATTCTTTTAATTGAGGCATTCCCTTGGCCTTGTCTAGGCATAAGGCCCCTCTATATGCAAGAATGAACGGAGATCCCCCTTCTCCCCTTAACGCCCTTCCTAATGTAGGAGAAATGTCAGGTGATCGCCTTCTATCGAGAGATCTTGCGATCAGGGGAGACTCTGTCGCACCGTATGATTATGAGCGGAGGCCAAATAAGGAAGCGAGGGTATTGAGGCAACATCCACTATTACGAGTGACTTCCTGATCCTTTTCCATAAGAATTTTCATTTCTCAAATGATGTGGCGACGATTGTCCCTAAGAGGTCCAATTAGGTTGGCCTTCCTCCTCCCAGGTACTTGACTATTTCTGAGACCATCTTGCGAGCGGTGTTACACTTTCCACCTCCTGCTGAGTTGATCAAAATTTTATGATGATGTGGGGTGAACATATCCCAATTTTCATATAAAGTCATATCGGTGACTATGTGATTGATTGTGTTCTTTAGAGATTAAGGAGCTACTTTGACGCCTGAGCACCTTTCACGGATGGGTCGATTTACTAGTGACACACATGAGCGTGTAACATTCAGATCTAAATGGTTGGATTTGCATACTCGTGATCCTTCAAAGCTGGGCCTGTACATTCTTCTTCATGAAAAATGATTGGGGCCTGATAGAGAAGTGGTGGAAGATGAAGGATTTGCCAGCTCATTTGCATGCCGGGGAAGAAGACATAATGAGGATCCTCAAGGTTCCAAACATCAAACATCTTTTATACGAGGTTCGTTTCATGAGTAGATATATAGAGGAAGAATTCTTGTTCAAGGTCGGGCTATCGTTTCATGCTAGGAGATCCGATGCAAAGATGTTGAAGCCATCTTCCAAGGTTCCCGAGCCCTCTAATTCAGCTTCAAAGGTGGCTCCTAAACTACTGGTGAGAGGCGAAGACCCTCAGGTTTTGAAGAAGAAGAAGTTGGAGGGGACTGCGACGAATACCGACAAGGCTCTACCTAATTCTTCTCCCACTAAGTTCCACATCCTTGAGGATGTCTTGAACCATCAATATATCGGATGCCGCAAAGCTGATGACTTGATGAGTAATATCTTCCCAATGATTTTTCTCTCTTTCTTCTGGGGTGCATTCTAACACACTTTTCTCCTAATTTTAGTTATCGCTCCTTGGGATTGAGGTGCTTTGGATGACTGGAACAATGAATTTATGAAGATCAAATATCTTCAAGGACAGTTCAAGCAGAAGTACGATCATAAGACTAAGGAGGCAAAGGTACTTGAAGAGGAGTTGAAGATTTTAAGAAGCCCATAGCTTTCAAGACCATCAGTCAGGATCACGTTCAGGTGGCTTGAGATTATATCTATGATATAGAAGTGAAGGCCTTGTAGCAGCAATGTATTGATGATGGATTCATCCGGGGCTTTTTGAAGAGAATTCGCTTGATACAGCGGAAGACCGGAGTTCAAGTCACAGGTGTGACCCCTAGCCATGCTTCAAATGACTTTCCTTTAGACTCTGATGGCGATGAGATAGAGAGTGAGCTACATAAGGCCTTTGCAATTTAGGTAGATAGTTAGATTGTAGATATTGAGTAACGTTTATTTTATGCTATTTGTACCCCTTTATCTTTTTTCGCGACTGTGATGTATTAGATGTTTGTATTCATATATATAATCTTATATGTTTTAATAGAAAATTATTGATATTTTTATCTGAGTAGTGAACATTTCAATGCCCTTATTCAACTTGAGTGAATTTTATTTAAGCTTGTTTAAGGTACTTGACTTGTCTGAGGCTTTAGTTAATGTGTTCTAACCTGTATAGAGGAGGTTAGGAGAATCCACTAAGGTTGTATGACCTGTCTGAGGTTATATGTCAGAGCGTCACTCTCTATCTTTATTGAAGAGGTCGAAAGAATCTACCAAGGATGTGTGACCTATTCGAGATTGTTTGCTAGAGTTTTCTTGATGGCGTTAACCTGTGTGGAAGAGATCGAATCGAATCTCTCTGGGATTGATCATCTAGTTATTAAGGTGCAACAAAGAGCATGTATGCCTCGAATCAAAGATATAAAAATTAAGTGATACTCACAGTTATTGATTAAAGCATTATTTAATGCTTTTTAACCTATGTGGAAGAGGTCGGATCGAATCCCCTTGGGATTGATCATCAAGTGATTGAGCTACAATAATTATTGTGTGTTTCTTGAATCAAGGATTTCAAAATTGAAGTTACAGCTTATACAAATCTATCAATACAATTTTACTTAAAGAAGACAATAATATAACTCAATGAAGGAACATAGTCTTACTATATTAAACAAATGAATACTTCCCTAAGATAACTTAGTGATGAAGAAGTTACAAAAAATAATGTTCAATACTGAAGACATACAATACTGAAGACACACAATATTAAAGACATATAATACTTAAATTAAGAAGCACTACTGTGCTCTACTGATAGTACTTGTGGAGATTGTCTCCATTTTAGATCTGAGGAAGCATATTTCCCTCAGCATCCTTTAATTTGAAAATCTTGGGCTTTAGCACAGCTGCTACTAAGTATGGACCCTCCCAGATGGGGGATAATTTATTGCGTTAAGGGCCTTTTCTTACTGCCTCAATGCTACACAGAACTAGATCTCCAATCGATATATGCCGTGGTTTCATCCTTCAATTATAGTGACCGAAAAAGTCTCTATTGATATGTAGCAACCTTGAGTATCACCTTATTTCTTGCTTCTAGAAGGAGATCTAGGTTCTACCTGAGTTTTTCATCATTGCCGTTGAAGTCAATAGTTTTAACTCTATAACTTGGGACGCCAATATTAACGAGAATAACAACTTATGTGCCAAAGTAGAGATTGTACGGGGTTTCTCTTATTGGAGTTCTTGTCATGGTATGATAGGCCATAGCAAATTTACGAGCTCGTCAACCCATTGCCCCCAACCTTCTCCAGCCGTGTATTCAATCCCTTTAAAATAGTTTGATTAGTAACCTTCGTATATCCATTAGTCTGAGGATGGGCAATAGCCTTGTGTACTAGCTGAATGTGGAGATCTTTGCAAAATGTAGTAAAAATCCTTCCAGTAAATTGTGTTCCATTATCGGTGATAACTTTTATGGGAATGCCAAAAATGACATTTTATGTTCTTCCATAGGAATAGTTTGACATTTATTTCGGTGATTTTTGCTATAGGTTCTGCTTCCACCAACTTTAAGAAATGATCTATAGCCAAGATGATGAACTTTCGTTAACCCGTGGCTACAAGAAAGGGTCCTATTTTGTCAATCACCCATTGGAAAAAAGGCTAGAGACTCTTTAATATTGAGATATATATGACAGGTAGATGGGTGAGGTTGGCATGTAATTGGAAACTAGTATATTTTTGCATTAGCTCTAACGCGTCCTGCTTCATCCTTGGCCAGTAAAACTTTTTGAGCTAATTCCCTTCCACTCAGATGTTCTCCGCAGATGCCAGAATGTACTTCTTGGAGTGCATAACTTGTCTCTAAAGGAGGAAGGCACTTGAGTTAGGGTCCCGAAAAGGCTTGTTTGCGTAATTTTCTATTAATAATAGTCAAGTTCACTGCCTGCCTCCGAAGTCGCATTGCCGCAATTGAGTCTTCAGGAAGAACATCATCTTATAAGAAAGTTAGAATGTGATCAATTTAAGAAGCCTCTCTTGACTCAACGATTGATTGTATAACCCATGGGCCTTGAACACTTAAAAAGTGAATCTCCTCGACATACATCCTTTTGAAAATTTCACCGGTTGTAGAAGTAGCCAATTTGGAGAGAGTATCTGCTTTTGTGTTCTGCTCTTGGAGGACATGAAAGATCTGATACTTTATTATTTTGGCCATAAGAGATTTAACCATTTAGCAGTATTGTGCCAATAATAAATTGTGAGTGTCAAATTCTCCTTCCACCTGAGAGGCACTAGTTGAGAGTCGGTGTGAACCACCAAGTCATGCACTTCACAATCAATTGCCAGCCTCAATCCAGCAATCAGGGCTTCATATTTGGCAATGTTATTTTTTGCTGGCCACTTCAGTCTAAGTCCATATTCGAGCATGGTTTACTGTGGGGAGATTAATAAAATTCCAGCACCGACACTGGAACTCCCAGAAGCTCAATCAACATGTAAGGTCCAGCACAAGGAAGAAGGAGATGCATCCAGTGGTTCATCAGAGGCGTAGTTAGTACATTCGACCACAAAATCAGCAAGCACTTGTGACTTGATGTCCGGTCTAGGCGGGAACTGGATGTTAAACTCTCCAAGCTCCATTGACCATTTGATCAATCTTCCAGATGCCTCAAATTTTTTAAGAATATTTCTCAATGGTAAGTTTGTATAGACCTCGATCATATATGCTTGAAAATATGGGTATAACTTTCTAGCTAAGAAGACTAATGCCAAGGCTATTTTATCTGCTAATGAGTAGCGTGTTTCTATCTTAGAAAGCACCTTGCTAATATAATAGACTGGGTGTTGAACAACATTGTCTATCCGGAACATGACTGAACTTATAGAGGAGATAGCCATATACATGTATAAAATTCTCCTGGAACTAGCTTCGAGAGTAGTGGCGGTGAGGCTAGATAAGTTCGGAGCTGCTCAAAAGCCTCATGGCATTCCTGCTCAAAAGCCTCATGGCATTCATCAGTCTACTGAAACCTTGAGCTAAGACCACCTCTGAGGACCTTGAAGAAAGGCATATATTTTTCTCCTAAGTGAGCTAGGAAATGAGAGAGTGCCGCAATCATTCTATTTAATCTCTGGACTTCTTTGATATTTCTCAGGGGTAGCATGTGCCTTAGGACCTTGATCTTCTCAAGGTTGGCCTCAATCCCTCAATGGGTAACCATGAACTCTAGAAATTTTTCTAATGCCACTCCAAATGCATATTTGGAGGGGTTGAGGCGCATGTTGTAAGATTGAAGGAGGCAGAAGCATTATTCCAAGTCAGAGATATTTAGGACTTCTCGAGGCTTTTAACTAGCATATCATCCACATATACTTTTATAGTGCACCTGATAAGGTTCTTAAAAACCTTATTCATCAGGCATTGGTATGTTGCCCCCCGTGTTCTTGAGCCCGAACGACATTACCATATAGCAGTACAACCCTTTATTTGTTTGAAAGCAGTTGCCTCCTCATTAGTAGGAATCATTTATATATAATTGTATCCAGAGTAGGCAAATATGAAACTTAGCATTTGATGTCCAGAGGTAGCATCGACCAATCAATCAATATGGGGAAGCAAAAAATTATCCTTGGGATTAGTATAGTCCACACACATTCTCTAAGCTCCACTTGCCTTTCAAACCATAATGATGTTTTCCATCCAAGTTGGATAGTGCACTTCCATTATAAATCTTAAGTTTAAAAGATTATCAACCTCCTGTTCAATTATTAGTTGATGATTTGTTGTAAAGTTTTTTTTTTTTGGATCACCGGCTTGTAAGTCGGGTTGATCTTGAGGGAGTGCATGATTACTTCAGGGTTAATTTCAAGAATATCAGTCGGACTTGAAGTAAATATATCATACTTTATACATAGAAATCTATATAGATTTTCTTCTCTTCATTTGAGAGAAGTGATCTGATCGGTTTTGTTCTTGAAGGGTGCTTATCTAATTGAGAGACATAAGTAAGATCTTCTATAGGGTCGGCCCTCTGAGGAAAATCTTCACCTCAAAGTTCAAAATCTTTGATGCTTAAGATAACTGATGGGCGAGATTGAGCCTGCCAGAGATAGCAGGATTATGCTACTTACTGATCTCCTCATATAATGCCAATCACTGCTGGGGTGAGAAATTTTAGTTTGAGCTGAGGGATTAAAGTAATAATCCCAAAAATTTGTTGGAGTGGCCATCTGAAGATAGCATTGTAAGCAATTCTAATTTCACCACAATAAATTGGATGGAGTGTGTAGCTTGATGGGAAAATTCTCCAAGTACAACTGGAAGACTAATTGTTCCTTCCACTCACACAGGTCGATTGTTAAATCCATATAATGGACCTGCGGTAGGCTACAGCTTCTCTCTAGAGAGGCCCATATTGAGAAAAGTGGAGTAAAATAAGACATCTACAGAGCTTCCATTATGGACCAAGATCCTCTTAACATTATAGCATGGGTCGCCAATTCCCGCACTAATTATAAGTGGGTCTTCATGAGGGGTCTTTATTCCCTCTAAGTCAGAATCATCGAAGGAAATGGAGTGATCGATGCGAGACGTTTTTGGCATTGGCTCTTCGCAGGCTGCAATCAAGACTTGACTAGGCATTATAGGTCCTCTAGCAATGGTTTCAATTTTGCCAACCACTTGATGAGTATTTGATGATTGACTTTGATGTTGATTCTTTCCCAAGTCGAACCACCCTCATCTTGCACTGGTGAATTTTGGATGAATTGTTATAGATATCCTTATCGGATCAGTATCTCAATTTCTTCCTTAAACTATCTAGATGATTCAATAGTGTGTCCACGGCTATGGTAGAAGTAGCAACAATTCTCTTGGCTTCTGACATTGGGCTTCAAAGGGTGTGGCGACTTTACGTTCTCTTAGTCTTGAATGGCCATCAACACATTTGTTCGGGATACATTAAGTGGCGTGTACTCCTTTTCTTGGTGAGGCTCTCATCGTGACTGTAAGGGTCGAGGGGACAGATTATAGTTTCTTTTCTTCTTTCACTGTGAGGATGAGTCTTCCATTTATGGTGTACTTTTTTTGCTTCCCATTTAATTGCTCAAATTATTTTCTATAAGCATTAATGACTTCGTCGGCAGAAATTTGAGCCTCTACTCGATGGATCAGATATGTATACGAATGAACCGTATCTCATATGAGTGCCGAGTAGAAAGGGCCAAGATGAAGCCCTCTAAGGAATACATCTCTAAGTAACTCGAGATCTACCTCTTGAATTTGTTGGGCCTTAGTAGAAAATCTTTAGAAATACTCCTTGAGGGACTCATTTTTATTCTGGTAAATTTCTGAGAGGAAGGATGAGTCTCGAACCATCCTCCGATTGGCGACAAACTATTCGATAAATATTTTGGCTAATTTTATAAATATTGGAATGGATCCGACGGGGAGTAAAAAGAACCATGTTCGAACTTGCCATTGAGGGTATCCGGAAAGACTTGGAATAGGAGCGCGTCAGAGGCTCATTGGATGTGTATTATGGTTCTATAGTAATCGATATGTTTATATGGGTTAGATGTCCTATCGTATAAATCGATACTTGGTAGTTTGAATCTTGTCGTATTGGGGTGTTGAAGGATGGCTTCAGTCAGGGGTGATGACTCCTGAAAATTTCATTGATGAAGAGATTGTCTTAGATATCTTATAGGGAACTCCTCTCGGATTAGTCTTAGTAATTCATGCTGTAGGGTATTATGGGGGAGTTCGGCAATGTGTTGTTGGGTTAAGTCCTTGGGGACGTCCAGAAGAATGTGATGTTGGCGGCTTACATGTGAAGGATGGGCATAGCTTGCCGTGTCAGCAAGCTCATTCTCTAGACGTGTTGGAGGGAACATCCTTGGTGGTGGAAGGGGAATCTCGACATGAAGAACATCTTCGAGTCCTGGTGGATCTCGAGGGAGAAGAATATCTTCTTGGGGTTCTAGTGATGATCCTTGAGTCTTTCACAAGAGTTGAAGGATCTCATTCTGAGACTCTTCCATCTTTTTGATAAGATCTTTCAGGGACGGTCCTGAAGCCACTTCTCCGGCAGGGTTTCAGCCACCGGGGTAAAAAGAGGCAAATGCCTGACATTACTGATCCAGGCACTGATTCCAAGATTGATGTGAATTAGAGTGGGAGGCTCCCAAGATATGATTACTATGCCTGTTAGCCATTACAGTGGAGCTTTAGGATGGTGGGACTAGTATTTTTCATGGATGGCGCCAAATTGTTATGAGCTAGAATATACGTCACGATAGACTTGTAATTTTACGTCTTAGCATTGCATTGATATCTAGCTCACAAATAGAGAACATAATTTTTTTTATGCGGAAATCCCTTGAAAGGGAAAAATCATGGGGCCTAGCTCAGTTGAAAAGATTTTATTAGAAATTGAGTTGAGCACAGTGGGCTGACTCGTCCCAGAGGGCGATCAAATTACAAATGTCAACTGTATGGTTGAGGTCTAGTGTTAAATATGGCATCACTTGGAAGTTGGGCTGTCAGTTTGTAGTTCGACAGTGATTTGGTAGAATACTGGCGTCAGTTGATGGTCTGATGGAGTTTAGGGCCTCAAGTGTTAGTCTGGTGGAGTGTAGGCCCTTAGGAAGAGGTCCAGCGAAGGTGAGGGCCTCAGGTGTTGGTTTGGCGAAGGCGACGGTCTCAGGTGGTGGTCCAATGAAGGCAAGGGCCTCAGGTGATGGTCTGGCGAAACTCCAATGGTGGCCCGGCGAAAATCTAGCGGTGGTCCGACGAAAATCTGGCGGTGGTCGAGGAGGAGCTTCTTCCTTCTCTTCCTTCTCTTCTTCCTTCTCTTATTTTATTCTCTTCTTGCTTGGATCCCTTTTAAAGAGAAATGAGAGGTTTATTTATAGATTTCTGGAGTGGCATAGTCCATAAATAGGTGAGAGATCAAGGGTAAATGGGGAGAGGTTGGATGGACGGCTGATGTTGAATCCCTTGATCATGGACCGTTTGTTGGAAATTTGAACATCTTATTGACGTTGAAATTCAGTGATCTTAGGCTTGTTGGATTCGTCTCATCGAGCAACTCGATTCGACTATAAGCATGTTATGTTTGGAAACCATTTGACAATCCAATTTGTGGTTTGAACCTTCCAACAACGCTTCTAATCATTGATTTGGACTCGTTTGGGCTCGGATTGGGTTGAATTTGGTGTCATTGGGTTCCTATTCTTGAGACGCTTAGTTCGACTATAAGTTTACTGAAAATGGAGTTTGGACGGTCCCAATATTAATTTTACAAGTTTCCCACATGATTTTGCATTGAGATTCGTGCCCGATTAAGATAATTTTTTGGATGACATATCAAGTATCATTCATATAAAATGAAATTAGTGATAATTTCATGTTTATGTGAAATTTTACACCTATCTTTACAATGAATTTGTACTTACAATGAATGCAATATCGTATACAAACCAATATACTAAAACATTGTAGCTAGTGTAATGTTATAAGCTTTACTATAAAAATTTTCAGAATAAGATCCTATTTATTATTTTCATTGTAGTAATGAAATAACATGTTCATTTTTTTTATTTGGTTCTATTGAGAAATGGGGTAGGTGTTGGGTAACCTATTCTGCAAGCACTTCTTGTTCTTGCTTATTTATATTGAAATTTCATAGCAATAGAAAAGAAAGGGAAAGTTGAGCAGATAGAAATTAAAGGTATGGAACTATATGTATGTCTTCGATGATAATATTTTTACCATCATGGGATTTGATATTGATGATGATAATGATTAAAATCATGATTGTTGTAAATCAATATTTTGGTTATTTTATCATGTGATTAAAAGTAAAAAAAAAAAAGAATGTGATGATTTACTTCAAACATTTTGAAGTTACTAGCAGCTCTGTGGTTGCTATGCCTATGTAGAATAATATCTTCTAATTAAGATCTTGGGCTTCAACTATTATGCATCTGACATCATATCACCTAACTGATGTAAGAATTGTATGTGATGGGTCGTGACATGTTTAATAAGAACATCAATGACTAAATAAAAAGATATTGACTTAAAGCTAATCCTTGACATAATCCAACAAATATAGAAAATATTTGGTCAAACCACCTTGTATTTTAGCACAATTTTTCTTCTTCAATGTTTAACTTAAAATTTTAGGTAAAAATACTTAACAAGATGAATTAAGAATTAAAAAAAAGAAAAGTGAATGACATTGTCCTTACTAGATTGATTTGTTTATGAAAAAGCATACACCAAGGTACATCTTCTTACTAATGTCTAGTAAAAACATCCATGATTAAATAAAAAAGACATGGGCTAAAGCATATCCTTGATGCAATTCAACTGATATAAAAGAATACTTCGTCAAACCACCTTGTATTTCAACACAATTATTCTCCTTCAATGTTTAGAACTTAGTTAACAAATATTTAGTGAGATGAAATAAGAATTAAAAAAAAAAAAAAATTCTCCTTACTAGATTGGTTTGTTTATGAAAATGGGATCCAAAAAATTAATTGTAGTTTTTTTTTCCAACATTATGACATTACTAGAAAATTATGTTATAAATTTTAGCATATTTTTGATTTAAAATATAATATATATAATTAAGAAAAAAGGACATTTATATTGAAATATAAAATATTATTACAAATTTAAAAGAGAATTTTTGGTATTTAAAAAAATTAACCATATTTTTATTATAAAATAAAATAATAAAATATTTTATATCTTTTTGATATTTTATCATTCATCATTGGTAGAAAAGGTATCATGGGAATCTTTTATGCAACAATAGTGCGAGCAAGCAATGCATTGACACCAAGTAGTGTTATGGGCCTCCTAACTACAGGCCATGCCCTACAAATGGACTTTATATATGTAAAATTGAGCTAGTTTAGGTCATTTTAAGCTGAAATTTACAATAATTTTAGTCTTAGGAGACTTTATTAAAGTATGATATTATGATAGAAAGGGAATTACTTCATTTGAGATCTATGTTAACATTCATTAAGCGATCATGCATTGGAATTTTCTCCAAATGTGTGAGTTCATATATATATATATATATATATATATATATATATATATATATATATATATATATATATATATATGAACCTAATTTAATAGAAAGTTTTCTCTCCATAAACTATTCAAAAAAGTTATGAATACATCATACTCTTACACACACAAGAAGACTTTTATTTGAGATAATTCTTAGACTAGAGAATTTCAGAACTCCAAGCATTATAAGGAACTCAGATCAGTCATCTTCAAGATTTGTACTGCCCTAAATTTCTTCATTTTTTTTGGTTTCTCATTCTTCCCTCAGAAGATAAGATTAGAGAGAGATGCCTTAGATGATTTGGTCACATAAAAAGGCGGCCTTCCGATGATCCGATTAGGAGAGTAGAGGTATTAGATTTGACTTGTGTTAATAAAGGTAAGGGTAAACCTAAAAAGACTTGGTTAGAAAATATTAGGAATGACCTTTCTTTATTAGATTTAAACGAGAATTGAACTTTTAATAGAACACAATGGAGAAAAATGATTCCTGTAGCCGACCCCACGTAGTGAGATAAAGGCTTGTTGTTGTTGTTATTGTATTCTTCCCTCAGAAGATGATCACATTCTAATACCTCAGAAGATGATCACATTCTAAGAATTAACACTCATAAACTATCATCACTCATTCATCATTGTTAGTCATTGAAGGACCTTATGACCTATCTTGATGATTCTGTCAACCATCCTTTGATGCTTAACAAAAAAAAATTCATTATCTGTTACATCTGTGACAGTCACTTACAATTGATGACATCGCCATCGGCCAATGTTCACCACTACATACCTAAATGTTCATCTTAAGAATCTCCCTACAACAAACTAATATAAACCGGTTAGAATTGTTGATTCGATAGACAAATCGATCCCAATTTTTTAGAACATGATGGTTCAATTGTTACCACATTTATTTTTGATGTGAATAGTATTTTTTTTTTTTGTTAATAAAATTAAAATTTTAATTAATTGATTAATTATAAATGATTTGAGGTGAACAATCTATAGATCCAAGTTTATACTATGAAATTAGCATATAATATTTATGTGTAAATTTATATTTAGTTTATTAATATTTATATCGAAATTTAAATACTTATATATACAATAAATTTATATAAAATATAGATTAAATTTAAAAAATAAATGTTTGTAAATTTATAAATTTTAAAAATATCATTTGTGTATGAATTCTATTTATTTTTTAATTATATTTTTATATTATTTCAATTTGCTATTCAACTTTGATCGAAGCATTTAATTTTTAATCTTTATTTCTTCTTGTTCTTCTAATGGGCAAATTTTATAAATGAGCAGCATTATTATCAAAATTAATAAAAGGAGCATTGATTAATTAAAATTTAGATACGAACAAATACGTCAAAATAAATGATGTATTCTATATATGCACTGAGAATATACTATTCAATTTGGCGTATTACTCACACATAAGAGAGAGGGGGGATACGTCATTTAAAATTGCCTATTACTCGCATAAAAGAGAAAGAAAGGGGGGACAGAGAGAGAGGCAGCTGAAAGAGGGTGATGGTAGGGGGGGGATGACAGCCAAGAGAGAAGAGGGAGAGGGAATTTAATACTTTATAAGATAAACTTTAATAATTTAAATCTTTATAAGAAAATTTAATAAGTTAAAATTTTATAATATAATTTAAAACATATATTTAATAATTTAAACTAAATTTATATAAAACTTTATAAGTTTTAATTAAATATAACAATTTATTAAAAAATTATTTAAAACTTTATATTATTAGAAACTAATACTATATATGTTAATATTAATTTTTAGGAAATTGTATTTATTTTAAAATTTATTAATATTATATTATATATATTTTTAATCTATTTAAATTATATTTCATTATATTTTTAACCTATTTTTATAAAAAAATTATTATAATAAAATATTAAAATTTTTTGTAATAAATTAAATTGCTAATATTAAAAATTCATTAGATTACATTTTATTACACTACTAATATTAAAAATAATATTTTGTTATATTTTAATATATATTTTATCAAAATTTTAATAAGGTGAAAAGTTAAAAGGTTTTGTAATAATTTTTTTTTTAAATTACATTAATTTTTTTTATTAAATTACTAATATTAAAAATAATTTTTTAAGTGTCATGAGTTTTCAAATTTGAAAAATTAATTTTTTAAATTAATATTTAAAATATTTTTTTAATTTTAAAAATAATGTTTAACTACAGCTAATAGTTAAAATAAATATTAATTTTATTGTTTAATTTTATTGTTTTAATATAATATAAAAAAATTATACCTCTTATATTTCAAATAATATTTTAAATTTTTCTATGTTTAATATTTTCATGAAAAATTGTAACTAAAAAAATATTAAACATATAAACCATTATTTAATTATTAAAAATAATATATATAATTTATATAGGGGAGTGAGGCTGCAGCGATTAAATACCATTCTCTCTCTCTTCTCCCATTCTCTCCTTCTTTTTCTCTCTCTTTCTAAAATTTCTTCCACCTTTCCCTCACTCTTATCTCTCTTCACCTTTTTCTCTCTCTTGTTGTGAACACGCCAAAACAATTGCAACATTCACAATGCACCTAAAAGCTTGGCGCATTCTAAATGCACCAATTGTTTTAGCAAATTAGCTCCTTTTTAAAATTTTAAATAAATATGCTCCTTTTACTTATTATTATAAGTAACATGTTCCTTTTTAAAAATTAGCCTCTTATAATTTTGGCCAATACATTTGATACCTCACAAAAAATCTCTTTGATTTAGCATGCATCTTGATGCAAATTTGAATTGAAAACTTTCAAAATTAAAATAGTGACCATTCGAAGTTTGATCTCAGCAAACTTGTAGTCAAATTGAATGTCTCAATGAGACAAGCCCAACGATTCCAAAATTGGTCCAATCTAAGCTCAAATAGACCCAAATCAATAGCTTGAAGCATATTTAGAAGCTTCAGAATATTAATTTGATGACTAAATGATATTCAAATATACATGCTTATATCTGAATCAAGTAGCTCAACAAGACGAATTCAAGGAGCCCAATATTATTTAATTTTGACATTACTATGACACATAAATGATTGTTGAACGCTCCATGATTGACTGAATCAATATGAGCTATTCAGTGGAGCAATCTTGTCTTAGATCTTTTTCATATTTACAGAGCATCTCACTCTCAAACTCTATAAATAGACCCCAACACTCTATAAGAAGGAAACTTTTGGGTGGAGCTTAGACCATGGGTTAGAGATTCAAGAGAGATCTGAAGCTCGAATCCTAAAGTTTCATGAGAGCACTCTGCCGACGAACCCCGTAGCATGGCCATCACTATCGAATATCATCTTAGCCACCACCACCAGATCTCCTCTAGGCCATCGACGAGACTTTCATTGACCAGTTGTCGCCATCAGACCTCTTCAACCTAGTCATTGCTCTCAAACTTCCATCCTACCTTTGTCGTTGGACTTTTGTCCACTTACGGCCACTATTGTACATTCAATGGCTGACAAACACCTGACCTCCACCATCGAGCCCTTGCCCCAGTATGGTCCTTTGACCTACATCATACGATAATGTACCTCTGACCATTGTCACATGACTAAGGTCCCTAAACCTCAGTCATCCGAATAAGATCATTCTAACCTTCATAATTTGCCTACTATAATCCTTTATACCATCTTCACTCGACTAAAATCTTTTCTGCTACCATCTCCTGCCTATGATCCTTTCGACCACCATCTCATAACTATGATCCTTTCGACCACCATCTCCTAACTTTGGTCATTCATCCTCAGTTACTCAACTATGACCTTTCTGACCTCCATCGCCCACCAATTATGGTACCCTCAAACTTTCTCGCCCAAATTTAATCAAATCGACCATCGTCATCCGCTGACTATGATCCTTCTGGCCTCAGTCACCTGACTACAGTCCCTTACACCTATCACTTGACTACAATCCCTTCCACCCTAGTCACCAGACTATAGTTTCTCCAGCTTTTATCATGTAACTACAGTCCCTTCGATCTCCGTCACAAGTCGATTATGGACCTCGGACCATCATCACCTGACTATGGTCCTTTTACTCTCAGACGGGGAGAACCGTCCGCACAAGCATTAGGTACCTAGAGGCGCCCTCACTCGGTACCACTGGGTACTGCTAGGTACCCAGTGCTTGTGCGGACGGTGCGCACTCCGCACCTAATAATTTTTCCTTAAGAACATGTCTTATGGCATTGAATTCTTCAAACTCCAACCATATGACATGCTCTATATGTTGCGAATCTGAGATTATGGATTATACTTTTGATGATAACAAACATTAATATTTTTCTACGACTGACTTGCTTACTAACTTTTCAGGTCCACATGATCGAATCCAACTAAAGCCAGCTCAAGATTGGATAGATTTAGGTTGAGTCAAGTCTGTAATTTTTCCTTTTTTGAGTTAATTATAAAAGTGGTTCCTGATGCTAAGTAATCTTGAACACACATACTTGAGAGATTTTTTTTGTGTTTTTCTATTTTGAGTACATCGGCCTGGACGATGTTCATATCATCCAGGATGATCCGACTAAAAACAAAAACCCTAATTAGAGCATCCTGGTTAAGGCAGCCGTCATTAAACACATCGTCTTGGACAATCCTTGTATCGGCCAGAACGATAAGGTCAAAATCAAAAAGAATCGGTCGCCATGATCAATTTAGGTATTCTTTATTTTAGGACATCGGCCAGGACGATCTCAACATTGGCTTGGGTGATGCAGCATAATTATGCATAAATGAATCTAGTCATTATGGAAAGCAATTAAGGCTAATTGATATGATCATATCGGCCGAGCTGATCGCAGGATCAGCCGGGACGATGTCCTAGACGATTAACATCGGCCAGACTCTATTCCGGGCTATTTTCAGGATAATTGTACTCGAATTTGAACTAATCAGCCAGGACGATATTGTATCGGTCTGGACGATATAACCAATTTTCTTCTGATCTTCCTAAATCGTCCTAGCTGATTGCGCTTATTTTGTACTGATCGGCCAGGACGATATTCTTATCGTCGTGGATGATAATGTCGGTTCTTGAAATTCTATTTAAAGGACCCAAATTTTTTCATGCAAAGTGACCTTTAGCTGTTGTCTTGACCTGAGAGAGCCAAGAGGAGAGGGAGGAACTTATGAGGTGGAGTTTGTGAGAGGGATTCACAAAGGTTGCTCCAAGAAAGGTTCCAAGGCATCTTCTCTAGTCTTCGTCCTTCGTCCTTGGGGGTTCAAGGGAGGTAAGCTTCAGCAATTGGTCGAGGTTCTCTGCCTGCTTCAGGAGGAAGCAAAAGGAGTTGAGTTCTCTGCCTGCTTCAGAAGGAAGCAAAATGAGTTGGGTTCTATGCCTGCTTCAGGAGGAAGCAAAAGGAGTCGAGGTTCTCTGCCTGCTTGAGGAGGAAGCAAAAGGAGCTGAGTTCTCTGCCTGCTTCAGGAGGAAGCAAAAGGAGTATGGTTCTCTGCCTGCTTCAGGAGGAAGCAAAAGGAGTTGAGTTCTCTGCCTGCTTCAGGAGGAAGCAAAAGGAGTTGAGTTCTCTGCCTTGCCTGGGTTGGCGGAAAGGAGTTTTTGTTAGGGCTTCTCCGCCTTGCTGTGGAAGCAAAAGGAGAGTCACTCAGTTAGTGCAATACTCGAAGGGCGCCTCTAGGGAGTGGACGTAGGTCGAGTTGACCGAACCACTATAAATCCGGTGTGACCTTTCTTTATTTTGATTTCCGCATTTATTTTTCCGCACTTTGATTTACGTGGTGATTTTAGTTTGTGATTGCGCTTTGATTGTAAGAAGATTTTTTAAAATACCAATTCATCCCCTCTTGGTTAGCCTCGAGCTAGTTCTTAAGGGCTTAACATCCCTATCGAACTTTCACTATACGCTGTACATTTTCTATATTATCCTAATGTCTCCTCACGCGGAAGAGCATCATTTGTAATAAACCCTAAGCACAATTGAAATCATTTCAACTGGGCTAGATACCGTGGTTTTTTTTCCTTTCAAGATTTTCCATATAAAAATCCTAGTATCTTTTATGACTCTTTCATCGCTCAATCTTTTATTTGATGTGTGTTAAATCTTTATTCAAAATTAAAATATTAAAGTCTTTATCTCTCTACCATCACAAATGTTCCAATTCGCAATTCTCAATAATATTATAAATATGAGTGCCCCAAATATCAAGATAGATTTGTCCTCATTAGTAGAGTTAGGCATCCTTCAATCCATGTCGCAGGCAAGCAAAGTAGAAATCTTTAGCCTGTGGTGAATCTGCAACCAGGGATGAGGGAACCAGTAGCATTCTTCCATGTCTTCGGATGGTGGGATAAGAATCAGGAGAAAGGATGAGAGAAGGGGAGGGCGACAGAAGCTTCCAGAGAATCTCATGAAGCTTTTGTCTTCGCCGGGACCTTGAAAGTAGGAAGGCAACCGAGACCAAGTGTACTGGAAAGAAAGAGAATTATTATGATATGGAAAAAGGTTAATTAAGTCATTTATTGTGATCAATTTTTAATCTGATTTTTTTTTTAAAATTTATTTTAAAATAAATATAATACAAATTATTTATATATTATATTTATCTCAAAAAGTCTTAAACCTTTGAAAGCTATATTAGTATTGATATTCTTTTATCAATATTGATGTGTCTAAGGAATTTCATTTGATGTGCATGAATTTTATCTATTAATTGTATTTGAAATTTGTTTAGATTAAATTTATAATCTTATGATCTCTGATTTGAAGAAATTTATAGTCAGATTAAACATCTTGGCAAAAAGAACCTAGTGATTTGATTCAAGCATAAACAACCCAAATTGAGCACTTGAAATTAAGTTGAAAACTCATAATATTGGTTGACGGATCAAACAGTTTCCAGATTTTCCATGTTTAAATCAAATTGAGTGAATCGATGAAAAGAATTGAATAAGCATAGGCTCACTAGATTTTTTGACGACATCAATGTAATTAAATGCTAAATAAACAATTAATAATCAAAGGATTCATATATGAACCACCCATTGTAACTAGTGTTACAAAACATTTGCTCAATTTATAAAAATGTTGAGGTATAAGGAGATATAAAAAGGGATGTATGAGAAGACAGATTGATATGATATAATATGCCGATAAGAAAGAAGTGATAACTTATTATATAAAAGCCACCTAACTTATCATATGTTATATAAAACTGATTTTTGAAAATAGGACTTACATGATTTAGATTGATTCTTATAGGGGTTGGCCTACATGTTTAAATACAAGGAAAAAAATGTTGATATGATTGATAAGATTGATATCTAGAATAATACACTAATAGGAACCTGATATACATGCATTGTTGGAACTTATTGATCCTTTATATAGAAATCGATCATTGCTCATAAGGTATACACTTGCAAAAAATTTACAAGATATATCCTTTATATGGCTATCTACGGCAAGAATACTATTAAATGGCTTAACATACTGAGGCCACATACATCAAATCAAAAAGAAATAATGTGATTTTCATTGAAGTCATCGTCATACAGTTAAGTCTTGTAAATATTTGAAAGAAGAAACTAAAGGTTGACTCAGTAGAGATATGTCTATCAATTCATTTAAAATTATTCCTACCAAGGGGCATAATCAATAATAAAAAAAGATAATAACAAAATAGTCATATGACGGTTAGAGAAATTGAAACCATTACTAGAGGATCACTAATATCTTCTTAAATTCTCCTCGCTATCCTAAAAGAACAAGCATTGAAGAAACCTCATATTGAACACTATTATATTTAATAACTCTATGCACTTATTATGATCAATGTTTGGGTTAGCAATCCTTTCTATAACATTAAGTGGATCCTTATTGATAATGAAAGTTTAGTTGATTTTTTATTCTACTCGATATTTCTCAGATTGGATCTATTCAGTGAAAAAAAATCTAACGACTCATAAGAAAATTATTTGGATTCAATATTCAACTAGTAAAACTACGAAATTATATATATATATATATATATATATATATATATATATATATATATATATATATATATATATATTAGATGAATTTCTCCAAGAAGTAACTCACTTGATTTAATTTGTAATAGTCAAGTCAAAGTATTTGTACAATCAGTCTTTTGTGCTATTGCTTATATACCACATCTAAAAATAAAGTTCCCAACTCCTACTAAGGTTGGCAAAGTATGTGGTTATTTCAAGTAAGCTAAACTATGCCATTTGTAATTTTGGGTATTTAGAGAACTGATTCCAAAGATGAAGATATGCTACAAATGTCCTCCCATATAATGGAATGAGTTAATGTTTCACTATGAGATGAGGATCCTAGATGCATAATACAAGATGATTCTTTACTATCCGAGAAAAACATACTAGAATATATAAAATATTTATATATATTAAAGCCTCATTTTTATCGTACATTCCCTCACTCACCTCTCTTATTATTTTATTTTCTTTTTTATGTTGGTCTTGTTCACCCAAAAAAGAAATAGATAGAGAGACCAACAGAAGAAAGGTAATTTAGACTACAAATGTAATAAAATTTTTACCATTATTAGAGATAGAGAGTGAAAGTGCTCTGATACCACTTGAAAGTTCGTTAGAGATGTTAAGCCCTGTAGAACTGGCCCAAGGCTAAATAAAGAGAGAGGTGAATTGGAAAAGAAGAATTTTTAAATTAAAACACAAACCAAAATATCCACAGAAAACAAAGTACGGAAATTAAAACGCGGAAGCAGTAAAAAGAAAGAATACACCGGATTTATAGTGGTTCGGTCAAACCTTGACCTACGTCCACTCCTTGGAGGCACCCTCCAAGTATTGCACTAAAACAAGTGTCTCTCCTTTAGCCCCCACAGCTAGGCGGAGAAGCCCTTACAAAATCACTTCCACCTTCCCCGGTGCGGCAGAGTCGCCGGGTCCTTTGACACCAAGGAGATCTTCTTCTTTGGTGAACTTACCTCGAGACAAGCCTTGAATCCGATGGTACTAAGTTGCGAGTTCGCCAGAGCAACCATGTGGATCCCCCACCACACTCCCTTGAGTTCCTCCCCCTCACAGGATCTTCTCCCTCTCAAACTCCACCCTTTCCTCTCTCCCTTTCAAGCTCTCTCTTCAAGTTTCCCCCACAAGAACGAAGCTACAATGGCTGCCAAAGACTTTGCATTCAATTGAGCATTGAGTTGTTCTTCCCTATTCCATTGACTAAAAGGAATATCAATTTTAACTCCATTAACAATTCGTGACGGTGATGAATAACCAGTTAAAATCATATGCCAAATATGAAAATCAATCGATTGCAAAAAAATAGACATGCGAGTTTTCCAAAAATCAAATGACATATTTTCAAATAAAGGAGGTCTGGTAATTGAATAACCTTCCGCAACATAACGATTAGCCATTGATTAAAAATTCAAAAGCTTTTAAAAACTTATTTTATGAATCCCGCTCTGATACCAGATCAATTTAGGCATAATTGAGTTAGATCGGCCTAGACGATATAAAGATCGTCCTTGCCAATTTTCTAAAACAAATAATTCCTAAACTGATTATGGCGGTTGATTCTTTCTGAATTGAGATTATTGTCCTGGCCGATACATGTATCGTCCAAGCCGATCAGCTAATGACGGCTGCCTTAATGAGGATGCCCTAATTAGGGTTTCTACTTTTGTCAAATTGTCTAGGACGATATAAATATCGTCCCGGACGATGTTACCAAAAATAGAAATCTTTTAGGGAACAAAAGAAAAACTTTCAAGTTACAAATCAACAATACCCACACCAAATACAACAGACTCAAGAAAGGAAAAAGATTACAAACTGACACAGACCTAGTCTACCCAATCTTGAGCTGGTTCTAAATTACAGTCTGATCGTGTGGACCTGAAACGTTAGCACATAAGGCAATCATAGAGAAAAAAGGAATGTTTGCTATCATCAAAATCATAAACCATAGATCTGCAACAATCTCCCCCTTTTGATAATGGCAAAACAATTCATTTTGAATTTAAAAAAAAAAGCAATTTCTCATAATCTCCCCCTTCACTAGAATAAACCCTTTTAAAAAATAAGGGAGATTAAAATATTTTTGTTGTTTTTAATTTTTTGAAAATAAGATAAAAATTTAACAATACGTTCTCCCCCTTTGACATTATCAAAAAGAGATGAGGCACAAATAAAACAAAACGACCAAAAAGAAGAAAAAAAATATTCCCTGATCTAGTGAAAAACAAATATTCTTAAAATGTGAAAGTTACCTCTTGGTTTTAATAAAAAACTTAGTAGAATTGGATTGACAACGCATAGCCCAGAAAATATTAGAAATTCATAATTTGATAATCCAAACTCAAGTTCTTTAAAAAGGATCAAAAACTTTTTAATTCAATATCTAAATAATAAAATAAATTAGAGAAAGAAATAATCATTTTTCAAAAACTCTTTCCATAAAATATATCTAATAGAAGATCAATGCACGAATTATTGAATCAAGAATCAAGATTTTCAAAGTCAAGTATCGAAAAAATCAAGAGTTTTCTTAAGTTTTAAGAAGTATAAGAAAGGTAAGCATTTAATTTTGTGGGCTCATTTTATGCCTCTTGACAATTGGTTGGCGCACTGCGCATCTTTTGATATACTTTGTGTATTCTATATTTTTCAATTTGGCGCTTTGCGCATCTTTTATTTTTGGCATCATTGGCCAATTTTTTGAATATGCTTCCTTTCTGAAATCTTAAAGACAAAAAGTAAACCCATAATATTGACAAAAATGAAATTCTTGATTAAGAAAATTATGATGTAGATTCAGCACCTTGCAAAAGATTCCTATGCGATAAATAAAATGTAGGGAGATAAAAAAAAATTATTTCAAAAACTAATTTAGAAGATGAAAAAGATTTTAAATCAAAAGTAGAATAACATCTTTTAGGAAACAAAGATTAAGAGTCAAACACATGAGTTTCCTTCCTTTGACTATTTTAGAGAAGTCAAACACAACTTACGAAAGATTTTAAGAAAAAATAGGAAGTAGATTTCTCATTTTTAGAAAAGTGAATGTGTGTGTTGATCAGAGAAAAACTTCAACAAAAACAAAAATTTCAAAGAATAAACAAAACTAAAACACAAAAAAAAAGGAAAAACACAAAAAACACAACACAAAAACACAAAATGCTCTTAACCATTATCTCTCTCTTGGTCCGATGCTTCAGAAACTAGATCTGCCCATGAGATTTTTTGCCTTTCATTATTTTCACAGTTTAAATTTTGCTTCGCCTTGCCCTTTTCTTTCGTAGGAAGAATTCTTAAATTAGGGCACTGATTTTTCATATGTCCAGGCTTCCTACATCGAAAGCAAATAATGTTAAAAGAAATATGGACATCCTTACCATTTTTACCTTTTTTCACTTTTGCTTATGCTTTGGTGAGATTTGTGATTTGCTTGACAAGTCATTGCATTCGTCACCAACTAAGCAATCTTTTTTCGTATCTTCAGCTTTTAGAACAATCATTTCACATGCATCCAAAAGTCTTTGACCCAAACTTTACTCGTAGGCAATGAGTGAGCCAATCAAATTATCAATAGAATAATCATTCAAATCTTTTGATTCACAAATAACAACAATTTTGGCATCAAAATTTTCAAGTAAACAATGAAGAATTTTATTAACTTTTTCCAAAATTTGAAAACTCTTTTCCTAAAGCATGCAATGAGTTCATAATTTGAATGAATCTGGTATACATGTCTAAGATCGTTTCATAAGGTTTCATGGAAAATAATTCAAAATCATGCATTAAAAAATTCAACTTGGATTGCTTGATTTCACTAGTGCCTTCGTATATGGTGTGCAATTTATCTCAAACTTCTTTACCGGTAGTGCACGTGGACACTAACATGAAATCGTCAGAATTTAAACCACAAAAAACAATTTAAAGATTTTGCATTATGGTTTATGATTTTGCGGATCTATGGTTTATGATTTTGATGATAGTAAACATTCCTTATTTCTCTATGATTGCCTTATGTGCTAACATTTCAGGTCCACACAATCAGACTGTAATTTGGAACCAGCTCAAGATTGGGTAGACTAGGTCTGTGTCAGTTTATAATCTTTTTCCTTTCTTGAGTCTGTTGTATTTGGTGTGGGTACTGTTGATTTGTAACTTGGAAGTTTTTCTGTTGTGCCCTAAAAAATTTCTATTTTTTGGTAACATCGTCCGGGACGATATTTATATCATCCTGGACGATCTGACAAAAGTAGAAATACTAATTAGGGCATTCTCATTAAGACAGCCGTCATCAGCTGATCGGCCTGGACGATACATGTATTCGCCAGGACGATAATCTCAATTCAGAAAGAATCAACTGCCATAATCAGTTTAGGAATTCTTTATTTTAGGAAATCGGCCAGGACGATCTTTATATCGTCCAGGCCGATCTAACTCCCTAAATTGATCTGGTATCAGAGCGGGGTTCATAAAATAAGTTTTTAAAAGCTTTTGAATTTTCGATCCATGGCTAATCGTAATGTTGCGGAAGGTTATTCAATCACCAGACCTCCTTTATTTGAAAATATGTCATTTGATTTTTGGAAAACTCGCATGTCTATTTTCTTACAATCGATTGATTTTTGTATGTGGCATATGATTTTAACTGGTTATTCATCACCGTCACGAATTGTTAATGGAGTTAAAATTGATATTCCTTTTAGTCAATGGAACAGGGAAGAACAACTCAATACTCAATTAAATGCAAAGTCTTTGGCAGCCATTGTAGCTTCGTTCTTGTGGGAGAAACTTGAAGATAGAGCTTGAAAGGGAGAGAGGAAAGGGTGGAGTTTGAGAGGGAGAAGATCCTGTGAGGGGGGAGGAACTCAAGGGAGTGTGGTGGGGGATCCACACGGTTGCTCCAGCGAACTCGCACCTTAGTACCATCGGATTCAAGGCTTGTCTAGAGGTAAGTTCACCAAAGAAGAAGATCTCTTTGGTGTCAAAGGACCCGACGACTCCACCGCACCGGGGAAGGTGGAAGTGATTTTGTAAGGGCTTCTCCGCCTAGCTGTGGGGGCTAAAGGAGAGATACTTGTTTTAGTGCAATACTTGGAGGGTGCCACCAAAGAGTGGACGTAGGTCAAGGTTTGACCGAATCACTATAAATCATGTGTGTTCTTTCTTTTTACTGCTTCCACGTTTTAATTTCCGCACTTTATTTTCTATGGTGATTTTGGTTTGTGTTTTAATTTAAAGATTCTTCTTTTCCAATTCACATCTCTCTTTATTTAGCCTTGGGCCAGTTCTATAGGGCTTAACATCCCTAACAAACTTTCAAGTGGTATCAGAGCACTTTCAAGTGGTATCAGAGCACTTTCTAGTGCCATCAGAGCACTTTCAGAGAGAAAGATAAACACCTAGTGGAGTAGCCAAAAAATTATTTTCTTTTGTTATTGAAAAGTGCAAAGCAATTGTAATTATATTTTCTTTGAGAAAATCTAAACATAATTCTTTTGAGTTTCTTTTAATTTTGTGACCGAACTCATCAATATAAACGATATATCACATTAAGTGGTGAAAATATCATTCCTTAATGGGTTCAGATTGCAAAACTATAAATTTCATAATGACTATCATAGTCAAATTAGAGAATGAACTATATATGATCCCAGAGGATTAAAATGATGTTTGATCAAATATTTAGCTACTATAATCGAGATGTGTTGTCATTAATTTCACATTCAAAGGCATATTGATAAATGATATATATCTCTCAGGAAAAACAAAAATAACACTTATTATCTATGACTTGAATATGATGATGATGATGATCATCTTTGATTTCAATTTTTCCAAAGAGAATAGTTTCTTTTTCTCATTATATTTAGGAGCTAAATAGAAATGAGTTTGATTGTTACTGGGATCTTAAATCTCTTATAAAGGCAAGCCTTTGTAATTGATTACATCGTAAGAATTTTAAGTTTATTATGAATACTCTCGATTAAAATAATAATAGAAATTTCATTTAGAATTTTTACAGAGTGATATGAAAGCAATGAGGCGAGAATCTCAATAGGAATGGATCAATTTTGAGCACTTATTTTGGAGGTCAATGGAGAAGGAGTAGGAGGCATTTCGAGATTTTGAAACAATTCAAAAAATGCCTCAATCTGTCCTATTTTGGGCTTTAAATTTTAGCGAAGAGAAAATTTTAGTTTGAGTTGATATTTAATTAGAGATTAAAGATTGTAGTGCCAGCTAAACCACCTAGATGCTTTAAAATTATGTATCCGATCATTATGAAAGATGGGGAAGGTTTATTGCTCAACTTTTGGAGAATTTGGGGGCCGACATCTATAGAAGGTCCAAAGTTGAGATTTATGCTCCATGCAATTAAATTTATTTTTTTAATTAATTTATAATGTAATGCATATTAATCGACCTTGTATGAAAAAAAAAAACATATGATGAACTTTAGAAATTAGGATTAGAAAATAGATTTTCTTTTAGAGATGCATAATATCCCCTAGATAGAGCTGCATCCTAATAGGTCAGTTGGTCCGACATGACCTGTAGGTGGAAAGGTGCTTAAGAAGTTAAGAAGTATATATATATATATATATATATATGCATGAGAACCCCCAGTGTTCCCGAGCTTACTTCTTAGAAGTTCTTTTCTTTCTATGTGAGCCAAAAAAAATATTTAATTATATGTAGAGAATTTTTTTGTTGTCCTTAAGAGACTAATTGCATTCCATG
Source organism: Dendrobium huoshanense (assembly GCA_016618105.1). Taxonomy (NCBI): domain Eukaryota; kingdom Viridiplantae; phylum Streptophyta; class Magnoliopsida; order Asparagales; family Orchidaceae; genus Dendrobium; species Dendrobium huoshanense. The sequence goes on along the minus strand of CM028342.1, from coordinate 56,869,859 downwards.
CTAAAATAAATTCAATATGCATATAAGAAACCTAAAAAAATAGGCAATTTCTAATGCATAAATAATTTAAACAAATCATCACCAAAAAATATCAAACGAGTGTAAAGAGGCCATGCCACTTAATTACCACCAAGGGTCTACAGAAATTAAAAGTGGTCGGGCACCACTAACAACATCCTGAATTCTACTCCCAGAAAATGACTCAAGTTTTAAAGTGAAGTATTTTTTTATATTCGCTTCTTCAGCTCTTTCCTTCAGGGTCCTTGGATCCACCAAGTCTAGATACTCAAATGAAAAGAACTCCTCCCTAAAGGGTTTTTTTTTTTTCTCTTTGGATTTCAAACTTATCCAAGTTTGGATCTCCAAATAGAATGAACTCTCCCGTAAGGGATGTTTCCTTCCTCTTTGAAATCCAAATTAGGTTTCGAATACCCCACTTTAAGTGACTTTCACAACTCATTTTGAATTTTTATGAAAAATTAAACGACTCTAATAAAACCTATACCTTATCCTAAGCACTTTATATATAAAACCATAAAAAATCTCAAGCAGTTATATAAAATTCATTGCTCTTATTTTAGTTAGCACAATTACTTGGCCATGCTTTCAGGGGGCTTAGCAATTTTAACACGTGAAAAAAAATTTATTAATAACATTTTTTAATAAGCCCCCTTTATATAATCATGCATAAGCTTATTCATTCTTCCTTGACTTATATTATTATAGGCACTACTTATGTGAGCTTGAGACATCCTTCTCTTATTTATACTTCATGTATAAAAGCTGGTGTGAGGGGAGATCCTAATGAAAAGAAAATATTTCCTATTTTATCCCTTACTAAAAATTTGAGAGCTTTAAAAGATTAGGTGCATAGGAGGCTAGTCCTACTAAGCCTCATTTGACCAGTATACCTAGCAATAACAATAGCATGAGTTCTAGGACACCTAATTCTTTAGTTGAGTAGGTGGCTAAGTTGAGGGAGCAGATGGAGCGTATGACTGAATTTTGTGACAAGGGTAGGGAATGGCAAGCTCACTACTCGAGTATATAGGAAAAACTTACCATTATACAACTAAATTCAATGAGGCTTTAGTGGGCATGTTCAAGAAGCATCCCTTTGCGTAGAATTTAGACCAGCTACTATGGCCATGAGAGCCATTGTTGTTATTATGATAAGACAATATCATGTGGATCTTAGATGGAAATAAATTAGGAGAATAGTGCTTCATGCACTGTTTATCTAATTTATTTTAGTAGTTGTATTCCAATGCTTTTGAACTTTTTATCATTCAATGAAAATGTATGTTGATTTTATATTCAATTTTTACTTGTTCTTGTGTAATTTATTTTGTTATTTACATTTACTTCAAATTCTCCTTTACTTGTCCCTAATCACCTAGTAAGATATGAGTAGTGGTCTAGCAAAACAAGGGTGTTTAAAGCTGATTTTTTATCAAAAATCTTTGTTCAATGCCAGTTTTATACCTCCTGACAGATTAGTGCACCAATAAACACTTCACAAAAAGCTTAACCAACAAGAAAGCAAGAAATATATGCAATTAATTACTGCAAATCTGAACATCTAATGAGTAATAATGAATCAGCAGTAGCATTGCCAACCAACAATGAACATAAGAAAAAGGAGAATTACAAACATATTAATGAATTTTATTTTTTTAACGATTCTAATGCCGAAATCTTTATATTATCTTATATTACCATAATCTCTTAATATCACCTAAAAAGTTCTACTATTATAACATACAACAGCAACAACAACAACATCAAGCCTTTATCCCACTACGTGAGGTCGGCTACATGAATCCTTTTTCTCCATTGTGTCCTATTAAAAGTCAAATTCTCATTTAAATCTAATAAAAAAATGTCATTCCTACTATTATAACATACCTAAAATAATAAAAAATATCATTTAACGCATATATTTTGATGTAATTCGGACACTAAAATGTTATATAAATAAATATGGATACTCAAATGTTAGATAATACATAAAATTTTTGCTAAAAATAATAAAAATAGAATATTGAAGTTTGCAATGCAATATTAAATAAGCTACATTGAATTAGAAAAATGGTCTGAGAGCAGTTTTGCCTCAGTAGAATATGACAAACATAATTCAGAAAGATAATGCTAAGGTCTTCTTGGGAATTTAGAGTAGTCAGGACTTCGACGTTCCATGAAAGCCCTCTTTCCCTCATTTGCCTCTTCTGTACCGTAAAATATATAGGTTGCATTTCCGCCCAGGTCCTAATCACAATCAGATGTCATATACTCATACAATTAATCAATGAAAAAAAATCTATAGCTTTCTATAGCAGTTAGTGTTTCCGGAGGTGATCACACTAAGGCTTCATTTGGGATGGCTTTCGTAATGCTTCTTAAAACAGTTTTTTTAGTACAAAAATTAAAATTTTTGTACCAGAAAGCTGATTTAAGCAGTAAGAAAACCGTCCCAAACGAAGCCTAATTATATGCACAGAAAGAGAAGAAAGGAATATTTACTGGTACACCATGAGAAGCATTCACATCTACTTGTATAACATCCAATTCCTTATAATTGTTAATATGCTACTCCAAATATTTAACTCTTACTAATAAATTACTCTAGCTAGTTTGTGATAACTTATAAAAGAACATTTAATTAAATTTTAAAAGAAAAAAACTTATTTTAAATATTCTAAGAGAATATAACAAGACTAAGAACACTTTCAATTCAATCGGCATCATCATACCTTGGAGTAAGAGCTCCACTAGCTATAGAAGAAACAAACATAAAAAAAAAAATCTGCAAAAATCATTTTGTTGTAGTTGTCTAGCAACTACTGGACTTTACAAGCCTGATAATTCTCTTAAATCTAGGAGTCAATTTTTGACACGACCCGAAATCCGTCCCGAACTCAACACGGAAAAATCCTGATTCGGGTCAACCCGGTTAGCAAATGGGTCGGGTTCGGGTTCAGATTTTTGACCCGATTGCAAAAATGGGTCGGGTTCGGGTTGACCCCGAAACCCGAAATCAACCTGAATTTGACCCGGGTCCGGGTCCATTAACCCAGCAATCTGGGCTCCCGCTTCCGCGATCTGGGGTCTAGGCTCCCGCTTCCAAGATCTGGGCTCAGCCGCTCAGCTTCCGCTGTTCCGCAATATAGGTTCAGCCATTCAGTGTTGAAATCCGCGCTCCCGCTTCCGCAGGACCGCAATCCGGGCTTAGCCGCTCTGCTTCCCGCTTCTGCAATCCGAGCCCAGCCTAGCCAGTAGCCGCTCCGCTTCGGCGCTTCCCACTTACGCACGCATGACGAGCCCAAGTTGGCTGCCTTCAGGTCCACGCGGATCAGGCTCGTGCTTCCGCATTCCCAATTTCCAGGTCGGGTCGTGTCAACCCGGCAACCTGACGGGTCAGGTCCGGGTTGCATTTTCTGACCCGTTTGCAAAAACGGGTCGGGTTCAAGTCATGTCAAATAGCATCGGGTCAGTTTCGGGTTCGACCCGAACCCGACCCGTTGGCCCGAATTGACACCCCTACTTAAATCTCACTCTTTTCATACATGTCTATAGAAACTTTCAGGCATTCTGCATTTCTGCAAAATGCTTAAAATGTATATATATTAGCTAATCATTGCAAGCAATTAACCTACGGTTCAAATTAAAAATGACACATTGGTTTCGAGGGTTGAAATTCAAAAAAAAAGAACATAAAGAAGAGAGAAGCAATTAAGCATTGCGTCTCCAGAAAAGTCTCAAATCAAGAGATTTCAATGAGCTTTCATCAAACTATACAATAATTGCACTCTTGGCGAAACAAGACATCTTAGATTTAAGAGTTTCTATAATAGATCTACAATGCAATGCTAGCAAACACGCTTCTAGAATCATAATTCATAAGCTCTTAATTTAGACTACTCATTCCTCTAAATGAGAACAAGAAATATGAATAATATATCCATCACATGATAATTCAGTAGTCCACCATTAGAAATAGGACAGAAATTTCAAAATGATGATGTCATATGTTGAATTCTACTCCATAAAGCATTGCAAGTCTCATCACCATCTTATAGAATTTTCCTTTAAGTTTGAGAGATACATTTCTATCACACAACAGGCCCAATGCATTCCTCCACTTCGACCATCCAACTTTAATTCTACTAATAATATTCCTCATCTATTTCACCATCACTTTGAACAATACACCCAGTATATCTAAAATGTATACTCTTTTTAATAACTTGATCGTCCAAAGTCAAAATCCCCTACTAATTATATTTCATGTATTCAATTTTCCATCTACTCAAAAGAAAACTTGAAGGTTAAAAGTTTTCTTTTAACTCCCTCTTTAGTCTTATCAACAAGAAGAATATCATTAACTAAAAGTATACATTAGGATGCATGCTCTTGCAAATGTCTGGTAAGAACATCTATGACTAAAGCAAAAAAAAAGAGTTTAAAGCTGATCCTTAATGTAATCCAATTGAAAAAAAAAAAAAATTGGTCAAACCACCATGTATTTGAACACAAGTAATAACTTTTATACATATCCATAATGACTTGAATATAAGCAGTGGCCGATACAGGGTATTGTTGACGAATGAATATCGCAACGCCCTCTTCCTGATATGTGCAGCCAGTGACCTATCTATTGGGAGTTTACTTTCTTTAAAGTAATCGATGAAAATTTATCTCAAATCATCTTCATCTTCGATATACAAGAAATGCCACCACGATTCTCAACATTTGCTAGATCCGCGTCTTCTTTTAGTTGCTTGGTATTCATCTGGTTGATTTCAAGACTAATTGGTTGGAGAGATTGAGGATCAACTGAAGTTGCATCCTGCTGGCTTGAATTTGGTATTCTCTTTGCCTACGGGAATTGCAAGATTGCCGGCTCTAAGAAAAGAAGGGTGTAGACTCCAATAAATATAGGCTTCTCATTGTCCACACTTGTCATTTCTTTAGCTAATTTGACAAGACAATCAGCTTTGCTGTTCTGACATCGAGAAACTCGAGCTATCTTAAAATTTGACACTCGTTTCAGAAGCTTGAGAGCTCACTGGCGGTAATTGGTCAGCTTAAGCTTGCAAATTTTGTAAACTCCTAGAACTTGATTTATCACAAGTTGATAGCACCAAAAATTTGGAGTTTTTGGATTATGACAGAGTTTGCAATCTCTAGGCCTGTTATTAGAGCTTCATATTTAGCCTCATTGTTTGTTTGAGGTTTGGTCAAACTGAATAAAAATCTCATTATGTCTCCTTTAAGCGTTATAAAAATAAGACCAATGTCAGCTCGAGCCTTTGCCAAATTTGGAGGTTGGGTAGATTTAATCGAAGAAGCTCCGTCGAAGTATATCTCCCAGACTTATGATTTCTCCTTTTCCTAGACTTACATGATTTGTGCATCAGGAAAATAATCGTTGAGCGACGAGTCTGCAGGGATAGGATGCACGATGAGAAAATCCTCCAAGGCTTGTCCTTTAATTTCCTTCTATAGTATGTATGTGATATCAAATTGCAGTAATAACACTGCCCACCTGGCTAGGAGACCTGTAAATGTTGGTCTTATCATCAAGAACTTCAGCATATCGATATTTGATATCAACATGATTTTATGGGAGAGCATGTAGTAACGGAGTTTCTAAACTACGAAAATCAATGCCAAATAATGCTTCTCAATTGGAGAATTGTGGATCTTTGCTTTGATCAACCTCCGACTGATGTAGTAGAGTACATTCTTCTTGCCCTCTTCAATCTATTGGACCAATAAAGCTTCAAGGGACTCTTTCAATGTTGCAGTATACAGGATAAGAGGGTTCCCAAGAATTGGCGCTGTGAGAATAGAGGTTTTAATATGTATCTTTTGATACTATTAAAAGATTCCTGGCATTCTATGTCATATTTGAAGCAGACATCTTTCTTCATCAGTTTGGAAAATGACTGGTACCTACCCGACAAAATCAATATGAATCGTCGACTGAAAGTCAGTTGGCCTTATAACGAGCAGAGCTGTCGAAGATTCTTTGGCAGTGGCATCTCCATAATTGCCTTGATTTTATTGGGGTCGATCTCGATTTCTCGGTTATGAATGACATACCCCAGAAACTTCCCATGTGAGACAACGAAGACACACTTGAGGGGGTTCAAATACAGTCCTCAAGTCATCTAAGTGGTCTTTTCGATCCAAGCTCTTAACGACAATTTCATCCACATAACACTTGACCTTCTGATGAATCAGTTCATCGAAGATGCGTATCATCACTCGTTGGTAGGTGGTACCAGCATTTTTTAACCCGAAAAGCATGACCATGCGGCAGAATATGTCGATGAGCATTTTGAATGACTTGTGCTTTTCATATTTATACACCATTTTGATTTAATTGTAACCTGACGATCCGTCCATAAATGAGAGCATATCATAGTTGGATGTGTTATCCACTAAGAGTTCTGACTTTGGGAGCGAGCAATCGTCTTTTGGAGATATCTTGTTAAGGTCCCTGAAATCGATACAAAAATGGATCTAACCGTTCTTCTTCTTAACAGGGACAATGTTGGCGATCCAGTCGGCATTTTTTTCTTCTCGGATGAAGCCCGTATCTATGAGCTTCTTTTTTTGTAATCATATATTTTTTCAATCTCCAATCTCATTCTCCTTAGAGCTTGTTTGATAGACGTTTATCTGGCTTAATAACTAACATGTGAACTGCTAAATTAGGGAATAAGTCGGGCATCTCAACATATGTCCAGGCAAAATAATCCCTGAATTCATAAAGAAGCTCATTCATTTCTTCAACTAGCTCTTCTGGTACAAGAGCACTAATGAAGATTTGGCGAGGGCCCTCTTCTAATTAGGTCATCGGAAGGCTGAATTTTCATGTGACCAAATAATCTAAGGTAACTCTATGTTATCTTATCTTCAATTGAATCTACTTCCACCTTTTCATGTATATACTCGTTTTGCATTTTGTCTCAAAATATAAAGCCACTCATCCACCTGAGCATCATCATCTCAACAACACTTAACTTAATTTTATGCTTCTCTTTTAATGGTCAACATTTTGCACCATAAAGCATTGCAAGTCTTACCACCATCAAAGAATTTTCCTTTAAGTTTGAGGGGTACTTTTCTATCACACAACAGACCCAATGCATTCCTCAACTTCTATCATAACCCAACCCGACCATGACGGATCCTATCGTGTTGAGCTGCGACGGGTGAACCCCATGATCTAGTTTTGGAATTTGCTTTTATTGTACTGAAGCACTATTTTTCGACATCTAGATAATTTTCTATTCGATAAAAACCCCGCAGATTTCAAAATACCCGATGAAAAAATTTCTAGAAATATTCAAAACGTACAAAATCATAATCTCTATAACATATCAAAAGTTACGCGATAAAAGTTTTACCTACTTTTCGCTAACGAAAATAAAACTTTAAACAAAATATTCGTCAAAACTCATATTTATGAAAATTGAGATAGGCATAATGTGCCTTACCTCGAGTCGATCAACTTTCTCAACTGCGACGACGGACGAAAACGAAGCGAAGTCGCCCAAAATGCAGATTTTCTCTTCTTCTCCTTCTCTTTCTCTCTCCAACCTTTTCTCTCTCTTCAAAATCGAACGAATCGGATATTTAATGGGCTGAGATATTTCAGATCGTACGGACGATATTTTTCGTTCATCCCGGGACGATCTCCTCTGTCCACATATCGTACGGACGATAATTAATTTCATCCCTGGACGATGGGCTCAGTCAAAAAAAAATTGTTCTGTTCATACAGACGAACCTACACCAAAAATCTTGAAATTCAAGGGTTTACACAATCTACTCACCTTAAAAAAAATGTCGCCCTCGACATTTCCAAAGTAGACTGAGTCATACTAAACTTGGATACCACTGCCTCATCTCAGATTATTTCTCCCAAGTAGCCTCTCTAGTTGTTCTATGCTTCTACTGCACTTTAACTATAGGAATATGTTTACTTCTCAGCTTTCTCACATCATAAGCCAAAATCCTTTTAGCTTATTCTTTGTACTGAAGATTCGCCTGAACCTCAATATCATCAGCAGAAAGTTTCTTTATAGAATCAGATATCCACTTTATCAAAGATGACACGTGAAACATATTGTGTATATCAGACATCTGATCAGGTAATAATAACTTGTAAGCAGAATTACCCATCCTTTCAATGACCTCAAAAGGTCCGACATACCTTGGACTAAGCTTACTTATTCTCCCAAATATGCTAGCACCTTTCATATGACTGACTTTGACATATTCAAAGTCACCAATCTGAAATTCAACCAGTCTATACTTCTGATTATAATACTTTTATTGTTTGTCTTGTGCAGATTTCAACATTTCTTTAATCAGATTGATCTTCATAACAGTATCATCCACAAAAGCTAAACCCATCACTTGTCTGTCTCCCACCTCAGTCAAAGTCAAAGGAGTTATACACTTTCTGTCATACAGAGCTTTGTAAGGAGCCATGCCTATGCTGGACTGATAATTGTTGTTATAGGCAAACTCTATCAAAGGGATATGATCTTTCCAACTGCCTCCAAAATCCAAATTACATAATCTCAGTAGATCTTCAAATATCTGAATAGTCCTTTCAGACTGTCCATCAGTCTGCGGAAGAAAAGCCGTACTAAAATGCAACTTCGTACCCAAGCCTTGTTGAATGCCTCTCCATAGCCTAGAGGTAAACCTGTCATCCCGACCAGACACAATCACTTTCGGCACACCATGTAATCTGACAATTTCTTTAACATAGATTTGTGCCAACTTGTCTACCGAATATATCTGTCTAATCGGAAGAAAATGTGCAGATTTTGTCATCGATCCACAATAACCCAAATAGCATCATGTCCTTGCCTTGATCTGGAAAAACCCATAACAAAATTCATTGTCACCTCTTCCCATTTCCATTCAGGAATAGGCAACTACTGTAGAAGACCTCCTGATCGCTAATGCTCTACCTTCACTAACTGACAGGCTTCACATTTCGAAATTAATTCCACTGTCCTTTTCAATCCAAGCCACCAAAACATACTTTTCATATCTCCATACATCTTACCACTTCCTTGAAGAATGGTGTAACCTGAATGATGAGACTCATGCAGAATCTCTTTTCTCAAATCTCCAGAAATAGGAACCCAAAGTCTATCCTTACAGAAAACAATATCATAATCATAAACTCGTAGTTCAGATTTCTTACCAGATTTGATCTGATCAATTAACTTTGAATATTATATATCTGACTTTTGAGCTTCATGAATCTTTTCGTCCAAAGAGGGCTGAATAACTATCTGAGTTACTATTCTAGAATCCCAATCAGTAGAATAAATCACCTCCAACTGCAACCTCTCCATATCTCGTATCAAATATTCATCAGAGGTGAATCGTATATATGATAATCCAGAAGACTTCCTGCTCAAGGCATCTACCACCACATTTGCCCTTCCAGGCTGATACTGAATAGTCAGATCATAGTCCTTGATCAACTTAAGCCATTGCCTTTGCCTCAAATTCAGATCCTTCTAAGTAAATATGTATTTTAAACTCTGATGATCAATGAAAATCTCACACCTGACGCCATACATATAATGACTCCAAATCTTCAAAGCAAATACAACGACAGACAATTCTAAATCATACGTCGGATAATTCCTTTCATGCGGTTTCAACTGTCTTGAGCCATAAGCTATTACCCGACTATGTTGCATCAAAACACAACCCAAACCTTTCAGTGAAGCATCACTGAATACTTGAAATCCTTCTATACCGGAGGGAAGTGCTAAGACTAGAGCAGAAGTCAAACAATATTTCAATCTCTAAAAACTAGCCTCACACTCTGGTGTTTAAACAAAGGCTACTGACTTCTGAGTCATTCTCGTCAGAGGTGCTAAAATCTGAGAAAATCCTTTCACAAACTTTTTATAATATTCAGCCATATCCAAGAAACTACGTATCTAAAACACCGTAGTAGGCCTTGGCCAATTTGTACTTGAACTTTCTAGGGATCAACAGAAATATCATCACCGCTCACCACATGACCCAGAAAAGAAATACTCATCAGCCATAACTCACACTTGGAGAATTTTGCATACAACTGATGCCGCCTCAGAGTCTCCGACACACTTCTCAAATGTCTGGCGTGTTCTTCCTCTGAAGCAGAATATACCAAAATATCATTTATAAAAACGATCATAAACTGATCCAGGTAGTCCTTGAATACTCTGTTCATCAGGTCCATAAAAATAACTGGTGCATTAGTCACCCCAAATGGCATGACCAAAAACTCATAATGTTCGTACCGAGTACTGAAAGCTGTTTTCATCATATTTACTTCTCCCACCTTCACCTGATAGTAACCAGATCGCAGATCAATCTTTGAAAATACAGAAGATCTAGCAAGTTGATCAAATAAATCATCGATCCATGACAATTGATACTTATTCTTGATTGTGACTTTGTTCAAATCTCTATAGTCAACACACATACGCATCGTACTATTTTTTTTCTTCACAAATAGAACAACTGCTCCACAAGGTGAAACACTAGGACGAACAAATCCCTTATCAACCAACTCCTGGAGCTGGACTTTCAACTCCTTAAGTTCCTTAGGAGCCATTCTATATGGAGCTTTAGATATCAGGGCCGTACCCGGAAATACATCAATATAGAACTCAACATCTCTATCTGGAGGCAAACCGACTAACTCCTCAGGAAATACATCTAAAAAGTCTCGTACTACCGAGATATCAAAAATAGAACCCACATCTATGCTCATTGTTGACCTCTGTATAATACATAAAAGAAACAAAAATGAAATCATACCTTGACAGTCGGATCCAGAATTTCTGCTGAAATCCCGATTGGAATCATCATATCCGTCGAGAAGCTATCCAAATCCCCGAAATCCCGCCAGAAATCCTGCTGGAGCCGCCGGACTCGCGTCTCTTCCAAGATTTCCTGCGATTTCCTGCGATGTCGGCTCTCTCACACGGCTGCTTCTTCCATTCGCACTCCAGCTTCCACGAATTCCTCTCGATACCTCTTCTCCTCCCGTAACTCCACCTCCTGCCTCCGTTCCAACAGCCAGACCTCCGCCTCCCTTCAGTTCGCAGAGAGAGAGAGAGAGAGAGAGAGAGAGAGAGAGAGAGAGAGAGAGAGAGAGAGAGAGAGAGAGAGAGAGAGAGAGAGAGAGAGAGAGAGAAGGAGCCACCGAGCTCATCTCCCCAACCCGAAGCCGAGCTCATCCCGCTCGTCCCCTTGAGCTCCTCACGCCATCTCCATCCCGTCCGAAGCCAAGCCCGACCGAACCCCCCTCTTGCCCGACCACAACACCAAGCCGATCCCCTCTCATACCCGAGCCCTAACTCCACTTATAACCCTACTCACTCCAACTCAGTCGACTCAATCAACTCAGCACCTGACTCAGTCAACTCAGCCCACTTAAAACCCAAAGCCCACTCACTCACTCAGTCCACTTAACTCACCTCACTGAACTCAACTCAGCCAACTCCCTCACTCACCCCTATCCGATTTAAGTCTTAGGTATATATTTTATGTTTATTTTATTTATTACTATTATTATTAATTATTTTTAATTATAATTAATTTATAAAATAATTATAATTAGTTTTAAATTAGTTATAATTTTTATAATTAGTTATATTAATTCTAATTAATTATAGTTAATTAATTATAATTAGTTATTGTTAATTATAACTAATTACTTTAATCATAATTAATTAATTTCAATAATAATTATTTATTATAAGGTATTTATAATTAATTATAATATATGGTTAATTATAATTAAATCTTTATTAATTATAATTAATGATAATTAATTGTCATTAATAATAATTAATTATTTTAATTATAATTAATCTAAAATAATAATAATAATAAATAATGGTTCTTTTGTCGAAGCTTGCGACGGGCCGGCAAACCCCCAAGGCGCTCACGTAGCGTTGAGGGCGGAAAACCGGTGCGATGCTTGCGACGAGATAAGGATCCCTCTTCAATGCTAACAACGAGCTGGAAAACCCCCGAGGCGCTCAAGTAGCGTTTAGGGTGGGAAACCGGTGCGACACTTGCGGCGAAGGGGATAAAAAAATGTGTTCTTTATTTTCATATAAGTACCCCCCCCCCCCCGAACGCCCACGTGGTGCAGAGGAGGAAAAACTGTGTTTTTTCTAACGCCTGTTTTCTTCTTATAATAAACAAACATAAAAACCCTTAAATGCTCACGTAGCAGGCGGGGATAAAAAAAACACATATGCGACTGCGGTGTCATTTTTGACACCTACCTGAAGCGCTCACATAGCGTCGAGGGGAAGGTTGCCTCCTAGTTTTTCTCCTAAACGGGGGAGATGCCGGGAGGCTGCCGAAATTTGGATTGAAAATCCAAGGACTTTGAACAATATTGAATCTTATTTGGACACTCATTTGGACATCAATTGAACCAAAATCAAACTTGAATAACTAAGTAAATGGCTTGAGCAAAACTCAAGCAAGAACTTGTGTAAGATTTGAGTTGGACTCAAGTTGGACTAAAATTTGGATTCAATTGAACTCAAAATTTGAAATCAAATGAACAAACTTGGACTTGATTTGAATCAAGCACAATGAACATGAGTTTGAACTTGAACTTTGCAAAACAACATGGAACTCGACGAGCGGAAAAGGCTCATATTGAGCCCTGGACTTTATTTGAACATGTTTTGGACTTAAACTTGTGTTTCAAAGTCAAAGGATGAATGAACCTAAACAAAACTTGAACCTAAATGAGCTTGGTACAAGGAGTCTTAACTTAGACTTGAGCTTGACACTTTGAACTTAATCAGGGACTTGAAGAACTACATTTGAGCTCGAACTCAAAACATAGAAGAACTTGAACTTGAATCAAATGAGCTAAGTGCAAGGAACTCTAATTTGGGCAATTTGAGTACAAACAAATACTTTCAGTTTGACTCAGGAGACTCAAACAAATGTAGAAGACTTTGATTTGGACTTGATCTAAACTTGAAGGAATGATGACTAGAGATTGTAATTTGGGGTGATCCCAAAGAACTCAAACAATTTCAACAAGGGACCGTGCTTTAAGTGAATGAACATACAATCAAATGCAATTCAATAACAAGCCACAATATTTTGATCAATCATACACAAACATAAAAGACCCGTCGTTTACTAATAGTAGAAGACATGTAAAAGACCCGCTACATGTTCAAGATGTAATCCACGAGCAAACCTGAAGGAGTTCTAAACATGCTTACAGTCAGTAGCATAGGGTTTCCTACAAATGAACATAGTGATGTGTATGATGAATGTGAACATTCACAAATGAACGAAGAGGAGTCCTCATTCATATAAAAGCCCACTTATGGGTGATGACGATTAATGTGTAGTGGGTGTTAAATCATCTATGCAGTCAATAACCACTCAGCATCAGTAAAATATATCAATCTTCTACAAGCAAGAATAAAAGATCTACAGTGCATACAATCTCTCTATCAACATAGATGTATGTACAACATGTCCTTCGCACATTCAAGATATCCACCAATTATTGTGGTGTGGGCTCCGAAAATTCGGCCCCGGCCTCCGCTCGCTTTTCTTATTCGGCGAGGGAGTTTTAACGAACTAAGTTCCGGGGTAAATTTTGGAAGGCAGATGAATTTGTAGTTAAGACACTACCCAGAGATTTCGCCCTCATTTTGTGAGGACTTTATGATCTGAGTTCTGGTTTCCTATAGGCGCAAGCCCCTATAGTTAATTACCTCTCCCGATCACGAGAGAGAACTTTCGATTAAGGCTAGTCGTCGATCAGATACGTATAGAATACGTGTTATTATCTGGCATATAGTAGCAGCATAGGTTTGAGAAATTGGATTTTGATTTGGGAATTTGGAAAGATTTAAAAAGTTTGATATTTAAAAATAGAAATTTCACCATCATGCACTTAAAGCGGATGGTGGGGGAATGGATGATGGACCCGATCAAGATCCCATGGTTCCGTCGTCCCGGGCCATCGTGGTCCCTGGTCTACTTAGTCAGAGGAGGTAGTCGACCCAACCTGACAGAAGGATCCTTGTCGGCAGCCATGGGTTGCTTCGTCCAAGGGGACCTTGTAGACCGGGGTTGGATGTTTGTCTAAGGGGACAAATTTGAATCCACCTTAGCTAACAGAGAGCTTTGTGCCCTATCGATCATATCCTATTGATTCATATCTCAAGGATTTAACGCCATTAAGGAGCGTATTGGCTCTGGCCATAACCGCTATCTGTGGTGCCATTTGGCGGCAAAACCACTCGGTTCAGAGGGCCCCGGGTCATAACCGTTTACCTGCAGTGCCATTTGGCGGCGAAACTGCCGGTTAGAGGACACGTACCACGTCCTTACTGGCAAGAGATTGTTTGAGAATGAATCCTAGTGATATTTTCGACTAGGCATTTGGCTCTTTGTGAGCTAGAGTTTATTTGAATTTGTCCACCCCGACAAACTGTTGCGGATGATGGATGGGCTTTGCTTTAAGCGATTGATAGGATGATTTCATTTTTAAATATTTTTGGAATTTTGAATATTTTTGGGATTTTGGGTTTTTGAGATTTTTGTGGAGTTTTTGGGTTTTTGGATGGAGCATGGAAGACATTTGGATATTTGAGAGTCATTTGAAATGTTTGTGAACCCCTCCGGTTGAGATAAACATTCAACACGGCCATCATCGGGGTGTTTGGGGTCATTTTCCTTTTCTGGATTGAACCTTGTCAACTCTGTCGGGCTATCGACAGAGGATCGGGTTTTGTAGGCTTTGAGCCTTCATCAGTGAATTCATATTATTGTAGATCTTGATGGCCTAATATGAATGTTTTAAAGCAAATATACTAGTCGCCACAACTTTATATTTGCTTAATGGTTCGAACCCTGTCGACTTCTATTGACCCGTATAGAAGGATCGGTTTCGAACCTGAATTCACTTGTCAACCCGCGCAGCATCCCTAGACGTCACGTGTGTACCAATAACACGGTCGCCGGGGCCCATGCGGGTTGAGATTTTGTTTTCCCCTTTAGTGCACCTATGTGTATACAATTTATAGTGCACGTGCAAGGGGTATTCCTTAAATAGACGCCTTCTGTCTGCTTGTACGAATGTTGCAGATCCGGTGGCGTGGCATAGCAGCTTCTGAATAGAATTGTTCGCTGCTTCGTACAGGTAGACTGTCGTGCACTATTTGTTGATTCATACAGGTAGATGATAGTGCACTAACTTTGCTATTTGATTGCACTTTTATTTGATTCTTGCTCGCATGTGAATTATAGAGTCATATCACATTCATTGTATGTTATCCCTATGTCGTAAAAGCTAACATATTCCTTTGTATATATGCTAGCACTGGTTGTTGGATGGATCGTGCTCCCAACACATTACCAATGATGGCACCACTTACTACGACCATATATGCTTATTTGTAAGCATAATTCGAGATGGAGGTTCCAAACCAAATGTCATTATTATAGATTCTCATGCCATGACTTATAATCACGTCACACCTTTCTTTAATTCCACCATCGCTTACGAGCAAGTTGTATTTGCAATACCGTTGTCTACCTACAAGTTATTGTTTGTTTGCATTTGATCATTTCCTCTAATGTATCTTCTTTGAAGCTTGATTGTTGTATTTAAGCGATGCTCAATACAACTCCCCCAAGCATATTCTGTTAGCATATCATCATCCCACTTAGTGTCTTCATTCAAATTGAGATGACAACTCCTTATCATTCCATTGGAGCTTTAATGTTATCATTCAAATCAAGTTCTACTTGATTTTGCATCAAATGAGACTCAAGATACAAGTTCTAGTTTGAGTCAAATATATTCAATCAAATTCATTGTCCAATGTCCTTTGCAGTTTATTCAAGTTCCCTGAGCCTTTCTTGTAAGTTCAAAATTGAGTCTTTATTCAATTCTTGCTTGAGTTCAAGTCCAAGGTTTTATTCTTTTGTTCAAATCCTTGTTGCATTTGAATCCATTTCATGTTCAAATTCATCATAAGCTTAATCTCATTTGATTAGAGTTCATTTGAGTTTAAGATGAGTTCTATCCATGTTCATAAGTCCTCTGCTCTTGTTTGAGTACAAGTTCTATGTCCTTGCTCAAATTGTTCAAGTCAAGTCCTTCGCATGAGTTCGAGTCCGAGTCCAAAATGAGTTCAATCAAGTTCTTGCTTGAGTTCAAGCCCAAGCTCATGTTCAAGTTTAAATCTTCTGTCACTTTTATAGAGTTCAAGTCCCAAATAAAGGTCCTCAATGGTCTTGTAGAGTCCACAAGTTCATTGTCCACTGTAGTTCGAGCCATTCTTTGTTTCGTTTGCATTCGAACTTATTAGATTGTTTGAGTTTGAATTAAGTCCGTTTGATGCTCCAATCAATGTCCAAGTAAAGCTCCAAATTGTCTCAAGTACGATCTTGCATTTACCCGAAATTTCGGCAGCCTTCCGGCGTCTCCCCCGTTTAGGGGAAAACTACGGAAAACTGGGCCTCCCGCCACGCTAGAGAAAAGGGTGCACGGTAGGTGCCCTCAAAAGAGAACACCGCGGCCGTAATTTCTTTTATTCCCCACCACGCCAGAGAAAGGCGTGCATGGGTTGCGGGCACCGGTTTAAATTAAGCAATTTTATATTTTACCCCGTCTCGTTGTGGGCGTCGCACCGGGTTCCCTTCCCACCACGCTAGAGAAAAGCGTGCATGAGTTGGTTTTCCGGTCCGCCGCTAACACCGAAAATAGGGTTTTGATTACCCGTCCCGTCGCAAGCATCGCAACGAATTCCTTTCTCACCACGCTAGAGAAAAGCGTGCATGAGTTGGTCGTTGGCCGCGTTGCAAGCGCCGGGAATGGTTCTCGGAGTTTAGAGTTTAGGAGCTTATACCTTTGCAAGTGTCGTCGGGGTTGGCACACGGATCGAGGAGTCACTCGCCTACCTCGTCGTAGGTGTCGCGCCAGTCGCCCCTCCCACCACGCTAGAGAAAAGCGTGCATAGGTGGTTTGCCGGCCCGACGCGTATGTCGAGGTAGGAGAGGGAAGCAATTCTATTAATTAATTATAATCAATTAAATAATTATTTTTAATTAATTATAATTAATTAGAATAATTAATTAAAATTATTAAAATTAATTAAGATAATAAGTTATAATTAATTTAAAATTAATTATAACTTAATTGATATTAATTAATTCTAATTAAAATATAATTAATTAACACTAATTAATAATAATTAATTTATAAATTTTGATTAATTAGAAATAATAATTTTAATTAATTATATTTAATTAATATATTATAATTAATTATATATATATATATATATATATATATATATATATATATATATATATATATATATATATATATATATATATATATATATATATATATATATATATATATATATATATATATATATAATAATAATAATAATAATAATAATAATAAATACTAATAATAATAATAAAAAAAAAAACAAAATACTATACCTAAAGGATCGGGTAGGAGGAGTTCGGGCAAGGCTTAAGTGGAGACAGAGGGAGATCGGCGTTGAGGAGATCGGGATCGTGGGTGCTGGCGTCGGGCAGAGGAGGTGGAGATGTCGGCTAGGGAGATCAGAGTTCGGTCGGGTAGGTGCTCTCTCTCCTCTCTCTCTCTCTCTCTCTCTCTCTCTCTCACGGGATCCGGCCGAAGGAGTGGGCAAGGGGCGGTGGCTGGATGGAGGAAGTGGTCGGGAGTGAGGGAGGAGTTCGGGAGCAGTTAGGGAGCTTGATCGTGTGGAGTCGGCTTGAGGTCGGGAGAGGGCAGAGGTCGGAGGGCCTTCTGTGGAATCGGAGGCAGCGACGGGAGTCGAAGCTTCGTGTGAGGGAGAAGTATCGGGCTGTGGGAGAGAGCAGGAGATCGGGATCGGTATTTAACGACGCGCGTGAGGTCCGATCGAGGCGACGTCGCAGGATTCCTGGGAATCGATGTGAGCGGCGCCGAAGGAGCAGTGCCTCGGCGGGATTTCGGGCAGCATATCGGGCAGATTTCGTGGATCCCTCGGGTAGATGGTTTGTACGCAAGATTTTTTTTGTTTTGTTATTCTGAGGTTAACAAATGCCCCCCAACAAATGTGGTACGCGTCTAGAGCGAATCACGTTTGTTGTAAGCTGTTTGGCCTTGTGGATCTCTAGATACTTATTCTAGATGTCACACTAAGGCTTTCATTTAGTGGATCTCCAAAAAAAACTCGCTTGGATGTCACACTACGATTTTTTTTTAGTGGATCTCCAAAATTCGTTTGGATGTCACACTAAAATTTTCTTTCTTCGTAGATCTCTTGGATGTGTCAATAGATGATTGAGATACGGATTTCTTTTGTCCTGTGCTTTGTAGATTCACCAGTTAGTGGGATTCTGGCTGCTTCAGAATTTCTGCAGTTACTTCTTGGGCTCAGGTACTCTTTTCTCCCCTTCTCTTTTTTTTGTTTTCATTTTGTGCTCCTACTGATATTGCTTTGTATTTTGTGCAGGCTACTACAAGAAAAGGATCCGAGCTTCAGCCAGTTTACTGCTTCAGGAGACTTCAGTTTTGGTACGTTTTTACTTTGTTTGTACTGTTCTTTTCTTTCTTTAGCTGTTTTCTGATACTCCCTTTTTCTGTACAGGTTTCGAGAGGAGCGGAATACTTGTTCGCTTGCCACCTCAGGAGACCTCTGTTTCAGGTACAACTTTGTTCTTCTCTTTTTTTTTAGTGTTGTATATATCTGCATGATATTTTCTTCTTTCTTTCTGACACACTTTTTTTTGTTACTTCATGCAGGTCCCAGAAGTGCAGAATACCTGGTCCTTGGAAGGAGCGGAATAAAGCTGTCGGCTTCCTCTTCAGGCGTAGTTTAGGAGACAGATTTGAGTCCTTTGAGAATGACATTGTACTTTTCTTTTTCTTTCAGCTGATGTAATCTTGTAAAAAGATATAGTCCATAGATTTGTATATGAAATTCTGAACTTAATAAAATAAAATTATTTTATAAATTCAGTTGTTGACGAGCTCTCTTTTTACTGCTCTTGAGACTTCTGTGGTTGTACTCTGACTTGTGCTCATAGTATTTTAAATATTTATTTGGGGATCTCGGCATGCAGCGCGATGTCGACCCAAATAAATATTTAAAATGTCCCCAGTCTTTAGGGACACTTGTAGATATTAGTCGGGATGCTTCTTTTCGTAGTTTTAGACTGAGTCATGGGATTTAGATTCTTCTGTCCTGTGCTTTGTGCTGCGGACATTGATGGAGAATTACCTGATTCGTCTTTGTTGACTTGTCAGATGATTTTTATACCTTCGACCCTATGCTTCTAGCTTTGGCGGGCTTGTTGAAGGAGTAGATCCCGGTGACCTAAACCCTTAGGTTTGTATTAGGTCGATAGCGAAAAGTCATCGGTCCAGAGCTTTGTGCATAGCGGACTTGTTGATGACAGAATCCTCTTAGTTCAATCATACACTTTTCATGAACTTTGGGATAGTTTTCTTCGGTCCTTTGCTTTGTGCTTTGACGGACTTGTTGAAGAAAAATTTCTTCGATCCTCGCTTTGTGCTTTACGGATTTGTTGAAGGATTTGCAGGTTTTGGATTCAGTTGATAGTACCGAACGTAGGTAGTATCTTGATCCTTAACCACTTGAGAAGACTTTAATCTGAATCACTTGAGTTCATCAGATTGAGAGAGCTAGAATTTGATAGCTTTTCGTCTTCTAGTTGCTAAGATGGGGGTTCCTCTACTGCGGCCTTTCTTATGGCTTCTTGAGTAGACGGAGCTGCCAGCGATCCGGCCATATTTGGGCTTGTTGGATCCGACCTCTTACACCCATTCAGGCCTCAGACTTGAGCTATGGGAATTGCGCTTCCCAATGCTGATTTTACTGAAGTTGACAGATTTGGAGTCATCCTTCGTGGTTTTAGATTTTGGAACCTACGAACATCTGGTAGTTGTTCGAGACTCATCTTTCCACTGGAACTTTGATTCTCAAGTCATTTTGGAGAATTTTGCAGACTACGATCACTTGAACTTATCGAGCCAAATTTACCTTCGTGCTTCCTACAGTCCCTACTGACGGGTTGACGAAGTGGGGGTTCCGCTACTACGGCCTTTCTTATGGCTTGTTGAGTAGACGGAGCTGCCAGCGATCCGGCCATATTTGGGCTTGTTGGATCCGACCTTTTACACCCATTCGAACCTTAAGCTTCAGGCTGTCGAAAGACTTCAAGCTTCTTCGGCTCAATTTTATAGGAGTGTGTAGCCACAAAAGTCTCTTTCTTGACATTTGAGTCTTGGTTTGTTGGAGAAGACGGTGTCTCTAACTTTTGAAAGATCACCTACATATACTTTGAAAAACAAATATCTGTATTCTTTAGCGCAAAAGAATATCTGGATTGATAATTTTAAATATTTATTCGGGGATCTCGGCATGCAGCGCAATGTCGACCCGAATAAATATTTAAAATGCCCCCTGTCTTGCAGGGACATTTTAGAGCAGAATAGAATTGGAATCTTGAAATTTTAAAAATTTATTTGGGGATCTCGGCACGCAGCGCGATGTCGACCCGAATAAATATTTAAAATGCCCCCTGTCTCGCAGGGACATTTTAGGACATAATAGAATTGGAATCTTGAAATTTTAAATATTTATTCAGGGATCTCGGCATGCAGCGCGATGTCGACCCGAATAAATATTTAAAATGCCTCCTATCTCGCAGGGACATTTTAGAATGGAATTAACTTTGGAATATAAGATTTTAAATATTCATTTGGGGATCTTGGCGTATAGCACGATGTCGACCCAAATGAATATTTAAAATGCACCCTGTCTCGCAGGGACATTTTGGATAGGCCTTGTATCTTTGAGATTTTAAATATTTATTCGGGGATCTCGGCATACGGCACGATGTCGACCCGAATAAATATTTAAAATGCCCCCAGTCTGATGAGGGATTTTGAAATGCATTCTTGCTATACAAGAGAATTTCAAAATATAAGTAAACATGCATTGATAAATATGCATATAAAATTTTGACAATTGTAAAATACATTAGTCATGAAATTCTTATGCATGATACTTCTTTAAATGTCGACCGTTGATTGGCGGCATAGGCCTCTGACCGTTTAGATCGATCAACTGATATGCTCCTCCTTGGTACACCTTCTCGATGACAAAGGGACCTTCCCAATTGGATACGAACTTGCCACCAATTTTTCTGTGTGGGATGATTGGTCTTCTCAGCACCAGGACCAACTCTCCTTCTTGAAATGATCGAGGACGCACCATTCGATCGAAGGATTTTGTCATTCTTCCTCGGTAGATTTCCAGGTTTTGTTGAGCTTGTAACCTGAGTTCATCGAGTGCATCAAGCTCTTCCATTCTGAGACGGGTATTTTGCTCTTGAGTGAGATCGTTCTGAATTGCTACCCGAAGTGACGGTAGTTCGATCTCCAATGGTAATACGGCTTCAACACCGAACACCAATGAATAAGGAGTGGCTTTCGTTGGTGTTTTATAAGTTGTACGATAGGCCCATAGAGCTTCTGCCATCTTCGTATGCCACTCTCTTTTGTTTTTGGTGAGGATCTTCTTCAACAACTTCACCAGCGTCTTGTTGAAGGCTTCCGCCAATCCATTCGCCCTTGGATTGTATATGGAGGAATATCGCCAATCAATTTTGTGCCGATCAACAAACTTATAGATTTTTGTACTTTTGAAAGCAGTACCGTTGTCTGAGATTATTCGGCGTGGCACACCAAATCTGTAGACAACATTGTGGGTGAAAAAGTTGATCACATGTTCGGATGTGACTTCTCTGAATGGAGCCGCTTCTGCCCACTTGGAAAAGTAGTCCGTCGCCGCTAGAGTAAAGCGGTGTCCCGCTGAAGATGGTGGATCTATTGGCCTAATTATGTCAGTGCCCCAGCATTCAAATGGCCAGGATGCTACTGTTGGATGCAGAGGATTTGGCGGTTGATGTATAACATCACCGTGGATTTGACATTCATGGCACCTCTTAGAGTGGTCGATACAATCCCTCACCATAGTTGGCCAATAATATCCCATTATCTTGATTTTAGCGGCCATTTTAGGACCTGACTGATGTGCTCCGCAAAGCCCTTCGTGGATTTCTGCTACCACTTTATCAGCTTCTCTGGTCCCTAGGCACCTTAGCCACATTTGATCAAAAGCTCGCCTGTATAGCGTGTCATTTACAAATGCATATCGCAACGCCCTTTTTCGAATTTGTGCGGCCATAGACTTTTCTGTCGGGAGTTTGTTTTCCTTGAAGTAGTCAATGAATGGCTGCCTCCAATCATTTTCGACTTCAATATCTAAACAATGCCACCACGATTCTGAAGCTTGACTAGCTTTATGTCTCTTGGCCACGTGGTATTCTTCTGGATAATTCTCCATAACGATCTGATGGAGAGGTTGAGGGTCAACTGAAGTTTCATCTTGTTGACTTGAATCTGGAATTCCTTCTGCCCTCGGGAATTGTAATAGAGCGGGTTTCAAGACCCTACGAGTGTAAACTCCGATGAATATAGGCCTCTCCTCGTTGATGTTCGCCATTTCTTTGGCTAATTTGGCCAGACAATCTGCTTTAGCATTCTGTCCTCGAGGAACTCGAGCCATTTTGACATTTGGTACTTGCTTCAGAAGCTCGAGAGCTCGCCGGTGGTAATGGGCCAATTTGACTTTACCAACCTTGTAGATACCCAGGACCTGATTTATCACGAGCTGAGAATCACCGAAGATTTGGAGATGTTGGATTCTGACATCGATCGCAATTTCCAATCCTGCTAATAGAGCTTCGTACTCGGCTTCGTTGTTGGTCCGAGGTTCAGTCAAACTGAATGAAAACCTCATTATGCCTCCCTCGGGTGCTACGAAAATGAGGCCAATTCCGGCTCGGGCTCTTGCAATATTTGGAGGTCGGACAGGTCTGATAGATGATGCCCCATCAAAGTACATCTCCCAGAACGGTAGCTTTTCATCCTCCTCGACCTGCATTATTTGCTCATCGGGCAAATCATCATTTAGTGGATAATCGGCCGGGATTGGGTGTGCAGCGAGGAAATCTGCCAAGGCCTGTCCTTTCACCGCCTTCTGTGGCATGTATATGATTTCAAACTGCAATAACAATACCGCCCACCTGGCTAGACGACCTGTCAACGCTGGTCTTGTCATCAAGAACTTCAGTGGATCGATCTTTGATATCAGTGTGATTTTATGGGATAACATATAGTGGCGGAGTTTCTGAACTGCGAAAATCAGCGCCAAATAATGCTTTTCAATTGGGGAATAACGGCTTTCTGCTCCAATCAACCTTCGACTGATGTAGTAGAGCGCATTTTCTTTGCCTTCTTCATTATTCTGGGCCAATAGTGCTCCGAGGGACTCTTCTAGTGCAGCTGTATACAGTATAAGAGGCTTCCCCGGAATTGGCGCTGCTAGAATGGGTGGATTCAACAGGTATCTCTTGATGCTATCAAACGCCTCCTGACATTCTGTATCCCATTTGAAACGAACATCTTTCTTCATTAGCTTTGAAAATGGCTGGCACCTACCCGATAGATTTGATATAAATCTCCGAATGAAAGCCAGTTGTCCTTGCAACGAGCGAAGCTGTCGAAGGTTCTTTGGTGGTGGCATCTCCGTGATTGCCTTAATTTTGTTGGGGTCGATCTCTATACCTCGATGACGGACAACATACCCCAGGAATTTGCCGGAGGAGACCCCAAAAGCACATTTAAGAGGATTCATCTTTAGATCAAATTTTCTGATTCTCTCAAATACGATTCTGAGATCTTTTAAGTGATCATTTCAGCCAAGACTTTTGACAACAAGGTCATCTACATAGCACTCGACCTTCTGATGTATCAAATCATCAAATATGTGAGTCATCGCCCGCTGGTAGGTGGCACCAGCGTTCTTCAGGCCGAATGGCATGACTGTGTAGCAGAAAATCCCGATGGGCGTCCTGAACGATGTATGCTTTTCATCTTCAGGCGCCATTTTGATTTGATTGTAGCCTGATGATCCATCCATGAAAGAGAACATGTCATAGTTTGACGTATTGTCCACCAGGAGTTCAGATACAGGGAGTGGAAAATCGTCTTTTGGACATGCTTTGTTAAGGTCCCGAAAGTCAATACAGACACGAATTTGCCCGTTCTTCTTTTTCACTGGGACAATATTGGCAATCCAATCGGCATACTTTTCTTCTCGAATAAAGCCTGCATCAATGAGCTTCTTCGTCTCGGCAATCACCTGTTCTTCAATCTCCAATCTCATTCTCCTTGGAGCTTGTTTGACGGGTGCTACATCCGGTTTGATTGCTAATCTGTGAACTGCTACGTCAGGGGATAAGCCAGGCATCTCAGCATATGTCCAGGCAAAGCAGTCCCTGAATTCACAAAGGAGTTCTTTTATTTCTTCTATTTGTTCTTCAGGTAGTAGAGAACTAATGAAGGTTGGGCGAGGATCCTCCTCAGTTCCCAAGTTGACTTCTCTTAGTTCATCCATAGTGGCTGCCTGTCCACCATCTTCAAGCTCTTCTGGTGCAGGCTCGGCTTCTACGGGCTGTTCATCAAATCATCAGCCTCGTATGTCTCTTCAGCATCACCATCTTCGGATTCAATTTCCATGCATGTGATGGCACGACAAATCTCTTTCCGGAGGAATTTTCTTTTGATGAATCCAATACCTTTATATGCGTCTGTATCCTTCTGCTGTAATGGACGCGGACTCCTTCCATACCAGAGGCCCAAACTTGTACGAAGTTGTCTCTTGGTAGTAGGAATATTGACTTGCTTTCGTAGCATTTTCTGAATATTTTTGGTATTGAACCTAGGTAGCCTCGTAGGAAATAACTCTTCAGAATCGAGGATCATGCAATCCCAATCATGATTCTCCTCTTCACGAACTCCCGTAGAATATAACACATTCTTTGGAATAGTCCCATTTTTACGGGGAGGCAGATAGAGGGTGGCGAGTTCTTCAACTTTATACACCTCGCGCGGAATAATTTCTTTAAAATGTTGTAAAGGAACACGCGTGACTACGAGTACACTATCTGAAATTGATAGGCTGTCAATTCTTCTAGAGAACACATTCTGCACCGTGTTCATATAAATGGAGTCGTAGTCATAATCATCATTTGAAAATTCGACCTGCCTGCTCCATTCATCCGTTAACTGGCACACTTTTTAAGATTTAGCGGGAGTAACATCATCTTCATCTGTGTCACTTCCTAGATGAGGTACATGCTTCTTTTCCTTTGGAATGGTCGGCGCTTTGGGAAGAGTCGGCACTGCCTTCTTTCTCCCCACCTGCTTTTTCTCACCTTCTCGTTCAGATCGCTTTGCAGCCTTTGAATTTGATGCTTTAGCTTCGAGGGAGCTCGAAGACTTTTGCTTCTTTGGCATGAAGTACCGTGCATCTTCATAAACTGTGGCTTCATGAACTGTGAAGGGCTGAATGTCACCAGAGATCCTGAATTCCTCTCCATCTTTGAGATATTTCATACACTGGTGTAGTGTTGACGGGACAATACCATATTCATGCAACCAGGGACGACCTAGTAGCGCTTTGAATGAAGTATCCGCATCAATCACATGGAATTTAGCTTCTGTATGGAGATCTCCAAATACAAGAGGGAGCATAAATGATCCAAGAGTTTT
Organism: Dendrobium huoshanense; assembly: GCA_016618105.1. NCBI lineage: Eukaryota > Viridiplantae > Streptophyta > Magnoliopsida > Asparagales > Orchidaceae > Dendrobium > Dendrobium huoshanense. Next base: position 56,844,073 of record CM028342.1, on the reverse strand, counting down.
CTGTCCTTTCTCGTTGAAACCATGCACCATCAACTTATCTGGTCCGAGGTGTTCCACATCAAGGCAGAGGGATCTTAGTGCTTTCAGACTTATTAGATTCACGGAGGATCCAGGATCAATTAGAATTCGACTGATAATCAGCTTATCGCTCTCTGCGGTAACATACAGAGGACGATTATGGTCTGCAGTTCCGAGCATCATGTCTTCTTCGGAGAAAGTAATGAATGGCTCATTTCGAGCTTGCAGAACCTCAGTCAAACTACGTTCAGCAAAATATGCCTCGTATCTTTCGGGATCTTTGAGAGCCTGAATCAGAGTCTCCCGAAGGTCTTTAGACATCTCCAAAGCATCGTATATGCTGAGTTGTGCAGGTATTTTTCTCAAATGGGATAAGATATTATAATCTATCCCCTTAGCTGAAGTGTTCATTTTCTTAGGATCTTCAGGGATAATGTCATCGTTGATAATTATCTCTTTCTCCTTGTCTTTGTTGGAGACCCCTTTCTTCGGTGGAGGCGGTAGTATCTTGCCGCTTCTTAACTGCACTTGAGCAATCTCCTCCGGTTCAGAGTCATTTAACGGAGCATTTTCTTCAAAATCAGCCATTGTTGCATCTAGGGACTCATCTGTTGATTCAGAATCACCACCCAGGTTTACATGTCCCATCCGAGATGCTATGCTAGGGTCTGATTCGTCTCCCTCTGGAAAATACAAATCCTCCTCTGAACTGTAATCCATTGACAAAACCATCATACAGGATTCAGAGGGTACTTCTGTGTATTCCTCTTCTGTCAAAGTACTCGGTGTCACCGAGATGACCCGACATATTTCTATTGGAAGAGAATTCTCGTCATCTTCTCCGGCTTCGTCTATCTTAAGCTCCGACATGAAGTCAGCGAGCTTGATAGGTCGCCTCACAGTCTGGTAGTACTCATCCAAATTGTCAATAACCCTCTGAGTTACAGTCTTTTTCTCTTTAGGCTTCTTTAGCTTGGTTTTCTTCTTTGATGATTTCACCCCACCAGACTTTGAAGTGCTAGCTTGATTGGAGAGTTGTTTAGGAATAGGAGCTCGCACCATCGGCAGTTCCTTTAAATTTATCTTGGGCTCAACAGGAGACTTCCACTTTACACCTGAAACTCCTTCAAGCTGCTTCAACATTTTCACAGTTTTCTTGGAGACCGCAGTCTCTCATTGCTCTTCTTGAATTGACTTCTTTTCATTTCTTCTTTCTTCAACCAGGGGTACGGAAGAGGACGTGACTACCCGAGCTGATTCCTTTTTAGGGTGAGACAATACATTGTCGGACAATGTGATCTCTCCCTTCTGATATTTTCTTTCAAGCCAATCCTTGAAGATATAGCAATCTTCAATAGGATGGCTCAGCACCCGATGATATGGGCAGTAATTTGGGTCACCAGTGTACTTCGACTCTTCGGGTCTCTTGCATTCAGGCAGTTCTAGACCCGATTTCAACACTTGTCGAAATAATTTGGCGACACTCTCCCTTTTGAATGAATATTCTTTATTCATTTTATGTTTGAGGGATTGGAACGTTCTATCACCAGTTCCTATTGCTTGTCTCTGGCCTCCAGCTTGATAAGTCCGTGGCTTATCATTTCCCCCTAGTATCAACTTTGGCTGGGGGTTGGGGTTGTAGGCCTGTTTGGGCTTTTCTTGATATTGCATCGGCTGTTTGCCTTTGTCTAAATTATAAATCATTTGTTTTTCTCTATTAGCTCTAGAGAAGAATGTAGAGTCGGCCTCACCCCTTCTAGCACCCGGGGCCTTAGCCTTCTTGGGCTTATCAGCGTGATTTTCTGATCTGGACAAATTCAATTTCTCAAATTTGGCCACTCTATCGAGCAAGTCTTGAAATGTGTTGATTGTAGCCATGCACAGGAAGGGTTGCATCTTGTCATCAATGTTGCCCATTAACAACTGTACGGCATGCTCTTCTTCTAACTGCTGCTCACATTTCATGCTCAAATTTTGCCAGCGAGTGATGTATTTAGTCACTGTTTCTTCTCTTTTTCTCTTATCCAGAGCGAGGTCAGCGATCGTGATCTTCTCTGTTGCACTGGCGAATTTCTTCACGAACATATTTTCTAATTCTGCGAAAGTCTTCACAGAATCGTTTGGTAGTTCAACGTACCATTCGAAAGCAGTTGCTGTTAAACTACTAACGAATTGTCGGAAGAGTAGGGCGTCGTTTCCTCCTGTGTTCCCACAGGTGGCTTTAAACTGTGCCAGGTGCTGCCTGGGGTTGTTATTACCGTTGAAAGTATTGAACTTTGGGACCGAATACCCTTTCGGGTATGGTACTTGGTCGTACTCAGCTGGGTACGGACGACCTTTGCCCACCAACTTTTCTGCTTGATCGACGGCTATAATAGCCCTGATCTTTTCTGTGATTATTCCTTCCAACTGTGCAGCAGTTACTGGTTCGGAAGTACTTGCAATATTTTGTGGGGTGGGCTGACGAACGATATTATGGGCTTCGCGACCACCTTCAGGGGCTCCCTGTACTCCTGAACCTTGTGGTGCTTGGAAGTTCGGAGGGTCAGCAGGAGGATTAGGCATGGCACCAATAGCAGTATTTCTTTGCATCATCTGCATCATCGCCCCCATTTGAGCCATCATCTCAGTCATCTTCTCATTTAACTGAGAAATTTCACTGTCTTTGGCCCTCATTTGTCGCCTCATTTGTCGTCGCATTTCAGCGAGTGTGACGTTCTCGGCTTCAGAAGGGTTTTCATCTACTTCCTCCACTTCTTCTTCTTCTTGAGAATGACGACTTCTGCCAGTGGTGGACCTTTCTCGACGACGACGACGATATACTTGTCTGGGTGGCGGTTGCCAACGCTCTTCATCTTCATCATCATCATAATTGGCACCATCATCGATGTCTACATGTGTCACCATATAGACAACTTCCATATCCAGAGTGTCATTTATTTCTTGAATTTCTTCTTCTAAATTTTCCTCTAGAAATTCATCGATATTTTCTTCCAAATTTTCCTCCATAAATTCATCAATGTTTTCTTCAATATTTTCTTCCCCTTCAAGGAGTTCTTCTTCCTCTAGATTTTGATCATCTATATTTTCCTCCAGTACTCGGATCTCCGAGCGACGACGCCATTGGATTTTCGGCTCCTGATTAGGCACAGGGACTTCTTCGATCAGTGGGCTGCGATCAAAATTAGTCTCTTCCTTTGGAGGGGATGGAGGGTGACGGGATCCCCGGAGGATTCTCCAAGGTGTATACCGTTTGGAGGAGTGTCATTATGGGTCTTTTTCGGGGCCCACTTCTGATGTTGTTTGTAGATGGGGGCGGATCTCCGGGAAGCCTCACCGGATGTCACGCCCAGATCAATCCTCCTTTCTCTTCTTTCTTTTTCATTTCCTCGAGGCTTTGGCCTCCAGACTTGTTTTCCTTTCCACCGGGACCTTTCAGCGGTGGATCCCTGAACATATGGTTCAGGTGTCACACCCCGATGTTCACCGCGTGGGACATGTCTTCTTTCTCTTCTTTCCGCCACAGCAGATAGACGCTCTCTTGGCGGGGTTCTTCTGGCCTCTATCACTAAAGGCTGTTGGAACTTCTTTTTCTTCAAACCCTTCTCTTTTACAGTCTTTAAGACTCGATACACTCGAGCTAACATGGTCTCAGGTTCACTTCTCCTAGGAGGGGCTGGGGCTTCAGGCCGTTGCTCCCAAAAAGACTTTTTTAGCTCCCCAGTAGAGCTATTTCTTTTGACCCATTTTAGATCAGAAAATTTGTTCCTGATGGGAACATTGACTTCAGGCTCTTGGGCCGACAGATTGGAAGGGTGAACAGGGAGTTGTTGTTGCTGAGCTCGAAGTTCAGCATTCATCTTCCTTCTTTGCCTCCTTGTAGGCCTTCCTCCAGATGAGGAGGCCACAGCATCGTATTTTCCAGGCGCAAATAACCTGGTCGGCAGGGGTGTGGTGTTTGTAGTCACCACAGAGACTCTTCCACCATTCACAATTCTTCTGGTGGTCAGGACCTCGGGCTGTGATAGCCTCTCGAATACAGAAACTCCATCACGAGTATTTTCAATAAAAGATCGTTGTGCTGGCAGATGCACACGACGGGTGACAGCTTCAGTAGAATAGGGCCTCCTGGCAGGCCTTTCAGTATTCCTTCCATTCACGGGAATGGCGGCAGTCCTTGCAACGACTGCAGGAAAATCAACACTACCAAATTGAATGGTAGCACCAGTATTTCCAGTCTCTATGACAGCATTAGCCAGTTGGATCCTGGCTCCTTGTCCCAGTTGGACAGTCATCGGCGTGTTCTGTAGATCCATCTGCATAAATGAAAGGCAAGGGTTAGTAATCAGAATCTGATACATCACCCCGCACTTTCAAAATGCAGAGACTTGCACATAACACTAAAATAAAAATAGACCAATAATGATTAGCATAAGCAAGCAATAAAAATAAATTTAAAACACTCCTGAATGCCAAATGAATTTGTCAAATGATCATTTTTTAGAAAATTCAGAGTTTTGAATCATTAAACGATCAGTTTGAAAGACTCAAAATCTTGAGTACGATTTGATATAGCTGCTACTATAGCACTGAGACGACTAGCCAAAGATGGAAAGAGAAACCAAACCCCAGCGGAGTCGCCAGAAATCTGTGGGCTCCGAAAATTCGGCCCCGGCCTCCGCTCGCTTTTCTTATTCGGCGAGGGAGTTTTAACGAACTAAGTTCCGGGGTAAATTTTGGAAGGCAGATGAATTTGTAGTTAAGACACTACCCAGAGATTTCGCCCTCATTTTGTGAGGACTTTATGATCTGAGTTCTGGTTTCCTATAGGCGCAAGCCCCTATAGTTAATTACCTCTCCCGATCACGAGAGAGAACTTTCGATTAAGGCTAGTCGTCGATCAGATACGTATAGAATACGTGTTATTATCTGGCATATAGTAGCAGCATAGGTTTGAGAAATTAGATTTTGATTTGGGAATTTGGAAAGATTTAAAAAGTTTGATATTTAAAAATAGAAATTTCACCATCATGCACTTAAAGCGGATGGTGGGGGAATGGATGATGGACCCGATCAAGATCCCATGGTTCCGTCGTCCCGGGCCATCGTGGTCCCTGGTCTACTTAGTCAGAGGAGGTAGTCGACCCAACCTGACAGAAGGATCCTTGTCGGCAGCCATGGGTTGCTTCGTACAATGGGGATCTTGTAGACCGGGGTTGGATGTTTGTCTAAGGGGACAAATTTGAATCCACCTTAGCTAACAGAGAGCTTTGTGCCCTATCGATCATATCCTATTGATTCATATCTCAAGGATTTAACGCCATTAAGGAGCGTATTGGCTCTGGCCATAACCGCTATCTGTGGTGCCATTTGGCGGCAAAACCACTCGGTTCAGAGGGCCCCGGGTCATAACCGTTTACCTGCAGTGCCATTTGGCGGCGAAACTGCCGGTTAGAGGACACGTACCACGTCCTTACTGGCAAGAGATTGTTTGAGAATGGATCCTAGTGATATTTTCGACTAGGCATTTGACTCTTTGTGAGCTAGAGTTTATTTGAATTTGTCCACCCCGACAAACTGTTGCGGATGGATGGATGGGCTTTGCTTTAAGCGATTGATAGGATGATTTCATTTTTAAATATTTTTGGAATTTTGAATATTTTTGGGATTTTGGGTTTTTGAGATTTTTGTGGAGTTTTTGGGTTTTTGGATGGAGCATGGAAGACATTTGGATATTTGAGAGTCATTTGAAATGTTTGTGAACCCCTCCGGTTGAGATAAACATTCAACACGGCCATCATCGGGGTGTTTGGGGTCATTTTTCTTTTCTGGATTGAACCTTGTCAACTCTGTCGGGCTGTCGACAGAGGATCGGGTTTTGTAGGCTTTGAGCCTTCATCAGTGAATTCATATTATTGTAGATCTTGATGGCCTAATATGAATGTTTTAAAGCAAATATACTAGTCGCCACAACTTTATATTTGCTTAATGGTTCGAACCCTGTCGACTTCTATTGACCCGTATAGAAGGATCGGTTTCGAACCTGAATTCACTTGTCAACCCGCGCAGCATCCCTAGACGTCACGTGTGTACCAATAACACGCTCGTCGGGGCCCATGCGGGTTGAGATTTTGTTTTCCCCTTTAGTGCACCTATGTGTATACAATTTATAGTGCACGTGCAAGGGGTATTCCTTAAATAGACGCCTTCTGTCTGCTTGTACGAATGTTGCAGATCCGGTGGCGTGGCATAGCAGCTTCTGAATAGAATTGTTCGCTGTTTCATACAGGTAGACTGTCGTGCACTATTTGTTGATTCATACAGGTAGATGATAGTGCACTAACTTTGCTATTTGATTGCACTTTTATTTGATTCTTGCTCGCATGTGAATTATAGAGTCATATCACATTCATTGTATGTTATCCCTATGTCGTAAAAGCTAACATATTCCTTTGTATATATGCTAGCACTGGTTGTTGGATGGATCGTGCTCCCAACACATTACCAATGATGGCACCACTTACTACGACCATATATGCTTATTTGTAAGCATAATTCGAGATGGAGGTTCCAAACCAAATGTCATTATTATAGATTCTCATGCCATGACTTATAATCACGTCACACCTTTCTTTAATTCCACCATCGCTTACGAGCAAGTTGTATTTGCAATACCGTTGTCTACCTACAAGTTATTGTTTGTTTGCATTTGATCATTTCCTCTAATGTATCTTCTTTGAAGCTTGATTGTTGTATTTAAGCGATGCTCAATACAACTCCCCCAAGCATATTCTGTTAGCATATCATCATCCCACTTAGTGTCTTCATTCAAATTGAGATGACAACTCCTTATCATTCCATTGGAGCTTTAATGTTATCATTCAAATCAAGTTCTACTTGATTTTGCATCAAATGAGACTCAAGATACAAGTTCTAGTTTGAGTCAAATATATTCAATCAAATTCATTGTCCAATGTCCTTTGCAGTTTATTCAAGTTCCCTGAGCCTTTCTTGTAAGTTCAAAATTGAGTCTTTATTCAATTCTTGCTTGAGTTCAAGTCCAAGGTTTTATTCTTTTGTTCAAATCCTTGTTGCATTTGAATCCATTTCATGTTCAAATTCATCATAAGCTTAATCTCATTTGATTAGAGTTCATTTGAGTTTAAGATGAGTTCTATCCATGTTCATAAGTCCTCTGCTCTTGTTTGAGTACAAGTTCTATGTCCTTGCTCAAATTGTTCAAGTCAAGTCCTTCGCATGAGTTCGAGTCCGAGTCCAAAATGAGTTCAATCAAGTTCTTGCTTGAGTTCAAGCCCAAGCTCATGTTCAAGTTTAAATCTTCTGTCACTTTTATAGAGTTCAAGTCCCAAATAAAGGTCCTCAATGGTCTTGTAGAGTCCACAAGTTCATTGTCCACTGTAGTTCGAGCCATTCTTTGTTTCGTTTGCATTCGAACTTATTAGATTGTTTGAGTTTGAATTAAGTCCGTTTGATGCTCCAATCAATGTCCAAGTAAAGCTCCAAATTGTCTCAAGTACGATCTTGCATTTACCCGAAATTTCGGCAGCCTTCCGGCGTCTCCCCCGTTTAGGGGAAAACTACGGAAAACTGGGCCTCCCGCCACGCTAGAGAAAAGCGTGCACGGTAGGTGTCCTCAAAAGAGAACACCGCGGCCGTAATTTCTTTTATTCCCCACCACGCCAGAGAAAGGCGTGCATGGGTTGCGGGCACCGGTTTAAATTAAGCAATTTTATATTTTACCCCGTCTCGTTGTGGGCGTCGCACCGGGTTCCCTTCCCACCACGCTAGAGAAAAGCGTGCATGAGTTGGTTTTCCGGTCCGCCGCTAACACCGAAAATAGGGTTTTGATTACCCGTCCCGTCGCAAGCATCGCAACGAATTCCCTTCTCACCACGCTAGAGAAAAGCGTGCATGAGTTGGTCGTTCGCCGCGTTGCAAGCGCCGGGAATGGTTCTCGGAGTTTAGAGTTTAGGAGCTTATACCTTTGCAAGTGTCGTCGGGGTTGGCACACGGATCGAGGAGTCACTCGCCTACCTCGTCGTAGGTGTCGCGCCAGTCACCCCTCCCACCACGCTAGAGAAAAGCGTGCATAGGTGGTTTGCCGGCCCGACGCGTATGTCGAGGTAGGAGAGGGAAGCAATTCTATTAATTAATTATAATCAATTAAATAATTATTTTTAATTAATTATAATTAATTAGAATAATTAATTAAAATTATTAAAATTAATTAAGATAATAAGTTATAATTAATTTAAAATTAATTATAACTTAATTGATATTAATTAATTCTAATTAAAATATAATTAATTAACACTAATTAATAATAATTAATTTATAAATTTTGATTAATTAGAAATAATAATTTTAATTAATTATATTTAATTAATATATTATAATTAATTATATATAATTAATATATTATAATTAATTATATATATATATATATATATATATATATATATTATAATAATAATAATAATAATAAAATACTAATAATAATAATAAAAAAAAACAAAATACTATACCTAAAGGATCGGGTAGGAGGAGTTCGGGCAAGGCTTAAGTGGAGACAGAGGGAGATCGGCGTTGAGGAGATCGGGATCGTGGGTGCTGGCGTCGGGCAGAGGAGGTGGAGATGTCGGCTAGGGAGATCAGAGTTCGGTCGGGTAGGTGCTCTCTCTCCTCTCTCTCTCTCTCTCTCTCTCTCTCTCTCTCTCTCTCACGGGATCCGGCCGAAGGAGTGGGCAAGGGGCGGTGGCTGGATGGAGGAAGTGGTCGGGAGTGAGGGAGGAGTTCGGGAGCAGTTAGGGAGCTTGATCGTGTGGAGTCGGCTTGAGGTCGGGAGAGGGCAGAGGTCGGAGGGCCTTCTGTGGAATCGGGGGCAGCGACGGGAGTCGAAGCTTCGTGTGAGGGAGAAGTATCGGGCTGTGGGAGAGAGCAGGAGATCGGGATCGGTATTTAACGACGCGCGTGAGGTCCGATCGAGGCGACGTCGCAGGATTCCTGGGAATCGATGTGAGCGGCGCCGAAGGAGCAGTGCCTCGGCGGGATTTCGGGCAGCATATCGGGCAGATTTCGTGGATCCCTCGGGTAGATGGTTTGTACGCAAGATTTTTTTTGTTTTGTTATTCTGAGGTTATCATGTGGCGAAGACACTATGATATCTCCATGATCAACAATTGTCCAACATCAGTCGAACACATCGGCCCTATATAAGAAAAGACAAATGATGCGTAATGGAGTATAAATATGTAAGGGGTTGTAGAATACTCCTTATACATACTACATGATGTTTACAAGCAGAAGCATATGAGATACATTGAGTGCAAAGTATATACAAGTCGTTATAGAAGAACTGTCGTATATCCAATATGTCATATACAGGGCAAATACATAAGAGAACTATAGTAGAAAGGAGCTATTACAAGATGCTGTAGAAGACCTGTAGTACGCCCAATATGTTGTCCACATGCAAAGACACCAAATGACAACACATCAAATGCAAGGCAAGAGATTAGTTAGTGCACTATGACCCGCCTACAAAAATCAACAAATAGTGCACGATAGTCTACCTGTACAAAGCAGCGAACAACTCTATTCAGAAGCTGCTGCGCCACGCCACCGGATCTGCAACATTCGTACAAGCAGACAGAAGGCGTCTATTCCAAGAATACCCCCGCACGTGCACAATAGTTTGTATACACATAGGCACACTAAAAGGGGTAAATGTAATCAAATACCCGCATGGGCCCCGGCGAGCGTGTTATTGGTACACACGTGACGTCTAGGGATGCTGCGCGGGTTATTAAATTTAAACCCGATCCTTCAAAGTAGATAAAAGGAGTCGACAGGGTTTAATTATAAAATGTCCCCAAACCCGCATAGGCCCCGGCGAGCATGTTATTGGTACACACGTGACGTCTAGGGATGCTACGCGGGTTGATAATTGAATTCAAGTTCGAAACCAATCCTTCTATATGGGTCAATAGAAGTCGACAGGGTTCGAATCAACAAACAAATATACGGTTGTGGCGACCGTTATATTTGTCTTAATACATTCATATTATGCCTTCAATGCCTACAACAATACGAATTCACTCTCAAGGGTATAAAGCATACGAAACCTGATCCTCTGTCGACAGCCAGACAGAGTCGACAAGGTTCAAGCCCTAAATGGAAATGACCCCAAACACCCCGATGATGGCCGTGTTGAATGCAGATCTTAACCGGAGGGGTTCCCAATCAAATATCTCCCAAATATCCAAAGTCCATTTCAAATATTCCATAGCCCCACAAAAATCCAAATTCTCAAAATCCCAAAATTCCAAAAATATTTAAAATTGAAATAAATCCATCAACACTTAAAGCAAAGCTCATCCACCCTCCGCAACAGTCTGTCGGGGTGGACAAATTCAAATAAACTCTAGCTCATAAAGAGCCAAATGCCTAGTCGAAAATATCACTATGATCCATTCTCAAACAATCTCTTGCCAGTAAGGACGTGGTACGTGTCCTCTAACCGGCAGTTTCGCCGCCAAATGGCACTGCAGGTAAACGGTTATGACCCGGGGCCCTCTAAACCGAGTGGTTTTGCCGCCAAATGGCACCACAGATAGCGGTTATGGCTAGAGCCAATACGCTCCATAATGGCATTAAATCCTTGAAATATGAATCAATAGGATATTATCGATAGGGTACAAAGCCCTTTGTTAGCTAAGGTGGATTTAAATTTATCCCCTTAGACAAACATTCACCCCCGATCTACAAGGTCCCCTTGGACGAAGCAACCCATGGCAGCCGACAAGGATCCTTCTGTTAGGTTGGGTCGACTAGCTCCTCTGACTAAGTAGACTAGGGACCACGATGGCCCGGGACGACGGAACCATGGGATCTTGATCGGGTCTATCATCCATTCCCCCGCCATCCGCTTTAAGTACAAGATGGTGAAAATTCCATATTTTAAATATCAAACTTTTTCAGATCTTTCCAAATCTCAAATCCAAACCCAATTTCCAAATCCAATTTTTACCAATATCCTAAGCCCATTGCTGCTACTATATGCCAGATAACACGTATACTCTACGTATCTGATTGACGACTAGCCTTAATCGAAAGTTCTCTCTCATGATCGGGAGGGGTAATTAACTATAGGGGCTTGCGCTTATAGGAAACTAGAACTCAGATCATAAAGTCCTCACAAAATGAGGGCGAAATCTCTGGGTAGTGTCTTATCTACAAACCCATCTGCCTTCCAAAATTTACCTCGGAACTTATTCAGTTAAAACTCCCTCGCCGAATAAAAAGAAGAAGAGCGGGCGGAAGCCGGGGCCGAATTTTCGGAGCCCACACTCATCCTAAACATATGCCAGAAATATCATACAACCCTTCTTCCACAATCTATGTGCTTCTATCATAAAGATTAGGCAGGACAAAACACCTCTTAATCCTTGGAATACACAACTTTCATTACCCATAAACAAGGTAACTTGTTTTCTCAAACAATCAATCTGAGCCTTATATAAACTTAACCAAATCATACCCAAAATAATATCATACGAAGAAATAGGTAATAAAATCAAACAAGATTTTCACTTCTTATAAGTAATTTCAATTTTACATAAACAAAATTTTTTGGCTATCATATTATCTCCAGCCGACAAAATAATAGAAAGAGAAACAGGTAATATAACTGAAGCCAGTTATAATGCATCAAAGCAACGCTCGAAAATAAACGAATGACTAGCTCCAGAATTAAACAATACGACAGGGTTGCTCATAAATATAAACCGTACCTATCACCACATCTGGAACATATCGAGTCTCTTGCTAATTCAAACTATACACACGTGGCTGAACTGGAGCTGGAGCTACAAAACTACTATGCTCTTTTCGATTATCACTGGGTGGTCTTCTTGCCACAGAATCCAAACCACCAACTCTACCAGATGATCCTTCAAAAATAGTACAGGGAGGAACTGTCCTCAGCCTTCCTGCTGGTCTGACAAAGCTCTCTGATCTGGACTCAGATCGTCAATTAAATCTGGCTTGAGGACATTCTGCTATCCTATGTCTTATCTGACCACATCTAAAATACTGACCAGTCATCCTATAACACTGGCCAAAATATCGTTGGCCATAATTCTAGCACACCGGTGCCCCACTAGCAGAACCGGAATTGGCCATACTGCCACTACCAGAAGCTGCCGCAGATACTAACTGTCCGCTTCTTTTAGAATCTCCATATACAAATCTATTTTTCTTCATAGAAAAACCACTTCCAGAAGACTCACCACTGAACCTCTTCCTACTAGCATTCCACCGCTGCTGAGTAGCCATCAGATCAGTCTCTATCAGTCGAGCTTTCTTCACAAGCTCAGAGAAATTAGAAATATGAAATGGCACCAGAGGTTGCCTCAGACTATCCCATAGTCCCCTCAGAAATCTGTAACACTTTTCAGCAGAAGTACTGACCAATTATGGAGCATATCTTGCCAAAGCAGTAGACTCTGCTTCGTACTGCATAACTGTCTTATTCCCATGAACTAACCTCAGAAAAGTTTCCTGCATTTGTTGCCTTGCAGAAGGGGGTACAAACCAAACTCTAAACACCTCAGAGAACTCCTCCCACGTAATTAAAGAGTTCAATTTCCCTTGAAATTTCTCCTCCTACTGGCTCATCCACCAGCGCTCTGCTTCACCATCCAACAGAAAGACTGCTAACGGTACTTTCCTATCAAAAGGACACTGCATACTATCGAATGTCTTTTCCAGCCTCCTCAACCAATCCTCTGCTGCTCTGGACTCAACTGCGCCCTCAAACCTAGGAGGTTTCAATCTCAGAAATATCTATAGATGTTTATCTACCTCCTCAGATCTAACAGCAGAAACTCTATTATGCATCTCGCTCATCATCTGAGCTACCAATATGGCAAACTACGAAACTGTATATGAACCAACTACTGGAGCAAAACTATTCACAGGAGCTGCCTGACTAGCACTCTACCCATCAGTCATATCTGGGTCTGATAGATCCATAATCAGACAAAATTCACAACTATGCACATGCACATAAAAATAAAAAATAAAAACCCAGACAGACAGAAACTACCCCACCAGACTTACAGATCAATTCCTATAGCTCTGTCTTGCGATATAATTCCAAAACTATTCTCTTTGATACCACTGATTTGTCACAACCTAACCCGACTAGGACGGATCCTATCGTGTTGAGCTGCGACGGGCAAACCCCAAGATCTAGTTTTGGAATTTGCTTTTATTGTATTGAAGAACTATTTTTTGACATCTAGATAATTTTCTATTCGATAAAAATCCCGCAGATTTCAATAAACCTTTTTTCAGAAAATATTCAAAACGTGCAAAATCATAATCTTTATGACATACCAAAAGTTATGAGGTAAAAATTTTACGGGTGCAAAGTTATACCCGTTTTTCGCTAACGGAAACAAAACTTTAATCAAAATATTCGCCAAAACTCACATTTCTGAAAATTGAGATATGCATAATATGTCTTACCTCGGGTCAATCAACTTTCCCAACTGTGGCGACGGATGAAAATGAATCAAAGTCGCCCAAAATATAGATTTTCTCTTCTTCTCCTTCTCTTTCTCTCTCCAGCCTTTTCTCTCTCTTCAAAATCGAACGAATGGAATATTTAATTGGCTGAGATATTTCGGATCGTATGGACAATATTTTTCGTTTGTCCTGGGATAATCTCCTATGTCCACATATCATACAGACGATAATTAATTTCGTCCCTAGACGATAGGCTCTGTCAAAAAAATTTGTTCAGTTCGTACATACGAACTCAATTCGTACTGACGGTTCGTAAAGACGAACCTGCACCAAAAATCTTGAAATTCAAGGGTTCTCACAACTTCAACCATCCAACTTGAATTCTAATAATAATATCCACATCTATTTCACCATCACTTTGAATAACAGACCTAAGATATCTAAAACGTATACTCTTTTTAATAACTTAATCGTCCAAAGTCATAATTCTCCACTAGATCTATTAATACTATAATTATATTCCATGTATTTGATTTTAAATCAACTCAAATAAAAACTTTTAGACTCTAAGGTTAACCTTCATAATTCAAGTTTTTCTTCAACTCCCTCTTTAATCTTATCAACAAGAAGACTATCATTAACAAAAAAGTATAGATCGAGGTACATCCTCTTGCAAATGTCTGGTAAGAACATCTATGATTAAAGCTAAAATATATGAGTTTAAAGCTAATCCATGATGTAATCAAATTGAAATAAAAAAATACTTAGCCAAACCACCATGTGTTAGAACACAAGTAATAACTTATATATATATATATATATATATATATATATATATATATATATATATATATATATATATATATATATATATATATATATATATATATATATATATATATATATATATATATATATATATCCATAATGACTTGAATATAAGTTGTGGTCGATACAGGGTATTGTTGACGAATGCGTATTGCAACGTCCTCTTCCTGATTTGTGTAGCTAGTGACCTATCTATTGGGAGTTTACTTTCTTTAAAGTATTCGATAAAAAGTTTTCTCCAATCATGTTCTTCTTCGATGTCCAAGAAATACCACAATGATTCTAAACATTTGCTAGATCCGCGTCTTCTTTTGGTTGCTTGGTATTCATCTGGCTGATTTTCAAGAGTAATTGGTTGGGGAGATTGAGGATCAACAGAAGTTGTATCCTGTTGGCTTGAATTTGGTATTCCCTCTGCCTGCGGGAATTGCAAGATTGCTGACTATAAGGCCTGTCGGGTATAGACTCCAATCAATATAGACTCCTCATCATCCACATTTGTCATTTCCTTGGCTAATTTGGCAAAACAATCTGCTTTGTTGTTCTGACCTCGAGAAACTCGAGCTATCTTAACATTCGACACTCATTTTAGAAGCTCGAGAGCTCATTGGCAGTAATAGGCCAGCTCAAGCTTGCAAATTTTGTAGACGCCCAAAAACTGATTTATCACAAGTTAAGAGTCGCTGAAGATTTGGAGGTTTTGGATTCTGACTGAAATTGCAATATTCAAACATGTTATTATTGCTTTGTATTCATCCTCATTATTTATTCAGAGCCCAGTCAAACGGAATGAAAATCTCATTATGCATCCTTTAAGTGTTATAAAAATGAGATTGATACCAACTCGAGCCTTTGCCAAATTTGGAGGTTGGATAATTTTAATCAACGAAGCTCCGTCAAAGTACATCTCTCAGACTTATGATTTCTCCTTCTCCTAGACATGCATGATTTGTTCATCAGGAAAATCATCGTTGAGCGGAAAGTCTGCAGTGATAGGATGAGTGTCGAGAAAATTCGTTATGGCTTGTCCCTTCACTGCCTTCCATGGCATGTACATGATATCAAATTGCCGTAATATCACTGCCCACCTGGCTAGGCTACCTGTCAATGGTGGACTTGTCATCAAGAACTTTAACGAATCGATCTTTGATATCAATATGATTTTATGAGAAAGCATGTAGTGGTAGAGTTTCTGAACTGCAAAAATCAATGCCAAATAATGCTTCTCAATTAGAGAATAGCGGATCTCTATTCTGATCAACCTCTGACAAATGTAGTATAGTGCATTCTTATTGCCCTCTTAAATGTGTTGAGCCAATAATGCTCCGAGGGACTCTTCCAGTACTGTAGTAGACAAGATAAGAAGCTTACCAGGAATTGGCGCTACGAGAATAGAAGAATTTAACAAGTATCTTTTGATATTATTAAAAGCTTCCTGGTATTCCATTTGAAGTTGACATCTTTCTTCATCAGTTTGAAAAATGGCTGGCACCTACCTGACAGATTCGATATAAATCACCGAATGAAAGCTAGCCGCCCTAACAACGAGCAGACCTGTAGAAGATTATTTGGCGGTGGCATCCTCATAATTGCCTTGATTTTATTAGGGTAGATCTCACGAATGAAGTACCCCAAAAACTTCCTAGATGAGACACCAAAAGCAAATTTGAGAGGGTTCATCATTAGATCATACTTATTGATCCTTTCAAATACAGTCCTCAAGTCATCTAAGTGATATTTTTAGTCCATTCTCTTAACGACAATGTCAACCACGTAGCACTCGACCTTCTGATGAATTCGTTCATCGAAGATGCACGTCATCGCCCGTTGGTAGGTGGCACTAGCATTTTGCAGGCTGGAAGGCATGATCATGTAGCATAATATGTTGATGGTCATTCTAAGCAATGTGTGCTTTTTATCTTCATGCAGCATCTCAATTTGATTGTAACTCGACGATCCTTCCATAAATGAGAATATATCATAGTTGGACGTGTTATCCACCAAGAGTTCTGACATTGGGAGCAGAAAATTGTCTTTTGGACACACCTTGTTGAGGTCCCTTAAATTGATACTTACACGGAACTGACTGTTCTTCTTAACAGAGACAATGTTGGTGATCCAATCGGCATATTTTTCTTCTCAGATAAAGTCTGCATCTATGAGCTTCTTTTTTTGCAATCACATGTTCTTCAATCTCCAATCTTATTCTCCTTATAGC
The DNA here is from genome assembly GCA_016618105.1 of Dendrobium huoshanense. Taxonomy (NCBI): domain Eukaryota; kingdom Viridiplantae; phylum Streptophyta; class Magnoliopsida; order Asparagales; family Orchidaceae; genus Dendrobium; species Dendrobium huoshanense. Next base: position 56,827,455 of record CM028342.1, on the reverse strand, counting down.
TTGTTTAACAGGAGATGCATCTGGCTTAATAGATAACTTGTGAGTTGCTACGTCAGGGGATAAGCCGAGCATCTCATATGTTTAGGTAAAGCAATCCCTGAATTCATAGATAAACTCCTTCATTTCTTCTACTTGCTCTTCTGGTGCAGGTTTGGCTTTTACGGGCTGGTCATCATAAGTGTCAACTTCATAGATCTCCTCATAGCCACTGTTATCAGATTTAACTTTCTCGCATGTGATTGCTTGGAAAATCTCTTTTTGATGGTACTACTTCTGCACAACGAATCTGAGACCTCTTCTTACAAGAATGTCTTTTTGCAATGCATGAGGATTCTTCAATACCAAATACTTAGGTGGAGACGAGCTTATTGTCTATTGGCATTGATATGAGCTTGTTTTTATAGCATTCTTCGAATATTTCTGGGACAATATCTAAGCATTCTCGTAGGCATTATCTCTCTAGAATCAGTAAGCTCGATAAACCAGTCGAAGCTTTCATCTTCACATTCCCCAACTTTATAGAGTAAACTACCTCTAACGTCATGCACCTCTCGATGGATGATTTCCTTGAAATGTCGCGGGGGGAAGATATGTGAACACGAATATCCTATTTGATATTGACAAGCTACCTATTCTGCTTGAAAATACATACTGCACCTTACTCATGTAGGTAGACTCATAGTCATAGTTAGAATCGGGATATTCCTCCTTCGTCTTGGATGACATCATCTTCTTCTATGTCACTCCCTAGGTGAGGCACAACTTTTCTTTGTTTAGAAGTGGTCGTTGCTTTGGTAAGAATCGGCACTACCTTCTTTCTCTCCACTTCTCTCACCTTCTTGTTTTGGCTGCTTTGAAGCCTTTGAGTTTGATGTCTTTGCCTCAAGAGAGCTCGACGACTTTGGCTCTTTTGGAATGAAGTATTTTGCATATTCGTAGATTTTTACTTAGTGGACTGCAAAAGGGTTGGATATCATTCGAGATCTTAAACTCTTCTCCATCCCTAAGGTACTTTATACATTGATTCAGGGTTGACGGGACAATGTTATACTCATGCAACCAAGGGTGACCCAAAAGTGCCTTTAACGAGATGTCCACGTCAATCACAAGGAACTTGGCTTCTGTATAAAGTTCTATGAACACAAGAGGAAATACAAATGACCCCATAGTCTTCAAGTCATGTACCATCAACTTACCTTGTCCAGGATGCTGCACATTAAGGCACAAAGATCTCAGTGCTTTCAAGATTATGAGATTTATGGAGGACCCAGAATTGATCAGGATTTGACTAATCATAATATCGTCGCTCTCTGCAGTGACGTAAAAAGGGCGGTTGTGATCTACCATTCCGAGCATCATGTCGTCTTTAGCGAAGGTGATGATCGGTTCATTCCGGGTTTGTAGAACCCCCGTCATACGATGCTCGGCAAAGTATGCTTCGTATCTTCTGGGGTCTTTGAGAGTTTGAATCAAAGTTTCCCGAAGATCTTTGGACATTACAAGAGCGTCATATATGCTTAGTTGAATCTGAATTTTTCTTAGGTGGAATAAGATATTGTAATTTATCCCTTTTGTTGAAGTGTCCTTCCTCTTAAGTCCTTGGGGATAATGTTGTCATTGACAATTATCTACTCCTTTTTTATCTTTATTGGAGACCCCCTTATTCGACGAAGATGGCAGCACCTTACCACTCCTTAACTGCACTTGGACCACTTCATCTGGATCAAACTCATTTAGTAGGGGATTCTCTCTAGAGTCTGCCATTATTGCTTCAAGAGATTCATCTGCTAATTCAGAATCTCCACCCAGAAACACAAGCTCCATTTACGATGCTATGTCGGGGACTGATTCACCTTCATTTGGAAAATACATATCCTCCTTTGAACTATAGTCCATCGGTGATACCATCAGACAGGATTCAAAAGCTACCTCCTTGGCATTTTTTTCATTGACAGGGAAAGCTTTAGAGAATTAATGAATGTTTAGATGTCTCAAGAAAAAAGAAAAAATGATAAATTGAAGATGGCTAGGGTCTAAGAAAACTGTTATGTGGAAAAGATATTAACCCTTCTATAGAGAAAAAACAAACAATAAGCTCAACTTAAGGGCAAAGGTATCCCTGAATAATGCATAAAAAAACAAAGTATAGCCCTATTCCTCATACAAAAATAACATTGATCACCATATAGCTATTATTGAAGCTTTGTCCAGCAAAATTATCATACAACAACTTCAGTATGGTAAAACCTGACATATGAGGAGAAACAAATTCCTGCTTCCTATATATGTTGCTTCAATTAGATGGTATCATATGTAAAATATTAGAAATTAAATGCTGCAAAAGGTACCTGAAGACCAGCATGACCATCATCTACTGCATTGATAGCAGATTTCAGAACCCTTATAGCGGTTGGACTGTTTCTTAAGATTTCCCTACACCATTTCACTGTCTCCAATTCCAGATTCTCAAGCTGTAGAAGAAAGAACTAAACAGTGGTAAGATAGAGTTATTTGCATAGCATAGACATGCATAGCTTCTTCAAATCCAGGACATAACAAGAATCAACGGGTAAAGGAGAAATTTCAATGAAAATCCTGATGGTGCATTTCAAATTTGACTGCCACAATAAATGGACAACCAATTCTGCTGCTGCACAGATTGCAATAAATTCTATGGTCTCAGATTGTCATTGAAGACTTGATCTGCTACTTTGTTATTAGCATAAATGTCATCCGTAATGCCTGGAAAAGTTTAAGGAATCGATTGATTTGAAGGCATATTATTCAGTTTTTACAAACCTGCTTTTTTAAGTTTCCATTTCATTTTTCAAATGAAGACACATGAAGCCCGTATAGGGGAGCTTGGGAATGTTTTCTTCTGCATACTTTGTTCTATTTGAAAAAAATATTAAAAAAATAGAAGGATGTTTGTCTAGTAAAGAAAATCAAGTCATTGCCACAATGTACATTTGCAGTAACTTGGTCAAGCCCAGATAAAAGTATGCAATGGCAAACAATAGAGGCAGAAAAACTATGATTTTAGCAACAAAATGCTTACCTTGACTACAGCATTGACAAGTCCCATCTTCTCAGCTTCGTAAGCATTGTAAAAGCGTGATAAAAACCACATTTCTTTTGCTTTCTTAGGCCCTACCTGTTTCCATGTATCCATAATCATACAATATGGACAATCAATGTAAATAGACAAACTTACAAAAGTAGCTATTCTAGTAACTAAGGCTTTGTTTGGTATGGTTTTCTTATTGCTTCTTAAAGCAGCTTCTTAGTATAAAAATTTTAATTTTTGTGCTAGGAAGCTGCTTTAAGAAGCATAAAGAAAGCCGTCCCAAACAAAGCCTAAGTCTTAGTAGGTCGGCCAAAAGGACATAAAGTTGAGATTTGTTGTATCTCATTTCTTCCTAAAATAACTATTCTTGGTAACATCCATGTCTTACTTTATTTATAGCTTTGTTGCGAAGCAAGATAAATTTCCTCTGTATAAAAGATTGAAATACTATTTTGGTTTCTGAGTCAAATTAATGAGAAATCTTATTTCTTCAAATTATCAACCTTGACAATGTAGCTGCATTTACCAGCGTGACTCCTCTGCTTTTAAGTTTTTTGTTTTCTCCTCTCCACATTACTCCTAATGCATGATTTTTTTTGTTTAGAATAGCATGGAGGGCGTTGAGTTGTTATAGTTACTTTTTTTCCTCTACTATTTATAAATTTAATTAAAAGTCTCTGCTCTAGATAACTTTGATTCTAGGGAACTAGTGTCCTCAAGATTTGTTAATATGAACTTACCTTATAGACAAAGATTTTTTTTAAATTAAATAAGGCTTCATTTGGGTTCCAAATTTCTTGCACTTAACTTTTGAAAAGAGTATTTCATTTATATAAAAAAATTAAGGCTTTGTTTGGGACGGCTTTCTTACTGCTTCTTAAAGCAGCTTTCTAGTATAAAAATGTTATTTGTTGTACTAGAAAGCTGCTTTAAGAAGCAATAAGAAAACCGTCGAAAACAAAGTCTAAGACTCTAACTGTGTATCATCGCTATGGTCTCACAAGCATATTAACTGCTTAAGGACAGCTGGTATTTTTACGGTAAAGTACAATAATTCATAAAGCACAGCTTCAACATATTTCTATCAACTGTAGTCTAAATAATAGAAACTATCTCCCCCAAGAATTTAGACTTACCAAGCGAGACATGATTGACGATCCATAGCCTGCATCAAAACTACCCACCTGCACGTGAAAAATATCAGAACCAAAATAGGATGAGACTTTAGCCTGCAGTTACAGATCATTTATGAAAAATTAAGAAACCAACTGCAAAAGAGGGAATTTTACAGTAATGTCTGAATACATAAAACTTAAAACCATCGTCCTTAAAAATAAATAAATAATAGAAAAGAAGGGGCTAAGGTTCAATCAATAGGAAAATATGATTTTCATAGCCTCCAGCAACAATAAAAAAGAAGAAAAGGTTCTTTGGTTTGGCATCCAATCTTTGGTGCATATTTGTATAAACCATGGCAAGGCCAGGAGATTGGATGCAAGATGGTGCAACTAGTCTGGTGCATGGGAAGCCTTCATGCAAAAGAGAATAGAGGATTGACATGGTGCAACTAGTATGGTGCATGGGAAGCCTTCATGCAAAGAAAATAGAGGATTAACAGACAAAAATTACTAGCTAAACCAACAATGCTTTCTTTAAATGAAAACAAAAAATAATAGAGTTTAAGCATAATTGAAATTGAAGTGATTATAAATATTCAATAATTTCAATAAGAATTTGGAAATAAATAAAGTGAGAAGAAGAGTTAATTTCAACAAAATCAGATTTCCGAAAAGTCGCTTTTTAACCAAAACCAAAACCAACCAATAAGAAAATATATAGGGGAAATAAACAATAAACAAAATTATAAAAGTAAAGAAAAGTAAGCTAGAATTAGGTAGTCACACTTGCCCTATACTTGAAGGAATCACAAATCCATCTAAAACTCGCAAGATTAATCATGTGCCCACTAAAACATGCAATCAAAACACACACAAGAGGCTCAAACACAAGATCACAAGCAATAACCTTATCAAATAAGGATAATAGGCAAAATCTCTCTACTCCCGACAATCAAATAGGCATACTAACTACCATAAATTAATTAAGTGAGCATTAAATTCATGAATTATGTATGCTACTAATTCTAATAATATTGAAGAAAGATGCTTCATATTTTGTTCCAAAACAATGGCTTAGAAATTAGAAGAAGATTATTATTATTTGCTTTTTCCCTATCAATAGGTAATGAAAATCTCTCCCATCCAATAGATTTTGACCATCGAGGTACCAAAATAAAAATTAATACTACTCATCATAATATAAACTATTGGAGCTAGAACATAAATAAAATTTTGTAATCATTTAACTAGACATCAATCCCTAGAAAAAAATGAATATTAAAAAAATATATTGCAAAAAACAACAATTCTAAAAAGTTTGCTTCAAAATCAGATCTCATTCCAATTATTATTATTATTTACTTGAGTAACATTTTAGGAGAAAACAAATTTTGTAGTTACCAATTTTGATTATATTGTCCCACAAAATTTGTTTTATATTTTATAATAATATAAAGTAATGTTTAATATATTTATTTATATATATTCTCCCACAAAATTTGTTTTAAGTATATCATGATAATTTCTTTCATTCAAATATGCATAGTTTAATATTATATCACCCCAAATGATAGACTAATGTCCTACTACCGATTTTGAAAGAAACAAACTATTATTTATTTTTCTAATCAGATGCAGCATAGGGAATATACAATCCATCCCAAAGGATGAAAAGCATATTCTCCTATCATTCCAACTAGAAGAATAAATTATAAATTTATTTTCATAATCAAATATAGAGGATATTTAATTCGATGTAAAAGCAAACAAAATATCCATCTATCTTTTGATTATGAAATTAAATTTAAAATATAAAAAAAGCTAGTCTGCATTCATAAATTTTTCCTCTATCTTAGAAAGGAACTAAGGTAGAATTTATTTTATTCTTCTAGACTCCCTATAAAAGCAAGCCCTTATAGTTAATTACATCTTCTAATAGAATATCCTCGATTAAAATGAGACTAAATTATTTTGAAATTCATATAAAAAAGAAATACTTGGGCTACTTAGATTTCAACACATAGGATTTAGATTATAAATTATGGAATTAAATTTAGAAATATAGATTTGAATTAAGGAAGGATGTGTATGGAGAAGGGTGAATACAATCTAGACTTATCACTTGCCCAGAGTGAGCTGTCAGCTAACAGTCTTAAGCACAACAATCATCGTATGTATGTAAGATTTGGTAAGCTCTATCCTAGAAATAAAGGATTTGTTATTAAAAGACTTTAAATTGAATGTTATATAACATGTTTACAAAAAATGAAAATAACTTGTATGATGCATGAACAACAAATGCATAAAAGAGCTGATTTTATTGATTTATAAATTTGTAAAGTAAAATCCAGAATCTGTAGGAAAGTAATAATGATCAGGCCCCACCAATAACAAACCTTGATTCTAATGTTTAGATTACGTGTATTTTTAATGTTTATTTATTAAAGGTCAAAAGAAAATTTAATTAAAGTTTAAGTGATGTATAATTGTATTTTAAATTATTTGAGTTTTAAATATTGAAACTGTTTATTTAGTTCTAAAGAATTTATAAATTAATAACCCCAAAGTGCAAGGGTAATTAATTTATAAATTCTAAGGCTTTCAAATGAAACATCCATCCTCTATGCAGGACAGATGATCATATGAGAGCCTTTAAAGATTTATTAAATATAGAGAAGTGACCTTATAAATTAAATATAGATGCCCTCCAGATGAAAGCAAGCATAGTGTATAAGGTCGGTGTATTATTAATGTTTGAAGATCCCCAATCCAATGTGTTAGTGCGTTCCTAAAAAAAGTCATGCACCACACATAGAGGATCTTTTGATTATTTAAAGTGTATAAAAGGCACTAAAAATGAATGTCAAAATGCCCTCCAAAAGGAATCAAGCATAAGGCATAAAGATCTAAATTCATTTATTTCAAATTAATCAGATCTCGCACGGTAATGAATCAATGGCTCAGATTGAGCCAAACGAAAAAATCGAACCAACAGCTAATCAAAATAGTTCAAACAAAAGATAGAATGACGTGATCTGAGCCGTTGATCTCAAGATCAACAGCTCATATATTGTACAGTTCATGCATAAATTAACCTAAACCCTAACGATGAGGAGTAGCTCGTTCTTGAAAACGGATGAATTAAAATGATTAAAATTTTAAATAGGGCTTAATAGGAGTTTAAAGAGCAATGGGGATTTGTTTTGACGTTTTGAGAAGCGATTTTTAGAAAGTTATTTAAACCTAAGTGTCTTTAACTAGGGTTTGATATTTGCCTCGATCCAATAGACGTAAATGGCCAAGCATAGGCTCGTTGTGATCCTTGAGACTTCTAGCACAAATTTCTTGAAGAGCTCGATGGCTGAGGAAGATTGAATCAGTGGCTAGAGGTCTTGGAAGGAATTTGGATGCGAGGTTGGCAGAAAGCTCACCGCCGGCAACCTTTGGTTAGTGGATTTGAACTAGGGATGTGTAAGGAGTGCGTAGAGCCAAAATGAAAATAGCTCTAGTATGGAAGAGGTGAGAGAATCAATAATTTATTGAATGAGTGGTTTGGATCCTTCTTACCCAATGCAAATGTCTTGGCTTGTTTGAACAGCTAGGATCGATATGGAAGCTTCCTAGGATGCTTTAAATCTGTCCCCAGGTGCTTAGGGGCCTGAGCAAAGGACAATAGCAAGGACTATGAGGTGAAAAGCCTTATTTGTCTTCATATGGGGAGGGGACCACTTGGCTTAGCTTAGGCTTAATCCATGGGTTTAAGGCTGGTTTAGGTGAGGTTTAGGAAGGTTCCAGAAATAATTCAAGCACTTAAATCTGCTAGCCTTGGAGGGAATTGGATTAGATTAGGTAATTCAATCCTATGAGCTTCCTTTACCATTTGTTGACTATTTGACCAGTCAACTTGGTCAAGTGAGTTGAGGTGGCACTTAAGGAGTTTGAATTGCTGGTGAAATGAATTCAAAGGGGTTTGAAGGGATAGGTTAAGTGTATGAGCAAGTTAGTGAGTGTGTAGTGAGATTTGACCAAGTTTCAATGAGTTTACTTGGTCAAATCTAGGATTTAACTCACTCATAGTTTAGATAGATTTAGGCCATGGAATATAGTGATTGTGAAGACTTGATAAAGTTTGGAGAATTAGATTTGGTTGAATGCATTAATTTGACTCAAGTTGACTTAGGTGGACAAAGTATGGGTCTAGTTGACCAAGTCAACTGTTAACTGAACCAGGATGACTAGTCATATATTTTTCACTAGGAGATAAGTTCAAATGAGTTTGATGAAGATCAAAGATCATTTGATAGTTTGATTAGGAGCAGTGGTGGCTAATGATCAATTGAGTTAGTTCAACTGGTTCAGATTGGGCCAATCACCGGCTGAGGAGTTAGTGATGATTGATTTGATGTATAGAACTCCTAGTGAAGTGATCTGGACATGATTGAAATCATGAGTGTCAGTGCACTTAGCTAGGCAATGCACTGAGTCAACTGATTGCAGTGTAAAGCTGCAACTGCATGTGATTGTAACTTTGATTGGATACAAGATTGAGATGTTGATTGAATGTTGGGAGTGCAAGCTATTTGATGTTTGATTGACTGGAGATTGGAAGCTAATTGATTAACTGTGATTGAAGTATGCTTATAGATGATGGTTGAAAATGTAGTCTGAATTGATTGATTGAGTGTATAGATTGATAATTAAGGGTTTTGATTGATTGAATGCAGACCATTGATATTTAATTGAATACTGGCTTGATTGCAGGTTATAAGTTAAATGATTGAAATTTGATTGGATGGGTGATTGAGTTCAGAGTGTTGCAACGCTAGGGTTCAGAGTGTTGCAACGCTCCACTCTCTATCTATCTTCAACTAGACTGTACAGTGCAACAGTGTTTGGGTACACAAAGCCAAAATACTGTATAGTTGTACGAAAAAGCATTCCTGGTACAAAGCACCCAAACCCAAGTAGGGGGAGGACCCCCTGCAACTCCCCAATGAGCATGACCGATGGAATTGAGGTCCGAGTTAACAATACATCCTAATTGATCGGCACAAATTATATCTAAATAAATTTATCAACAATAACAACAACATCAAATCTTTATCCCATTACGTGGGGTCGGCTACAAGAATCATTTTTCTCCATTGTGTCTTATTAGGAGTCAAATTCTCAATTAATTCTAATAAAGAAAGGTCATTTCTAATGTTTTCTAAGCATGTCTTTTTAGGTTTACCTCTACCTTTCTTAACATAAGCCAAATCTAATACATCTACTTTCTTAACTGGGTCATCAGAAGGCCGCCGTGTTATGTGACCAAACCATCTAAGATAAGTTTATCAGTTCACACAGAAAAGGTGCAATGTTGTTCTAACATAAAAACCTTTCCAAATAATCTTAAAGCCCAACAAAGGGGCATAATCTATACCTTCCTACAATAATAAAAAAAGTATATGCGATATAGTAATGTTAAGGTAAGGACCTTCTAAGATAATAGTGTTTCTTTGAGAAAATACAGTAGACAAGACTTAAATTTCAAAAGAAACATTAAAACCCCTCCAAATAAGCAGCAACAGTTTTATCCGTTGCGCTTCTTTAAGCAGCGAGAAGAATGAATCAACCTCATACAAGAAAACCTAGGGAAATAATTTCACAATGAGATCAGCAAACCTAAGGATAGCAATACTAAGACAAAGCATAATGAAAATGCTAAAATTTTATACTATTCTAAAAAAAATGAAGGAACGAAACAAGGAGCAAAATAAGTCATCAAGAGGTCAAAAAAACCTTGGCTCCAGTCTGACCAAAAATGGCATTTTCAGCTGCAATTGTTAAATCACAAACCATATGCAATACGTGCCCCCCACCAACAGCATAACCTGCAACCTAAGATAAATACAATAAATTACACTGACCCTGTGATACAAAGTTATGTTTTACTTCGATTGATATGAAAAGTATACCATAGCTATCACTGGCTTAGGGAGACGCCGGATTTGTACCTAGTTAGAGAGCAAAAAAGGCAAAAAATTAAGTAAACATAATTAAGTAATGCGAAAACTTTTGTTTAAATTGAAAAAAATCAAGCATAAAACATGATAAGGCCCTCATAACCACGCATAGACAATAAATGTCAGTAAACTTCCTGCGAGTATGACATGCACTCATCTTTAAACTTTTAAGGGTGAACAAAATCCCCGGCATATTAACAATGTATTGAGCAACTTCATCACCATAAGTTCTATCAACTATTAAGTGTCCACGATGTTATGTGGAACTTCAAAGTCCAAAATTAGCTTCCATCATCCCAAAAAAATCAACATGTTAGATCTAGTTGGTACATGAAACTGTCAGGGAAGTATAAACTGCACCACTCATGTGTGTTGATGTAGTTATATTTTGTCCTATTTCCTGAGAAAAAAATAAAATTTTATGCAATGAAACACCAAAATGAAAAATATAAGGAAATAAATTTACTTAGCTTATCTATGAAAATGATCCTCCTTGTATTAAATACAACCAAGAAAGATATTAGAGCTTTGCCAAATGTTTCGACAACAATAAAGTCATCCCAACTGGGATGTAATTGCATAGTGATGAGGGGGGCAATTGCCCCCCCTAAAAAATTTAAAACTCTTAATATAGTAAGGGTTATTTGTAATATGCCCCCATTAATTTTATTTTTTACCCCTAGCCGACTTTTTCACGCAATTTACCCCTTCAAAAATCGGAAAGACACTTGGCCTACCGCTATTTTCATCCAAATATGTTGAACTTTTCTAACACTAACAAACAAGCCTGTGAAAAGCAATTATGTGCAAAATAAATTATTTTTGCACCCTTATATATATTTTTATTTTTTTATAAATTTGCCCCTTGCCCTCCTGAGAACTAAGGCTGGTTCCACCCCTGCATCCCAATGCTCAAGTCAGTTGTGTAGGTTGAGAATACTCTAGCTGAACAAGAGGGAGAGTAATGTCATTCTAAATAATTCTCTTAAAAGGGGCTTTCTCAGACAAAAATCACTTTCACTCAACCAGAGCGGTCTCATTCTACATAGCACTGATTTGAGTTTTCACTGACCTATGAGGTGCCAACATTCTAAAATATTAGGAAACAACTTGGTTGAAAAATATCCTAATGCGATGCATTTAGGATTAGGATGGCCTTAGGAATAGCATATCTTATTTATCTTTAGTTCATGCTTTCTAGAACCTTCTAGAAGGTTCAATTGCCTTTATATAAATAGGTTATTGTAAGGAAGAAGAATATATAAACGATATATTTGGATTATAACAGTTATTACTATTCTTTGGTATTCTTGCTCTTAGGAGCTGCCTTCTTTATGATTCCTCCCTACATAAGTTAGTATAAGAACCAACTTCAGCCCTTGACGTCGATCAGAGTCGTGAGCTTCTGACCAGCCAGTAACCATACTGGTGATTCTATACATCCACCGCTAGCAAATCAATCGTCTAGCAACCATACTAGAATGAATCCATCGATGGCAACAAAACCATGGGACATCTTCGAGCGAGGTGCTCCCGTGTCCCCAAACCCACAGTCTGGCCTCCCGCGATTCAGCTATCCATGACTTCCCAGTCTGTCTCCGACTTCAACTAGCATATTTTCCCTCTCACGCATCTCCAACGCCCATGATTCGAACGCCCGAGCCCGCCCGACCACCCCAACACATCAGTATTCACATCATCCACACCCACAAAAGAGCGATCGCGCTCACGCCTACGTTCAGCGCCCGCCCTGACCACAGTCCCGCTCGGCTAATGCCTCTACTTCGACCCAGAATTGCGTCATGTCTCCGTCTCCCGCAATCTCATCCTACGTCGTTTCCCTTTTTTGCACGCAATTTCTTCTGATGCACGGGGAGAATGATGCAGTGTATCTTAATATTAGAATGGCCTTAAGAACAATATATGTTATTTAGCTTGAGTTCATACTTTCTAGAACCTTCAAGAAGGTTCAATTGCCTTTATATAAACATGTTATTGTAAAGAAGAAGATTATATGAATGATATTTTTGGATTATAATAGTTTCTACTATTCTTTGATGTTCTTGCTCTTACGAGCTACCTTCTTCATGATTCTAATACGGGAAAAGGCAGGTCAGTCCAACAAGAGCTGGACCAGCAAGGGGCAGAAAGGTCAAGGAATTTTTTCCCCCTTGTGAGGCCCATTAAACCTATCATTATATATGTGAGAAGAGGAATTAAGGAAGAGATTAATTAGGAAGGATTTCCTAATTGAAAATGACATATTTGGGGCCATATTTGGGGGATGATTGGAGGAGAATAATCAGGAGATGTTTTCTAATTAAGAGGGCTGATTTGGAGGGCATTAATTAGAAGATATTTCTTAATTAAAGATGACAGATTTGGGGGTTGATTTGGGGGAAATTGGGAGAGGGCTGTTTTGAAATTTATTGTTTATTGTTTGCCATAAGTTGTAGTGTTTATGTTATGTTTTGTATGTAGAATTTGATTTATGATTGTTGTAGTATTCTTTTTGTAAGGGATCCTAGCGGCATCTAGGGTTTGAGAGAGATGGTCCTCCTCTCAAAAGATAACTATTGTATCTTGCTTTGTTTATATTTGATTTTCTATCAAAAAAATTATTTTTTTGTTGAATCTCTTGGAGTTTGTTATTGTTTTTATACCAAGGCGCATAAGGGCGCATAAGATTCCTCCCTACCTTAGTTGGTATCAGAGCCGACTTTGGCCCTTGATGTCAATTGGGGTTTCGAAGCTTTGGGCAGATCATGGATAAAGATAGGATGTCGACAACATTCGAGGCCTCCACCAACCGATAATCATACCGGTGATTTGACCTCCATCAACCGACAACCATACCGATAAATCCACCTTCGCTTCGACCCTTACCAATTTGTCTCATACTCGTTAGCACGCATTCTTCCGCCAACTACACCTGCTTGCGATAGCAGGCATTAGCCGACCCCATACTCTCCTGATCCCATGACTTGCAGCGCAATGCCGATCCCGTGCATTTACTCCCATGTCGCGCAGGATTCCAACCAGATATCTCGCTCCCGCGCGCTTTCAAGCGACACTAGGCCACTTCTGCCAATCTCGTACCTAATGTACCAGCCCAATCTCAAGCACGAAACTCCACTCCTGCTTGCAAGAAAAAGAGCTCACACTGCCATCCTTTGTCAGTTTTTTTGTTAGCTCGTTCGTAGAGTTTAACACTCCGCACTGTCTGCTCGAGGTTCCCATTTCCTTCCACTAGAGAATCTTGTTGTCAGCCTCATGTTTCACATGGTCGATCATACATGCTATTGCAAATCTATTTTCATGACTTAAGTTTTGATGATTGACAAACACTATTGATTCTCTTGGACTGCATGTTACTTCTAACTTTTTAGGAATCGAAGATCGGACGAACAAACGAAGCCAGTTCAAGATTGCGTAGGTTTAGGGTTGAGTCAGTCCATACTTTGTTTTTTTCTCTTCTTAAGTCTATTTGTAATGGTCAAAGAGACTGATGCTAAGTAACCCTACACACACACACTTGAGAGACTTGAAATTTCTGTTTTTACTCATATCGGCCAGGACGATATTTACATCATCCTGGACGATCAGGCTTAAAACAGAAAGTCTAAATAAGGATTCTTAATTAAGGCAGCCGTCATTAACAGATCATCCTGGACGATACGTGTATCGGCCAGGACGATAAGCTCAAAACAGAAAGAAGTTGTCGCCATAGACAATTAAGGTATACTGTATTTTTTAATAATCGGCCAGGACGATCATTGATCGTCCTGGACGATATTCACAAATTATGTCTTAATTGATCAGGAAATCAAGGGAGTAATTAAGGATGATTGATACGATCATATCGTCCTGGACGATCGCAGGATCGGCCAGGACATCTATTCAAAAACCTTGGTTACTTCAGGACGATAAATATCGGCCAGCTCGAATTCAGGGCGATGCTCTGGACGATTTTCCTCTGATTTGAACTGATCGGCCGGGACGATCGTGAGATCGGCCTGGATGATCAAGCCAATTTTGAATCGTCCAGTTTGCATTCACGGCGATGCTCTGGCCGATCTTCTGAGATTTATACTGATCAGCCAGGCCGATGTTCTTATCGGCCTGGACGATATTGTCGGCAACTTGCAATTAATGAGCTCCTTTGAAGCTCTTCTATTTAAGAGCTCTTGTTCAACATTTTGAATAATCTTTTGCTGCTGCCTTGACCTGAGAAGGCCTTGAGGAGAGAAAGAGAGAGAGGATCTTGTGAGGGGGAGCTTGTGAGGGGATTCACAAGGGTGCTTCAAGGATCGCTCTGCTTCTTCTTCGTCTAGAGTTTCTTGTCCGTGGAAGGGTCTGTAGAGGTAAGGTTTTCAGCACTGGATTGTGGTTCTCTGCAAGCTTCAGGAGGAAGAAAAAGAAGATAGGTTCTCTGTCTTGCCGGGGTGGCAAAAAAGACTTTTTTGTGAGGGCTTCTACGCTAGCCGTGTGGGCTAAAGGAGAGACACGTTTTGTATTGCAATACTTGGAGGGTGCCTCCAAGGAGTGGACGTAGGTCAAGATGACCGAACCACTATAAATTTCTGTGTTATTATTTTCTTGCTTCCGCACATTAATTTTCGCATTATTTTTGTCTTGTGGTGTGATTTGGTTTTGGTTTGTTATCTTATTGCTTTTGTTGAAAAGAATTTTTAAAAATACCAATTCACCCCCCCCTTTGGTTAGCTTGGGCTAGTTCTATAGGGCTTAACATCCCTAACGAACTTTCAAGTGGTATCAGAGCGGGATTCAAAAATTTTAAGTTTGAAAACTTTTTTATTTTGATTCATGGCTAACCTTGGGAATCGTAACACTACGGAAGGGTATTCTATTACCCGACCTCCCCTGTTCGATAACCTACTTTTTTATTTCTGGAAAACCCGCATGTCAACGTTTTTACAATCTACTGATTATCGCATGTGGATGCTTATCAAAGAAGGTTATTCTCCACCTTCTCGTGAAATTAAAGATGTTAAAATTGAAGTTACTTTTACTGAATGGACTTTCGATAAACGAGATTTAGCATAATTGAATGCAAAATGTTTGAACTGTTTTTTTCTGTGCTTTAAAATATGAGGATTACATGCGTGTCTCTACTTGCAAAACGGGTAAAGAAATTTGGGATAAGTTGTGTATCACTTATGAAGACACTAATGAAGTTAAACAATCCCGTTTGAATTTTCTCTTGCATGACTACGAACTTTTTCGTATGAAACCTCATGAATCAATTTCTGACATGTATACTAGATTTACTCATATAGTTACTTCACTGCATGCATTAGGAAAAGAACTTTCAAACTATGAAAAAGTAAACAAGATTTTGACATGCATGCCTTCGTCATATGATACTAAAATCACTGCAATCACTGAATCTAAGGATTTGAACACTTATTCAATTGATAACTTACTTGGCTCACTCATTGCTTACGAGCAAGGGGTGAATCAAAGAAATCTTGATGCAGGTGAGAAGAAGAAGGAGAAAACAATTGCACTAAAGGCGCACAAATCAGATTCTGAATCTTCCGGGTCTGAAAGCGATGAAGTTGCTTTCATCACAAGGCAATTCAAAAGCTTTCTAAGGAAGAAGCAAAAGCATCATTGGAGAAAAGGTAAGGATCATAAACATTCTAAAGGATCTTCTGATGTTGTTTGTTATGAATGCAGGAAGCCTGAACATGTGAAAGCCGATTGTCCTACACTTCAAGATCACTCGAGCAAAGAAAAGGAAAAGGGCGAGGAGAAACCTAAGTTTAGGAAGGACAAGAAGAGAGTCCAAAAGGCGTTCTGGGCAGAATCTAGTACTGATTCCTCTGAGACTGAACCAGAGGAAGAGACTACAAACCTGTGCTTAATAGGGGAAGATCATCTTGAGCAAAGTGATGAGGAAGATGTATGTAAACCAACCTATGATGAATTGTTTGAGATTTGTGAGAAAATTCATGCATCATACAAAAAGCTTAAGAAGACTTATGCTAATTTAAAATTGAAACTTGTAAATTTGCAAAAAGAGTATGAATAAAAAGCATTCAGAATTAATTAATGAGCATGATGCATTAAAAGTTTCACACACATCACTTGAATTAGATTTAAAGAAATCTAAAGAGAAAAAAAGAAACTTGAGAATTGAGAATGATGTTCTAAAAAACACAAACTTGAGGATTAAAAATGAATTAGATACACTTAAGGGAAATTGGAAGACTCCCACTTTGAATCCAAAGCCAAAACCTAGGAAGAGGCATTATAACTCAAATCATTTAAGAAATCATTTTCCTGAAGTTAGATATTTTTCTTGTGGCATGCTAGGACACATCTCACACAATTGCACTGTTCACCATAGTACACATTGGGTGTGGAGACCTAAGGTGCATGATTCACAGTATACCATACCTGCATTGCATTCTACTTTTTCTAAGAAGGGGCCCAAACCAGTTTGGGTTTCTAAATCTGACTGTTGTTGAGTTTTGCAGGTGTGCTCTCACCAAAGACCTTATGGGAGCATAGGATAAATGGGCATATGAAGGCTCGCAGCTCATAAATGCTTAAACCTGTTGCTTCAATAAATTCTTGAAATGTGTTTTTGTTTCAGTGTGTTTTATTTCTGCTTTGTTGTTGTTTTAATTTGTTTTGTTTTCACTTTACTTTTATAATTGGTTTTTTATATGTTGAATCTTTTCAAGATTTTAGATTTTGGAGTTTTGAAGATAGTGTTTAGCTTTTTTAAAATTGGTTAAAGGGAAAAACACCGTTGATGGTTTCCCTCCTTCTGACCTTGTTTAGTAATATGATTTTCTTCTTTAAATAAAAGTCTAACTCATTTTAGCCAATAGTTTTTGAAACTAAGATTCTTTTTAACTTGCTACAATAATCTATCTTGTACATAATATCCAAAGTTCTTATATATCCTTCAAATTTTTTAAAATCTTGTCATTGCTTTTATCATATGATTTTGATTTTGTTTTGTGACTTGTTCTTCCCTATGTTAGAAAGAGAGCTCCTATTCTCTAATATTTGGAGGATATACTCACAACTAATGGTCTTTTTAAGGGTTTTGTTAAAGGGAATGTAGCTTGAAAGAATTAAGAAGGAAATTGAAAAGATGCATATTTGAAATATATTTATATACAAAAGTGTATCAAAAATCAAGATGCTCAAAGAGCCAATTCAAATACAAAAGAGGCATAAAATGAGCCCACTAAATTCAAGCTACTATCTCTTCTCTAAACTCTTAAAACTTAGAGAACTCATTGATTATTTGATGATTTCAAAGGCTTGATTTCAAATTCCTTGATTGAGACAAATTACTTTGTTTTATTATTTATAAGATTTTTTCTTTGTAAACAAGTTTTGATTGGATCTTCTTTTTACCCAATTAGGTTTATTCTGAGTTAAGCATTTTTATTTTTCAAAAGAAAATTTGTACCATAAAAAACGTCTAATCTAGGGTTAACAGAATCGGATATTTTACCTTTGTCTGATTAGGATTGGCTAAACTCCTTGATCTTGTGAAACTCTAAAGTTTAATTATTTTAGAACTTCTCATATGATGCCTTTATAAAAAAAAAATTAGAAAAATTAAAATTCAAAAATATTCATTTTTTTTATTTTCGTTGTTTTTAGCTTTTTATTACTGTGTTTTTGTCTGCTTTTATTTTGTTTTATTTTTTAGGGTCTTGATCATCATCATCTTTTCCTTGGATTCAAATTCCTTGTCACATCGTCCAGACCGATACCTGTATCGTCCTAGACGATTAGACAAAATCTCTTCAAATTCCATCTGCTGACATTTTCTGTGCTTGCTGTAACTCATCGTCCTGGACGATACGATATTGTCCTGGACGATCTGATCGAACTCTGTTGCAATCATGATGATAGTCCTGGCCGATAGAATATTTCGTCTGGCCGATGCATTTTATGTTCATCGTCCTGGCCGATACACTGGATCATCCTGGATGATCCACGTGTCAGTACGTTTAAATCCTTAAAATCAGCCCCGGACGATCCATTATTGGACAATCGGCCTGGCTGATCCACTGTTCGTTATGGACGATACACGTGGCAGAGATTTAAAACGTTTTAACTTCGGTCGATACGATCAATTATTGTGCATCGTCCTGGACGATACACCTAATCGGCCAGGACGATCTGCTTTTTCAACGGTCGTCCGGATTGCCTCCTCGGAATGATCGCCTGTGTCTAATTGTCCTGGCCGATATCTGATCGGCCCAGACGATCGGACCGCCTTTATTGACCAATCGGCCTGTACGCAATTATTGTGTCATATCGTCCTGGACGATTATGCGATCGGCCTGGCCGATATGGCCGTTTCTTTAAATTCTGGCCGTTCCATCCATGATTTTCACTTCACATCCCTTCTCCTCTTGTGTTTTCTTGCTAATTCTTTTTTATGGCGGGTGGGAAACGTGTTCGACAAACTTCTGGGAGTTCTTCGAGGGCTAGGATTGACCCTCGTTTCAGGGAGGCAGAAGATGAAGCTGCTTACCATCGATACAAAGAATGTGGGATAACTATCTCCAGAATCATCAATCCTGCACACATTTCGTAACCGGTAATAGATCTTTTCGCTCACACCTCCCTTTGTTTCATTTTGTCTCTTGCTTTCCCCTTTAATACCGAGCTTCTTCGAGAATTCTTCGCAAACCTTCGCATAAATCCTACTTTCACAGCCCTGACTTCCTATGTGAATCGACGCCCCGTCGAAATCACATATCATGACTGTGTTGAACTTTTACAGCTATCCACCACCGGGGATAAGCTGCACCTAATCCCTTCAGATCCTGACCTTGACTGGTCCAAGGCGAATCACTTTCTTCGCCAGACCAATGCACCTTTTCATGTTGGAGAGACTAGCTCTTTAGTCAAAGATGCTAGGACAATCCAACATGTCCTTCGCACCTACATAATTCCAAAAGCCGGGGACCGTATCCATATCACTCCTCTACTTTCCCTGACTACTTTCTACATCATGACCATAGAGAATTTAATACTGCGGACTTAATTTTTCGGTATATTGATCACTTAACCACAATTCGCGATCCAGGTCATAAGAGAAAATCCAATCTAGCTTTAGGACACCTCATAGCCTATGTCCTTGAAACCAAATATAACCTTAAGTATCCTATTCCACCTAACCTCCCAACTCTCTTCTACTCAAACAGTTCCTTCAGTACCCTTCACAGTACTCGTCTCCACCCTAGGGATGAGGAACCTCGGGGGGCTGGAGAGGAGGAGGCTCCCGCTCCCGCTCCCGTTCCTGATCATGTTCCTCTCCACCAGCACTCACAGTTTGATCAGTTGATAGAGAGGTTTGACCAATGGGAGACCCGCTTTGACGCTTACGTTGCTGCACAGGAGCAGCAACATTCTGAGGACATTGCCCGCTACGAGCAGCACCGCACAGAGGATTTAGCCCGTTTTGATAGTTACATTACTCACCAGCAGCAGCAACATGACCAGGATATCGTCTGGTTCAATGCTCAGTTCACCACGCTTGCTAGCTACTTTCAGCAGCCACCTCCATCACCTCCATCTGATGATCAGGGTCCCTCATTTTTCTAGTCTGTGTTTTCTATTATTTGTTTTCTGTTTTATGTAGTTTGTCTTTTAAGTTTGTTTTAATTTATGTTGTATTGTTTTCTTTTTCTTTTGTGTGTCTAGGACCCTCTTTTTGTGATGAATAAAGGAGTAAGATGTGGTAGGAAAAGTTGATGTGCTTGTAACCTTGAAATTTTAATTACTGAGTTTTTCCTACTTGTGTTGCCATCATCAAAAAGGGGAGATTGTTCCAAATCTATTTTCATAACTTATATTTTAATGATTGACAAACACTATTGATTCTCTTGGACTGCCTGTTACTTCTAACTTTTCAGAAATCGAAGATCGGACAAACAAACGAAGCCAGTTCAAGATTGCGTAGGTTTAGGGTTGAGTCAGTCCGTACTTTATTTTTTCTCTTCTTGAGTCTATTTGTAATGGTCAAAAAGACTGATGCTAAGTAACCCTACACACACACACTTGAGAGATTTGGAATTTCTATTTTTACTCATATCGGCCAGAACGATATTTACATCGTCCTGGACGATCAGGCTTAAAATAGAAAGTCTAAATAAGGATTCTTAATTAAGGCAGCCGTCATTAACAGATTGTCCTGAACGATACGTGTATCGGCCAGGACGATAAGCTCAAAACAGAAAGAAGTTGCGGCAATAGACAATTAAGGTATACTGTATTTTTTAATAATCAGCATGATCGTCCTGAACGATATTCACAAATTATGCCTTAATTGATCAGGAAATCAAGGAAGTAATTAAGGATGATTGATACGATCATATCGTCTTGGACGATCGCAGGATCGGCCAGGACGATCTATTCAAAAACTTTGGTTACTTCAGAACGATAAATATCGGCCAGCTCAAATTCAGAGCGAAGCTCTGGACGATTTTCCTCTGATTTGAACTGATCGGCCGGGACGATCGTGAGATCGGCCTGGACAATCAAGCCAATTTTAAATCGTCCAGTTTGCATTCAGGGCGATGCTCTGGCCGATCATCTGAGATTTGTACTGATCGGCCTGGACGATATTGTCGGCAACTTGCAATTAATGAGCTCCTTTGAAGCTCTTCTATTTAAGAGCTCTTGTTCAACGTTTTGAACAATCTTTTGCTGCTGCCTTGACCTGAGAAGGACTTGAGGAGAGAAAGAGAGAGAGGGAGAGAGAGAGGATCTTGTGAGGGGGAGCTTGTGAGGGGATTCACAAGGGTGCTTCAAGGATCGCTCTGCTTCTTCTTCGTCTAGAGTTTCTTGTCCGTGGAAGGGTCGATAGAGGTAAGGTTTTCAGCACTGGATTGTGGTTCTCTGCCAGCTTCAGGAGGAAGCAAAAGGAGATAGGTTCTCTGCCTTGCTGGGGTGGCAAAAAGAACTTCTTTGTGAGGGCTTCTCAGCCTAGCCGTGGGGGCTAAAGGAGATACACATTTTGTAGTGCAATACTTGGAGGGTGCCTCTGTGGGCTCCGAAAATTCGGCCCCGGCCTCCGCTCGCTTTTCTCTATTCGGCGAGGGAGTTTTAACGAACTAAGTTTCGAGGTAAATTTTGGAAGGCAGATGGGTTTGTAGATAAGACACTACCCAGAGATTTCGCCCTCATTTTGTGAGGACTTTATGATCTGAGTTCTGGTTTCCTATAGGCGCAAGCCCCTATAGTTAATTACCCCTCCCGATCACGAGAGAGAACTTTCAATTAAGGCTAGTCATCAATCAGATTCGTATAGAGATACGTGTATCTGGCATATAGTAGCAGCATAGGTTTGGGTATTGAAAATTGGGTTTTTGGATTTGGAATTTGGTAAGATTGGAAAGTTTGGAAATTTGAAAGGTTTGATATTTAAAATAGAAATTTCACCATCGTGCACTTAAAGCGGATGGTGGGGGAATGGATGATGGACCCGATCAAGATCCCATGGTTCCGTCGTCCCGGACCATCGTGGTCCCTGGTCTACTTAGTCAGAGGAGGTAGTCGACCCAACCTGACAGAAGGATCCTTGTCGGCAGCCATGGGTTGCTTCGTCCAAGGGGATCTTGTAGACCGGGGTTGGATGTTTGTCTAAGGGGACAAATTTGAATCCACCTTAGCTAACAGAGGGCTTTATGCTTATCGAATATACCCTATAATCCATCGCTCAAGGGTTTGACGCCTTTAGGGAACATACGAGCTTTGGCCGTGATCGTAATATAATGGTGTCATTTCGCGGCAAAACCACCCGATCAGAGGGCACGTGCCACGTCCCTGTTGGTAAGAGACTGTTTGAGGATGAATCATAGTGATACACCCGACATGCATTTGCTCTTTGTGAGCTAGAGTTTATTTGAATTTGTCCACACTGGCAGACTGTTGCGGAGGGCGGATGGATTTTGCTTTAAGTGTGGATAATTGAATTTCAGATTTAAATATCTGGATTTTTGGGATTGATTTTTGAATTTTTGGAGTATGGATTTTGTGTGGATTTTGAGTATTTGGGAGACATTTGAAATATTTGAGAACCCCTCCGATTGAGATCTTCAATCAACGCGGCCATCATCGGGGTGTTTAGGGGTCATTTCCATTTGATTGAACCTTGTCGACCCTATCAACTTATCGATAGAGGATCGGGTTTCATGGGCTTTGTTCCTTTTGTTCATGAATTTTCTTGATTTTAGGCCTTGAAGGCCTAAAAAGAATGTATTTAAACAAATACACCGTTCGCTACAACTGTGTATTTTGTTAGGTAGTTCGAATCTTGTCGACTTCTATTGATTCGTATAGAAGGATCGGATTCGAACTTGAATTCAGTTGTCAACCCGCGTAGCATCCATAGGCGTCACGTGTGTACCAATAACACGCTCGCTAGGGCCCATGCGGGTTGAGATTGTATTTACCCCTTGTGTATCTATGTGTATACAAACTAAGGTGCACGTGCAGGGGTACTTTGAAATAATTATAGACGCCTTCTGTCTGCTTGTATGAATGTTGCAGATCCGGTGGCGTGGCGTTGTAGGTAGTAGACGCCTTCTGTCTGCTTGTATCAGTGTTGCAGATCCGGTGGCATGGCATTTTGATGTTGACTCCCCCTTTCTCAATCACCGGGGATGGATTTTCTGGATTCGGGAGTCAAAGACTGCTGATTTGGGGAGAACTCCCTTCAGGATCTTTGGTTTAGTAGACCGTCATTTTCGGTATTTGTAGACATCAGAACTGTTTTCTTCTCGAGTATATAACTAAGAAGATACTTTAGAACACCAGGAAGTTTGGTTCTAATTTGTTCAAACATTTCCCTCCTTTCTGCCAGTGGGTGTCCTTTTCGTACATCGGGCTGCCTTTGTACTCGACATACTTGAAGCTCTTAATCACCACTGTCGTAGGTGATATTCGTACTTGTGTCCACAGTGATTCATTGTACTTTCAATACACTGTTGTTATCCACAAGTGTTCATTTGCACGGGACCGCTTGTATCCACTACGAGCTTCTAGAAAATGTTTGCAGGAGATTCATTCTTTATGCATCATATTCACCCTTTCACCAATATCAGGTGGTTTAATGATTGCACTTGCTTGTAGGGGACGTTCCTTCCATTATTGGTCTCTCATATTGCCTTCTCAATCAACAGGCATATGCAGGCATTGTCGTAGGAGTTCGTTGCATTCATCTTTTGTGTGCATCGAGATTTCATCTCCTACTTGCAACTTATTGTTAGCTTGGACGACTGTGCACTTAGATCTTGATTTGTTCATTCATCTAAAGCCCAGTTCTATGTATTCCATTGAACCCGAGTCCAAGGTTCAACTCATGCTTGAGTCTTGTGTGTTGTTCTTGAAAGTTCAAGTTCTTTATTGCTCATGTCAAATTTGGATCCAACTTGAGTTCAATTTGAGTTTGAGTTCTATGTTCGGGTCCCCTGATATTGCACAGTTTGAGTTCCAAGAACAAGTTCAAGTGCTTGTTCAAAGTTTTCTGGGGTCCTTGCAAGTATATTTTCTTGTTCAAATGATTTGAATTGGGCTTCAGCTTGATTTTATTTCATTTGAATTTGGTCTTTAGAAATCATTTGAATTTAGGTTCTGATTTAAGTCCACAAGTCTTTTGTTCTTCGTACAGGTCCTCTGCTCATTTTAGTTCAATTTCTGTGCTCTTCTGTTCAAGTACAGATCTTCTATATTGTTGCCCAAGAAGATTTTCAAATTGTTCAAGTCTTTGTAGATTTCAGTGAAAATTTCGGAAGCACCCCGGCATATCCCCCGTTTGGGGGAAAATTGGGGAGCTGGGCCTTCCCACCACGCTACTAGAGCGTGTATGGTAGGTGTCCGTAGACACCGCGGCCGTACAAATTTTCATCCCACCACGCTACAAGAGCGTGTATGGGGCCTTCAGCAGTATCCGTACCAGAACAGCAGTGACATACCATAACAGCAGTCTCTCCCCACCACGCTACAAGAGCGTGTATAGGGCTCTCCCGCCTCGTCGTATGCTTCGCACCGGGCTCCCTCCTACCGTGCTACAAGAGCGCGTATAGGTGGTTCTCCGGTCCGCCGCAAACGTCGAGAATGGGATTTTGGAACATCATACCTTTGCGTAGCAGTCGTCGGCGGTGTCGGTGTCGAGGTCGAGGTCGAGGTCCGTCCCCACCACGCTACAAGAGCGTGTATAGGGCTTACCCGCCTCGTCGTATGCTTCGCACCGGGCTCCCTCCTACCGTGCTACAAGAGCGCGTATAGGTGGTTCTCCGGTCCGCTGCAAACGTCGAGGACGGGATTAGAGTTAGAAATTATACCTTGAAGACCCGGCAGTGTAGGCAGTGTCGGCTCAAGGATCGAGGCAAGAGGGGCAAGCATGCTTCTTTTTCTTTTTGTTATTATTATTTTAAATTAATTTTAATTAATTATAACTAATTATTTTTTTTTAAAAATAATTAATTATAATTATAATAATTAATTTTAATTATAATAATTAATTATGCTTAATTTTAATTAATAATAACTAATTAAAATTAAAATAATTAATTTTAATTAATTTTAATTAATTATGATTACTAATTAATCATAATTAACATAATTAATTAAAATTAACTTAATTAACTTTAAATAATTATTATTAAAAATAATTAAGTATAATTAAAATATTTAATTATAATTAATTATTAATTAAAATTAATCATTTTTAAAATAAATTAATTATAATTAAAAGAAATTAATTTTAATTAATAATAATAGATAATAATAAAATTTCTCTCCCTCCCCAATCTCTCAGTTCGGCGGATTATGGGATTTGGCCGGAGAAGTGCGCGAGCAGGGAGAAAGTTACCTTCACAGCACGAGCTCCCGTCGTTGCTTGCAGTCAGACAGGAAGGGAAGGTCGGAGGAGCGGCGTCAAACAGCAATGGAGAAGCCGGAGAAACGAGCTCTGTCTCTTGCTTCCGATCAAAAATGCGTAACTTCCGATCGACGGGAGGGAAAGTCGTTGAAGGCACGAAGTCGACAAGCCCTGAAGGAACCAGAGGTGTCGGAGAGGCCACAGGGAAGGGAGGAGGCTGTCTTCACAACCGTGAGCTCCAATTATTGCTTCCGATCAAAGTTTTGTAACTTCCGATCCAACAGGGAAGAACGTCGTCGAAAGGGCAAAGTCGAACGGTGGGGAGGAGCCGGAGAAGAGCCGCACGCAAGAGAGAGGGAGTGAATGACAGCGAGACGTCGTCGTGCGAACCTTATGCGGAGATCGTGGGAGAATAAATGACATCGTGCTGAATTCGGCGCTCGAACGTGGTCGACGACGTGCTGAATTCGGCGCCGAACAAGTACGTAATTATATTTTTTTTTTCTTTGTTTTGTTTTATACGGCAGGTTAACAGCCTCCAAGGAGTGGACATAGGTCAAGTTGACCGAACCACTATAAATTTCTGTGTTATTGTTTTCTTGCTTCCGCACTTTAATTTCCGCATTGTTTTTGTCTTATGGTGTGATTTGGTTTTGGTTTGTGATTTATTCCTTTTGTTGAAAAGAATTTTTAAAAAACCAAATTCACCCCCCCCCCTCTTGGTTAGCTTGGGCCAGTTCTATAGGGCTTAACATCCCTAACAAACTTTCAATGCCTACACGATCCTCGCATGCACGAATTTTTTCATACAAGGGGAGAATGATGGATAGCATATTAGTTAAAATAGGCCTTAGGAGTAATTCATTGTTTAAAATTGTGCAATATTAGGCTTTCCTTGAGGCCCGCCTCAACGCAATTCCAATAAAAAATGCCTCAAGTTTATGCTTCAAGTTTTTTTATGAGGCTTGCACCTCATCTCGGATGAGGCCTGTCTTGAGGCTTGCCTCGCCTCGCTAGCACGGGGGCGTACGCCTCACTCTATTTATTATTTTGTAATTTAAAACTTACTTAAATCATATACAAAAGCCCCAAAAAAATCACTTCTTACACCCCTAAGCCACAATAACTTTCTCTCAATTGCCTCGACCTCTAGCCCACAGACTTCACCGTAGCCATCACCATCGTAGCCACCGTAGGGAATATCTAAAAAGCCGCACACCACTATCATCTCCTCTTAAAATTTTGAAGTATTATCTTTATGTTGATAACAAACATTTATGAAAGATGAAGATGATTGAAATAAATGAAGAAGAAACATATTGAGATGTATTAGACTCTATAGGATGAGGCAAGGAAGAGATCAATTTGTTATGACAGTGACTCAAATAAAAAACCCCTTAGTAATGATAGTACATATGATTTTTGAGTTGTTGCCAATTATTTTGGTTTTCTTTAGAAATTAAACATAGATAAGTAGGCAACTGAGAAAGAAAAAATTAGAGTTGAACTTGATATTATATGATTTTTTATAAAATTCATATATTTTATGTCATTTTGTTCCTGTAATATTTAAATTTCAATTCTAATTCAGATAATTTATAACCTTTTTTAAAGGAAGAATAAAATCATCATAACATAATTTATAACTTAACATTTATATCTTATACAATTTTTTATTTCATATGTATGTAAATTTGTTACTTCATAGTTCAATAAAAAGTTAATATGTCATCCTTTAACACCTTGTTTGGTTATTATATAAAAATTTACTTTTAACTTTTATTTTGACCTTACGCAATTTTTAAATTGTGAGGGTTACACCTCAAAACGCCTTAAGGCTTATGCCTCGCCTCACGAACAAAAAATGCCTCAATACCCAATTGCAAAATTTTAGACTTTAGAGTAATTTACCTAATTTTTAGAGTTTATATATATATATATATATATATATATATATATATATATATATATATATATATATATATATATATATATATCTTATACATAATGTTCTAGGAGGTAGAAAAGAGGATGTGTTGTAAATTTGGACCTAAGTCTTTAGATTTTGAAGATAACAAATATTATTGGATTTCTTACTATGTTATCTCCTGATAATTGAGTTTATTATATATCTGTTTTGACCTGCTCATTTGCAACTTTGATTAGCTCAAGATTAGGTAGATTAGGATTAAAGTTTATTTTTCAGTCTTTATGTACTTTTTATCCTTATTGAGTCAATCATATAGTTTGGTGGATCATAAAGCTGAGTAATCTTGTACACACACTCTCAAGGGAGTGAATTAGTGAGTTATGAAGAAGATAAATTTTTTAAACGAATCGTATTGTGCGATTTACATCTTACTGGATGATCAGTTAACAAAAAAATTCATTAGTTATGAAACTTTGTTAATTGAAATTGATTAAACTAATCATATTGGACAATTCTTATCATACAGGACAATCAATTATAATCATGAAAACAACCGCCAATTATAATTTAGGCAATATTTTAATATTCAAATTTTATTTTAATCATACTGTACGATATGCATCATGATATACAATATATGACAATCATGCCTAAATTGATCCAATGATTAAGGGAACAATTATGATTAATTTGTTCGATCAAATCGTATATGATGATTGGTAATGATCGTACTATACGACTCGAGCACTGCATTGGATGATGATT
The DNA here is from genome assembly GCA_016618105.1 of Dendrobium huoshanense. Classification (NCBI taxonomy): domain Eukaryota; kingdom Viridiplantae; phylum Streptophyta; class Magnoliopsida; order Asparagales; family Orchidaceae; genus Dendrobium; species Dendrobium huoshanense. The sequence continues at coordinate 56,799,671 of CM028342.1, read as the reverse complement.
TATCGTCGCCTATCATATTGGACAATCAATACAAACTCTTGAACTGATTGTACAAGATAATGCAGTTCATACTGTCTAAAAGATATGTTTTGTACTAATCGTACAAGACAATCGCAGGATCGTACTGGACGATCTTAAATGATATATTTAAATTTAGGGCTTTTTGAGAGGCTCTCTATTTAAACTCTCATTTAGACTTGTTTAACAGCTTTTTAGCTGTTAAGTGTCTTGAGAGGGAGCATAGATGAGTTTAGGAGAGCTTTGGGAGAGAAGAGAGGAAGAGCCATTTGTGAGGGAGAGTTGTGAGGGATTCACAAGGTTACTCCAAGCAAGGTTCTTACCTGTCTTCTTTAAGTATCTATCATGATTCTTTGGTGGCTCCGGGGAGACATTCTACATCACTATGCCGCAGTTCTCTACCATCACCTGGATGATGAAAAATGATTCAATGTATTCTGCCTTCTCCTGGAAGGAGAAAAAGCTTCAAGGTACTCTACCTTCTCCTGGAAGGAGAAAAAGCTTCGATGTACGCTTCCTTCACCATAACGATGAAAAATGATTCCAGGTTCTCTGCCTCACCAGGAGGGTGAAAAGAGTAAGGTTCTATGCCGCACCGGGTTGGTGGTAGAAATTTTGTAAAGGCTTCTAACTATGGGGGCTAAAGAAGAATCACTAAACGTTTAATGCAATACTCAGAGAAGGACTTCGTTGAGTAGACATAGGTCATTGTTTGCCCGAACCACCATAAATTCTGGTGTATTTGTTCTTATTATTTTTCGCACTTTATTTTTCTGCGATTAACTGTGTGGTTGAAAATTCTGAACTTTTTGTTATTATGAAATTAATTCGCTTCCACATCAAGTGGTAAATTGTTTGTTTTCAAATATTGAAAAACTAATAAAAAGATTTTATTTTTGTTAAAAAAAATTAATTTACCATTTCCCCCACCCCTTCTTGATTAGTCTCGGACTGGTTCTTTGAGGTTTAACGACCTTCACGAACATTTAATATGAATGATATTTTTGGGATTTAACAGTTTTATTGTTCTTTGGGTGTTCTTGCTCTTATGAGCAATTACTTGTGATGATTTTTCAATGATCTCCCTGCATCAAATCCCCAATAGACACGCATTGCAGTGGCATAATCAAGATTTTAAATGACAAGGGCTGAAATAGTTTACCCCAAATTTAGGGATCTAAATTTGCATAAGTATTTAAAGATAAAGTTTCCATACAATACATAATTATATCAGACTTTTCTTAAATCTAGGGGGCAAGAGCCACCCCAACCTCTATCTAGTTCACCACTGACCCACACAGATATTTTCCAATTCACAAGTATTTCCAATTCATAAAATCAACATATTAGCTATCTACCTGAAGATCCAAAACATTAAGACGACCAAAGCTTTCAAAATCTGTATATCCATCAGAGGTCCTCAAAGCCTGGTCACCGCCGCTACAGAAAGCCTTGGTTCCCTACTGAAAATAACAGTTTCTAACAAAACAAGCAAAATATAAATGCGAACTTGAACTCAAATCCTATGCAATTGCAACACTCTGGAATAACATAAACTACCTTCCCTGTCAAAATGATAGCTCCTATGGAACTATCATCCCTTGCATCATTAAATGCTCTCATGAGCTCTTTAATTGTATGCGGCCCGAAAGCGTTCCTTCTCTCTGGACGATTAATCGTAATCTGCACGCTCGAAATAAAAGCTAATATAAATTTGGCATTTAGAGAAGAGCATCACCTAATCAACAATGCGGTGTTTTTACCTTAGCGATTCCCTCTCCCACGGATTTCTCGTAGTGAATATCGGTGAACTCCTTCCCTGACTCATCTAGAGCGGGCCTCCACACGGCTGGTTCTTTGGAGACCTCGCCGTGGATGCGCCGGTAGCTGTCCTCCGCCGACGCGGGCGAGGAGCTAATCTGACGGCATTCGGAAAGAATAGAAGATTTTGGGAAGAGGTGATTGTTGAGGCTTGCGATTCTTCTCTCAATGGTTTTGAGCTCCTTCATCGAATAGTCCCCCACCATGAGATAAGAAATCTGAAGCAAAAAAAAGAGCTAAAAGTTTGAATTTGACTTCTGAAAGAACAGAGCCGTCATCGTTTTGATTGGGTAACGGATTAGTACTGATAAGGTTACCGATTTTTTTTATTTTTATGGACAAGATTTTTTTATTTTATTTTATTTTCCTTAAACAAGACTGAGTCCAGTACCTAACTCGAGCTCGTCTCATCAGTACCTAACTGGTTTTAAAAAAATCCGCAGTTTGAACTATCATATTTTATAATTATCAAAGTTAATAAATAATAGTAATAGTGTTTCGAGCCAGCTCGCGAGCTCAGGTGTCAAGCCTCATCAAGTTAGAACTCGAGCTCATTTAATAAATGAGCTTGAGTTTGAACTCGAGCTTGTAGCTTGATAAGCTCAGCTCGTAACGAGTCGTGCTCAAGCCAGCTTGCGAGCCGACTCGGTTCACTTACACCCCTAGTTGAGTGTCACATCCTAATTTTGATGGAGATAAATTTAAATATGTAATCTTAATAATAATGTTTAAGAAATTCATATAAATAAATCTCTTGTCATGTTAGAGGGTGTGTTATAATCATCAATGATATAAAAATATTTAGTTTATGACAAATAAATGATATCAATTTAAAATGTAAATCTATCAAGGGTGAAGTCACATAGGGGTGTAAACAAGTCAAGCCAAGTTAAAGTCACTCATGATTTGAGCTTGATTAAGGCTTAGTTTGAGACGGCTTTAATAATGCTTTAAGAAAGCAGTAAGAATACTACTTCAAATCAATGCTAACTCAAGCTTCACTAGTTTGTTCATCGAGTTCGGCTCACGAGCCATTTATCTTGCCAAGACCGAGCTAACTCATGAATCGACTTGACTCACTTACATCCCTAATCACACCTAAAATTAGTATCATAGGATTAAAATAGACCGCAAAATAAGTACCTAACCATTGAATGAAATATGAAAAGTAAAAAAAAAAAGTGTGGGCATACCTAATTGAACTGACATCTAATATGCAAATGTGAGAATATTTAGATAGTGAAACTACAAATACACATTTTTCATCTCATCTTCCTAATAATTTGTAAGAATGCTCATTATGATAATGTAAATGTTTTTTCTTGTATTAATCACTTGTCAATTTTGTGTTACCATGGGGAAATGATGGGATAAAAAAGTAACCCAAACAAGTGCTCCAAAACAAGTTGGAGGACATTAGATACTTTAGGGAAAAATAAACTTTCAAAGACACATAGCAAAGAAACAAACAAATTATTTTCATCTTCAAATAAAAAAAAAAAAAACAACTTATAACTTGTAATAGAACTCTAGAAACAACACAACTTATAGAATTTTTGAGATGAAGGATACAAATGGAGTGGTAACTTGTGGCGAGAAGAAAGAGATTAGAAGTACAAGATGAAATTTTAGAAGAAAAGAGGTATAAGACAATAGCTCGCAAGCTATTCGAAACCCACAGGTTTCACTTTCCAAAAATCATCACATTTTTTCTCTCTAAAACTATCACAAATAGCCCCTATAAATAGGGAAAAGAAACCAGCAATCTCACAAAGTAGCCGCCCAAAAAAACCAACCAAAATAGAGGAAGAAAACCCAAGGAAAAGGCACGTCCAGCCTAAAAACCAAACGGACAAGCAGCCCAACTATAACAACCCAAATTTCCTGGTAATTAAATAAGTTTAATTAAAATAAATTAGTCTTTATTAAACATTATATATCTTGTTAAACAAAATATTAAGAAAAGTGTGATTTGAATAGATGCTTCCCTTCGGTTATTATGAGAGCAGTTAGAGTTATGGGGTCCACTCTTTGATCCTTATCAACATTCAGAATGCATCCAAAAAGGTCTCCTGTAGAAGCTTTCAGTGCAGAAATTCATCCTTGAGAGAGTTCAGAACTTCACTCCCCCGGAACTGCAGCAAATGCCGCTGATTTGTGAAGGAAGAATCGTAGAAATCACTGTAACATAGTTCGCTACAGTGACACGGGTCCTGTAGTTCAGTTGGGTATGGAGTATTCTGCACTGTAGTAATGTTCGGTTGTAGCATATTTCGGCTAGGGAAGACTGAAGGGAGAATTTCTGGATTCTGTAGAAAAATTGTGGCTTATTGTAGAAGGATTTTCTGAAGAACAATTCAACAGTTTCGGTAAGTGGAAATTTAGAAATCTGTTAAAAAGATTTCTATGTTTGAGTTAGATTTATTTTGTGAATTATAAGAGACATGTATGTAACTGATTTGAAAATAATGAACAATAAACTTTGGAAGGATTTGGAAGAGTAAGAATCAAAATGAAGTTTAGATAAATAGTAGAAGATAAGAATATTGGAAGATAGGTAAGAATTGTGATGATTATTATTATTTTTCATATCATTTAAATTCATTCAAGTTCAAAAGAAGTATATATTAATAGTTTAGTTAGGACTCTTCAGATATATTTATGCAAAGAGAAAGTTTCGAGATGACTTACAATCGTAGAAGAGTTCGTAGTAAGGAATTGGAGGAAACGATTCGTAAAAAAAGTAAGTTATGTAAAGTTAATTATTGATTTTTATATATTTATTATGTCTTTTCAATGGTTTGAGTAATTCAACGCATTATGAATACTTGCATAGCAATCATAAGATATTTCATTGAAGTGTTAATGTATAAACAATTGTAATTTATGTGGAAAGTGAAATGATATTTGATCAAGCATGTTGTTTCAATCGCTTTGATAATATGTTAAAGAAAGAAGTTTGCATTTATTAGATAATGCATGTCAAACTTTTCTTACAACACTTGTACAGCTATATAAGTGATAACAGAGATGAATTATGAATACGAGAGTTATTGAATATTTATTTAATAAAGATTGGATATGTTATGTTATGATATCTACATGATCAGGTGGGCAAAAGGGACCCGATATAAAATCTGAATTGTAGATGGGTCAAAAGAGACCCTAAGGAAATGGATACCTGCATAGCAGGTGGGGCAAAAGGGATCCCTAAAGAGGTAAAAGGGAGCTCTATGAAATTCAATGGTGATAATGCCAGATTTACCTGGGCTCCATTGAATATGTTAAAGTTTAGCCAAATCTTTTAAAAGATTAAATATTCAGTATATATCTCAAATGACATAAAGGATGAAGTTCAATATGATGTTTTTTATGCTTTATAAATAATGATAAGTTGATTCCATTATTAGTTCAATGTTGTAATTCATTATGTAAGTACATTTTAATTATTATTGAATTACATATCTTATTGAGCCTCACAGCTCACCGGTTACTTCTTACTGGGTGTTTTTATAGGAAAGGGCGAGGAGAAGATTGATACATGTTAATTTATGCAAGTGTTTCTTCATTTCATGTTAAGTTAGATTTTTAGTGAGTATACTTTTGAAGGTATGAAATATTTCAGTCTTGTATTAGTTGGTGGTTGTAGTGGCTCTATAAATTTATACTTGGGGTATTTGAATTATATATTAGATGCTTCCTTTGTTGTATTAAATGATATTTATTTGATCTTTTATATAGATTTCAAATAAAAAGAACTGAATGAGATATTTAGTAATAGAAATGTTATGATTATTATTGTTACACTCTACAGTAATGTTATGGAGTATTGTGGGATGTTACAAAAAAGTGGTATCAGAGCAAATGTTTTAAGGTTATGAGGATTCAAGTAAGAAAGCATAAACAAAGTGAATTATTTATGAGGATAAGATTTGATGTAATGGAATTATTACAGAGCCTAGGATAGTGTAGTAAATCTAAACCATAAAGAGTCTAATTTCAATAATTTATAAGTAATCATGTTAATTTTTTGCTTTGACTAATAAGTCAGTATATGAAAGTAACGTCTAAATAGGAATATATGATTCTATAAATGCATAACTCTTGATGTCATCCATTGCAGATATAATGGCTGAAAGAATACCTGAAAGGGGTGAGGGTCAATCATCTCAGCCTATTAGTATCTCTGAAGATCCTGAAAAAGTGGCACTAATAGAAGGCAATGCACCTAGTGTAAATCCTATACCTGTAGGAATGAATGCTATGAATGCAATGTCAAGGAATATGATGTAACTGTAGATGATGATGCAAATGATGGAAAAGATGCAGTCTATGGTGGGATCTGCTACACCTAGTGTTCCACCTGTAGTTACACTAGTTACTCCTATCACTCTTGGTAGTAGTACAAATGTGGAGGCAGGTGATCCTGTTAGTGCAGAAGTGGATAAGCATTTAAAGCTGTTCCATAGCCTAAAACCTCCTTTGTTTAAAGGAGTTGATGCCAGAAGTGCTGAGGACTGGATAATCAGAATAGAGAAAGTTTTAAATGGAATGAGTTGTCTTGAGAATGAGAATAGAATGGTAGCCTTAGCAATCTTTATGCTAGAAGGTGAAGCAGAAAGATGGTGGAGAGGACAACAACTGGAGAAATTCAGAAGAAAATCTGAGGAACAAATTATGTGGAAAGAATTTGAACTAGTCTTCAGAGAATGGTATGTTCCTCCATCAACAAGACAGGCAATGCTTGAAAGTTTTGTAAACCTGAAGCAAGGATCTAAGACTGTCATTCAATATGAAGCAGAATATACAGCTCTTTCAAGGTATGCTCCACAACTCATCAGTACTCCAGATGAAAAATGCTACATATTTTTGAAGGGTCTGAGGGATTCATTGTGACAGCCCTTAATTCCTCTTCACATAAAAGAATTTTCTGAATTAGTGGAAAGCGTCAAACTTTTAGAAAATGACATAGAAGTGGTTAAGCAGAAATGAGATAATAATGATAAAAAGAGACAAATTGATCACAAAGGAGGATCTACAAAAAGATAGAAATTCCAACCAAGTCAACATCAACAATCACTGAGATTACCTACAATACCAGTTTGTCCAATCTATGGAAAATCTCACCCAGGAAGATGCATGATGAATTCAGGAAAGTGTTATTTATGTGGAGAATCAAGTAATATCAAGAGAAATTATCCAAAGAATGTTCAAAGAGGTATAGAAGTTAGAGGCAATCAGATGACAAATCAGTACAGATGTGTCAGGCCACAGATGCATCAACCTGCTTTGAAGATAAAAGGAGAAACCTTAAGTGAAGTAATCAGATCAGTACCAACTAGAGTTTTCACTTTATCTTCCCAAGATGCCAAAGACTCTTCTGACATGGTGACAAGTACTTTAAATATCTCAGATCTATCTGCTAGAGTACTTTTTGATTTTGGTACGTCGCATTCATTTATATATGAGATATTTTGTGGAAAGTAAATGTGGAACAAGTCTCTTTTACTCCTGGATTACATGTTAGATTACTTGCGGGTAATTATGTAAATGTCAGTACAATATGTTCAGTTTATTTCATGATAGCTGGTAGAAAATTTCAAGCATATCTGATAGTACTCCCATTGATAGAATTTGATTTAATTTTGGGAATGGATTGGTTAATCAAGTACTTTGCAACTATTGAATGTTGGAAGAATAAAGTCAAATTTGATTTGCCGGGAGAAGATGTATTTTATTTTCAATTTGAAAGAGGAGACATTTCATCATTGATTGCTTTTAGTCAGGTACATAAAAGTTTAAAGGTTGGTGAATTAGTTTTCCTTGCAAAGATAGAAATAATGAAAGAGAAAGATGATGATATATCTTCCTTCCTATTATGAATAAATTCATAGATGTGTTATCTGAGGAATGGAATGAGTTACCTCCGGAAAGAGAAGTAGAATTTTTAATCAATTTACAACCTGGCACAAATCATATTGTCAAAGCAACTTATAGAATAGCAATCAAGGAATTACAAGAACTGAAATATCAGTTGGCTGAACTGATTGAGAAGGGTTTTATCAGACCTAGTTCATCCCCTTAGAGTGTACCTATATTATTTGTCAAGAAGAAAGATGGTTCAATGAGACTATGCCTTAATTACAGAGAATTAAACATGGTGACAGTTAAAAACAAGTATCCTCTTCCCCAGATTGATGACCTATTTGATCAGTTAGCAGGTGCTTATGTTTTCTTCAGAGTTGATTTGAGATTAGGTTATCACCAGGTTAGGGTGAAAGAATGTGATGTGGAAAAGACTGCTTTTGGAATCAGTTATGGACACTATGAATTTTTAGTTATGCCTTTTGGGTTAACCAATGCCCCGACAGTATTCATGGATATGATGAACAGAATTTTCAGATCTTATCTAGATCAATTTGTTATTGTATTTATTAATGACATATTAATCTATTCTAAGAATGATAAAAATCATGCAGAGCATTTGAATGTTGTACTTGAATTACTGCGACATCATAAATTGTGTGCCAAATTTAGTAAGTGTGAGTTCTGGTTGAAAGAAATTTGATTTTTTGGACATATTGTCAGTAGAGAAGGAATATATATAGACCCAAAAAAGATTAAAGCAGTTGTGGAATGGCCAAGACTAACAAATGTGACAGAAGTCAGAAGTTTCTTGGGATTGACAGGTTACTATAAAAGATTCATTAAAGGTTTTTCTCAGATTGCTTTGCCTTTATCCAAGTTAACCAGGAAGGATATTAAGTTTGAGTGGACTAATGATTGTGAGCAGAGTTTTTATGAATTGAAGCAATGTTTGATAACTGCACCAGTGCTAAGAATTCCTTCTATAATGGAGAGATTTCAGCTATACAGTAATGCTTCTATAAAAGGATTGGGTTGTGTGTTAATGTAAAACAAAAAAGTGATTGCCTATGCTTCCAGACAGCTTAAGCCATATGAAAAGAACGATCCCACTCATGACTTAGAGTTGGCGGCAATAGTATTTGCATTGAAAATTTGGAGACACTATTTGTATGGGGTAAAATATGAGATATTTACATATCATAAGAGTTTGAAATATATTTTCACTCAAAAGGAATTGAATCTGAGACATAGAAGATGGTTGGAATTAATAAAGGATTATGCTCTAGACATCCAGTACTGTCCAAGAAAAGCTAATGTTGTAGCTGATGCATTGAGCAAAAAGAACCAAATACTGTTAAATTTGTTGACTAGTGAGGAAAGATTGATTAAAGAAATGGAAGCCTTATAATTAGAAGTCAGAATGCAAGGAGATCATAATACACTGAACATTAATCAAATAATGTATGAAAGTGGAATTTCGAGGATGAAATTAGTTTAAGGAGGAAAGTTTTATAACAACCCAAATTTCCTTGTAATTAAATAGGTTTAATTAAAATAAATTAGTCTTTATTAAATATTATATATCTTGTTAAAAAATATTAAATAAAAGTGTGTTTTGAATAGATGCTTCCCTTGGGTTATTATGAGAGCAGTTAGAGTTGTGGGGTCCACTCTTTGATCCTTATCAACATTCAGAATACATTCAAAAAGGTCTACTATAGAAGCTTTCTGTGCAGAAATTCATCCCTGAGAGAGTTCCGAACTTCACTCTCCCGGAACTGTAGAAAATGCCACTGATTTGTGAAGGAAGAATCGCAGAAATCATTGTAGCATATTTCGCTATAGTGACGCAGGTCCTGTAGTTCAGTTCGGTATGGAGTATTCTGCACTGTAGTAATGTTCTGTTGTAGCATATTTCGGCTAGGGAAGACTGAAAGGAGAATTTTTGGATTCTGTAGAAAAATTGTGGCTTATTGTAGAAGGATTTTCTGAAGAACGATTCAATAGTTTCGATAAGTGGAAATTTAGAAATATGTTAAAAAGATTTCTATGTTTGAATTAGATTTATTTGGTGAATTATAGCAGACATGTATGTAACTGATTTGAAAATAATGAACAGTAAACTTTGGAAGGATTTGGAAGAGTAAGAATAAAAAAGAAGTTTAGAGAAATAGTATAAGATAAGAGAATTAGAAGAAAGGTAAGAATTGTGATGATTATTATTATCTTTTATATCATTTAAATTCATTCAAGTTCTAAAGAAGTATATATTAATAGTTTAGTTAGGATTCTTCAGATATATTTATGGAAAGAGAAAGTTTCAAGGTTACTTACAAACGTAGATGAGTTCGTAGTAAGGAATTGGAGGAAACGATTCGTCAAGGAGGTAAGTTATGTAAAGTTAATTACTATTTTTTATATATTTATTATGTCTTTTCAATGGTTTGATTAATTCAACGCATTATGAATACTTGCATAGCAATCATAAGATATTTCATTGAAGTGTTAATGTATAAATAATTGTACTTTATGTGGAAATTGAAATGATATTTGATCAAGCATGTTGTTTCAATCGCTTTGATAATATGTTAAAGAAAGAAGTTTGCATTTATTAGATAATGCATGTTAAACTTTCTTATAACACTTGTACGGCTATATAAATGATAACAGAGATGAATTATGAATATGAGAGTTATTGAATATTTATTTAATAAAGATTGGCTATGTTATGTTATGATATCTACATGATCGGGTGGGAAAAAGGGACCCGATATAAAACCTGAATTGTAGATGGGGCAAAAGGGACCCCAAGGAAATGGATACCTGCATAGAAGGTGGGGCAAAAGGAACCCCTAAAGAGGCAAAAGGGACCTCTTTGAAATTCAATGGTGATAATGCCATATTTACTTGGGCTCCATTGAATATGTTAAAGTATAGCCAAATCTTTTAAAAGATTAAATATTCAATATCTATCTCAAATGACATAAAGGATGAAGTTCAATATGTGGTTTTTGATGCTTTACAAATAATGATAAGTTGATTTCATTATTAGTTCAATGTTGTAATTCATTATGTTAGTATATTTTAATTATTATTGAATTGCATATCTTATTGAGCCTCATAGCTCACTAGTTACTTCTTACTGGCTATTTTTACAGGAAATGTCAAGGAGAAGATTGATACAAGTTAATTTGAATTATTAGATGCTTCCTTTATTGTATTAAATGATATTTATTTTATCTTTTATATAGATTTCAAATAAAATGAACTGAATGAGATATTTAGTAATAGAAATATTATTATTATTCTTGTTACACTTTATAGTGATGTTAAGGAGCATTGTGGGGTGTTACACCAACAGCCAGCAGGAACCAGAACAACCAGAAGCCGAACAGACACCAAGAAAAATGACACGGCCAGGCCAAGCATCCAACAACATAAAAAACCTAACAAGGAGGCACGACAGCCCAAAAAAACCTAAGGCTGAGAACTCCAAACACCAAACAGCAAAGGGTTAATGGGCCAAGCCCAATAAGAGACAAAACAGTCCACCATTAAATGCCTACTTTTGCCTACATCAATTCTCCCTCAGTGGAGAAATCTCATCTCCTGATGAGATAGATTCTAAACTTCTATCACGCGCAGACTGAGCCAAATCCAACTCCTGAATCAAAGCAGCGTACTTATTTTTAATCATCTCCTTTTCTTGATTAAACTCGGCTAGAAGTAAATGCTTCTTACTCTCATATTTTTCTGCACAAAAGTATATTTTATCTTGAATTTTTTAAAGCTCATTCTGGACTAGATCGGTTTAACATCCTTGAATTGGAACACAATTCATGACAGAAAATCTTTTTTTTTTTAATTCAAGGCATTTGACTTTCATCAACAACATATTCTATATAATTTTGACTTTCCATTTTTTTATAAAAAATGACACACACGATAACCTAGAAGCCCTAATACTAAATTAATGGGATCAAAAAAGACTTAAACCAAGGGAGAACACTTAAGAGAAACAGAACACAACTCAATCCAAAACTAAGTGAACAAACCACCAACTAGATGCAAAAACTTAAACAGCTTTAGGAAACAACAAAACTTAAATTAAAGAGAAATACCTTCAGAACAACCAACAAGTGGTCACCTCACATGTAACGATAAAATAGGAAATTAGAGTGCTCTTAAGAACATGCAAACTAGAGGTCCACCTCAACAATCCAGATTCAACACCCGTAGAAACTCTTCCGAAAAATACCAACAAACTGGCCAACAACAACACCTCTTACACCTTTTGTAGAGAAGAAAGATACAATGGGGTGGAAACTTGTGGAGAGAAGAAATATATAGAAGTCTTGGAGGAAGAAATAGGTAGAAGGAGAAGCTCTCAAGCTTACTAAGAAACCCTCAGGTTTTTAGAGACAAATATCAAGCTTCAACAACCTTCAAACAGTAGAAAACATCACCTATAAATAGGGAAAATGAGCCCAAAAGACACCCAAAGTAGCCACCCCATTCAGCCAACCAAAACAGGGGAGAACCTAAGAGGAAAGGCACGATAGCACCACAAATCGAACAGCCTAAATCAGAATAGCCAAGAACCGAACAGACACCAAGAAAGGAGCTCGAAAACACATGAACCCATCATTCAATGCTAAAAAGAGATAGCCCCTAATCAGACACAATCCTCCAAACACCAAAAATCCAAAGAACCTTGAGCCAAGCCCATTTAGATGAATTTCATCCTAATAATAATTACCCAATGAACCAAGGAAGCTAGAAAACCAAAGGTGGATATGACCCAAGAGCACTCTACCTACACATGATCATTAATTGCCTTTCGTCATTGGGGATAAAATCAAATATAAAATTAACATTACAAGAAAGTTTAAAATAAAATAAAATGAATATGAAATGAAGTTTATTGCATGCACCAATTCTCCCATGGTGGAAGAATCTCATCCTGATGAGAATGCTTCATTAATTCATTGATAGATATCTGGATGATGAAGCTGCAACTCCTCATCTTCAACAGTCAGTTAGAGGGGCGTCCATTCCATCCAACCAAGAGTCATTGGTGCACTCCATATTTTGCTTGGGTTGTATAGATCCACAGCATCGTTAGGAACAGTAAGGGGCAAAGTCTCACACAATTGTTTGTTTTTAGCAGCACATTTACTTGACACGGCTAGATTCATCAATTCAAGTTGTTTATCCTTTATAAGTTGCATGTTCTCTTTAATATTTTGATAAGCTATAAAGGCTTTATCAATACCTTCCTCGATAGTCCTTGTTCTCATTTGAAGTTCTTTTAGCTGCCTTATTTTCTCTTCTTCCATGTTTACTTCATTTAGTGACATTTTGTAACATACAGGTTGATCAACATTCTGCAATGTCACTTCATTAGATTGAATTTCAATAATAACAATTTCTCCATTGTGCCTTTCATGTTCTTGTATCTCTTTGTCAGTTAGTGTGTGCACTTCGCTCATTCTTTTAATACATTATTCCTCACACGCTACCAACATATCTATAACTTCAACTTTATCTACTGTTTGAGTCTCAAATTTTTCCACAATGTTTTTGACTAGATAAATGGTAAATTGAGCATCTTGAAGGTCATAACTTGGTTGTATTTATTCTTCTTCTTTTTTAAGATGTTGCTTCGTAGGAGGAAACCACGATAACTTATTGGATCCTGCATATTGTTTTAAAATAGGTTTTCCTTTTGGACTTAGTGCAGTCAGTGTATTAGTCACTCATTCTATTTTTTGTTGTAGGTTAACCATTTGTTACATAAACATACATTGTCATTCAGCTTGTTGATTATCCATATTTTATAAAGAAGAATGGAAGACTAGAACGACAACTAAGGGCTCTGATACCAAATTGATGGGATCAAAACAGACTTAAACCAAGGGAGAACACTTAAGAGAAACATAACACAACTCAATCCAAAACTAAGTGAACAAACCACCAACAAAATCCAACCATATGCAAAAACTTAAACATCTTTAGGAAACCACGAAACTTAAATTAAAGAGAAATACCCTCAGAACAACCAACAAGTGGTCACCTCACATGTAACGATAAAATAAAAAATTAGAGTGCTCTTAAGAGCATGCAAACTAGAGGTCCACCATAGCAATCCAGATCCAACACCCCTCGCAACACCTCCGAAAAATACCAACAAACTAGACAACAACAACACCTCTTACACCTTTTGTATAGAAGAAATATACAATGGGATGGAAACTTGTGGAGAGAAGAAATAGATAGAAGCCTTTGAGGAAGAAATAGGTAGAAGGAGAAGCTCTCAAGCTTAGGAAGAAACCCTATGATTTTTAGAGATAAATATCAAGCTTCAACAACCTTCAAACAATAAAAAAATAACACCTATAATAGGAAAAAGGAGCCCAAAAGACACCCAAAGAAGCCACCCCATTCAACTGACTACAATAGGGGAAAACCCTAAAAGGAAAGGCACGATAGCACAACAAATCGAAAAGCCTGAATCAGAATAGCCAAGAGCCAAGCAAACACCAAAAAAGGAGCTTAGCAACACATGAACCCAGCATTTAATGCAAAAAAAAAAAAAAAAAGATAGCCCCCAATCAGCCACAATCCTCCAAACACCAAACAACCAAAGAACCTTGGGCCAAGCCCATTTAGATGAATTTCAGCCCAACTATAGTTACCCAAGGAACCAAGGAAGCTAGCAAACCAAAGGTGGACATGACCTAAGAGAACTCTACTTACACATGATCATTGATTGCCTTCCATCATTGGGGATAAAATAAAACATAATATTCACATTATAATAGAGTTCAACATAAAATAAAATGAACATGAAATGAAGTTTATTGCATACATCAGTTAATGCGTAGACTGAGCCAAATTCAACTCCTGAGTCAAAGCAGCATACTTCTTTTCGATCATCTCCTTTTCTCGATTAAATTCGGTTAAAAGTAAACGCTTCTTACTCTCATATTTTTCTGCACAAAAGCACATTTTATCTTGAATTTTATAAAGCTCGTTCTTGAGTTAATCAATTGAACATCCTTGAGGTAGAACCCAATTCATGTTTGAAAATATTTTTTCTTGAATCCAAGGCATTTGACTTTCATCAACAACATATTCTATATCATTTTGACTTTCCATTTTTTTATATAAAAAGACATACATGATAACCTAGATGTTATGATACCAAATTGATGGGATCAAAAAGAAACACAAGCAAGTGCTCCAAAACTAGTTAGAGAATATTAGACACTTTAGGGAAAAGGAAACTTTCAAAGACACATAGCAAAGAAACAAACAAACTACTTTCAACTTCAAATAATAATAATAAAAAAACTTACAACTTGTAATATAACTCTAGACACAACATATAGAGTTTTTTAGATGAAGGATACAAATGGAGTGGTAACTTGTGGAGAGAAAAAAGAGATTAGAAGTCCAAGATGAAATCTTATGAGAGGATGAAACATCAGTTTCCTAATTTTCACCTTTAGGACAATGTGGTTCTTTGGGAGCGGGGTATTTTTAAGGGGGTTAATAACCCCGCACCAAATCAACCGGCCTAGGAGGGGCCGGTTCATTTTTACAGAAGGCAGACTAAGCCACCTCCTTGAGTCTGCTTGAAGCGGTGATTCCCCATGGGTGGCAAATAGAAAGAGTGTGTGTGTATGTGTGTGTGTGTGTGTCTGTCACACCCTAATTTGGCCTACCCCTTAATGGTCAATTTGGAGTGTAACAGAGAAGGAAAATCTAAACTGATTCCTTTTAACTAGCACCCATTCTGAGCCACTAATTTTAGAATAGAGTGACTAAAAAAAATTATTTAGACTCTCCTAACTTGCGAGCCTATCAAATTCCATAATTAATAATGGAAAGTATATAATGTCTCTTAATGACCATCAAATATAATTGAAGTAAATAGATAGATCTACTAAAACTTTTAAAATTTAATCACATATCCAAAAGTATGTACATCTAGCATTCAAATCTCATTTTAGATCTCTTTGTACACCCAAAACATATTAACACCAAAAGAATGGTCACCTCTTCTTCCTTTCCCTTCATGTAGTATAACTACTGCTAATGAGTTAGGCTCATTAAAATACACAAATAATTTATAAAATAAATAATAATAAATAAATAATTAAGAAATGCTTAATAATGCTAACATAGTTAAAACACATATTGAAATTTCATATTGAGCTTAAAAGTGCCTAGCAGTATTATTCATCTTGCCAAAAATGTTCAGCATCTTTAAATAAGTCATATAATGGTTATAAGCTTTTGCACCATTTCATCTTTTTAATTCAAGGTTGGGTCCAACTTCCCAACTTTTAGAATAAAAGTTATTCTCTCATTCAGGGTTGAGTCAAATTTCCCAAATTCTAGAATTGAGAGTATAGACTTACCTCATTGAGTTTTTTTGTATTTACTTGTGCGGGTCTATCCCCATATATAACTTATTTCACTTTTCATATAGCCATCCTTTTTAGCTCTAATGACATATGCCTTTGATGACATAGCTACGCTTTAGCTATCCTTTTATTACCCTATAGCTGCTCTTTAACTTCCATTTAGCTGCCCTTTAGCTACGCTTTAGCTGTCATTTAACTATGGTTTAGTTGCACTTTAATTGCGCTTTAGTTTCACTTTAGCTGTGCTTTAGTTGCACTTTAGCTGCACTTTAGGTGCACTTTAGCTGCGCTTTAGTTGAGCTTTAGTTGCACTTTAGCTGCGCTTTAGGTGCACTTTAGCTGTGATTTACTTGCACTTTAGCTATCTTTTTTGCTCATTCACTAGTTTATGAATATTTATCCTTTTCTTACGAAATCATTAACATTTATAAAGATTATTTTATGTATAAATAATTTCATACATATTCGTCCTTGTTCATACAAAATATCTAAAATAAATCGAAATGTATGTAGTCATAAGCATAATAAAGATGAATTGTAATAATAAAATATTTACTAATTTTTATAACCTTGTTTGGGTATCTCACATCGCTAAGAATTTGTTTTCCTAGACTGTCTTCATTTTCTCTTATATACAAGCTCAATTTCACTCTTCCTCATTCCATTAAATCCTTTTCCTTTCCTTATAAGTCATCTTCTTTAATGTTTTATGCTACCACTTCAGCATTAACCTATTTTTAACTACTGTCCGCAAACAACAGTACTTCCCCTATTATTTCTTGAGTTTGCATTAACTAAAAGCAATAGCCTTACTTAGATAAATAACAAACTGCACTTGGTTTAGTCAAATAAAGTTTTCAACAACTAACTAAAACAATATCCTAATTTACCTTATCTTAATTTGCTTAAAAATATTTATGGAATTCTTCCCATAGCACTTCACGGCCTGCAGCTCCTTCGCACCCTAAGTCAACTGATGGAAAATGGGAGAAGAATACTAATACTGCATAACTAAGGGAAATTCTAGCCCACTATAAAATTAATGCCTTTTATTCATATTATTTTATATTATAATCGCTAGTGCTTTTTCCACTATAGGCTTCCCAAAATTCTCAGCCGTAGGATCTAATCCAACCAATGCATGGATTGGTTAGTGGAATGTAGAGGCTCTAGTGGAAATACAAAAAAAAAAAAAGAAACATTGTAACATATATAACAGTTATTTATTATACTAGTGATGCATATATAATTGACTTCATAAGTAACATATGCTTCAATTAACATTTAAAAAAAAATTATACTTGCCTTTACTTGAATATTTTGGGTATTTTATATATATATATATATATATATATATATATATATATATATATATATATATATATATATATATATATATATATATATATATATATATATATATATATATGAGAGAGAGAGAGAGAGAGATAGAGAGATAGAGAGAGAGAGAGAGAGAGAGAGAGAGAGAGAGAGAGAGAGAGGGCGGCTAATGCATAAGATAGAGAATTTGAATTTGGTTTATGTTACGAAGCTTTTTATTAAGAGAAATTGTATTTAAAGAAGATGAAAGGCTAGGATTAAGGCATGAATAATTTGAGTTATTCTCTTGGAGTTCTCTTAGGATTTTGGGCTCTAGATTCATCATTTAGAGATTGGGAGAGAACGATCATCCTCTCGAATTGAGGATCAATTGTATCTTTATTCTGTTCTTGTTTCGCTTAGCTTTTCGTATTGCATTCTATCATTTGTGCTATTTTTCTCCCAAATTTTGTGTTATTCTAATTGTTTTTCACCAATTCGTGGTAGGTTTGCTTGCGAACTCAAGTATTACCCTTAGGGTTACTTGAAAACACAAGTGTTTCCTATCAATATTCAACCATGTACAGTTTCAAATTTATTTTCTTTTTTCCTTTACATATGTTTAAATCAATATGTACTCCATTCACATATTCATATGCATATCCATACTATCATACTATTTGACATACATTTCTTTTGCCATATTTATTTAAATGTCCATTGTTCATCATCACATATGCATTTGAATTCACATCATCTTACACATAATAACATCCAAAAGTAAGAAAAATAATTATATAAAACATTTCTTTAGAATTTAAATGGAAATATAACAATAAAATTTTGATACACAACTGTAATTACCTACTTTATTTTCCTCCATTCTTTAATTTCTTTCCAAATCTTGAGCTTGATATAGACTTCAAATTACTCTTCTCAATTCACTTATGAAAAATCTTTCACTGTTAAAAATTACACAACAACGTCTTAATTTATACTAAATATGGATGCCTTAAATATTATCATAAACAAACATTAAATTTCCTCTACATTTTATTGCACTATCTATTTAACAAAATATAAAAACTACCCACAAAAATTTTCCTTCCTTGCAAATCTCCTTCCTTCATTGTCGAACCAAAGTTTACAAAACTCACTTCACTTGGATTTATCGTATCCACAATAATATTTTCTTTCAATTAGGAAAGAAAAAAAACAAACTTATGTAAATTTCAATAATTTAAATTACTTATTCCTTTCTCTGCCGTCAGAAGTAGAATAAAACTCAAAATCTGTATTTCCTTCCTCTTCCAACTTTCTTCTTCTATTCTCAAATTAGATGTCAACCTTAGGTTTTAATTCTACTAGAAACTGTAAAAAAGAGGAATAAAAAAAAATAAACAACTTACTTTCTTTCTTCTTCTTTCTCTCAGCTGCTTCTCTCGACAAAAACCTTCACATATGATTTGCTCCTACCAGAATGAGCGAATAGAAGCTATGACTCACAAGGAGTCATTACTTTTCATTCACATACACAAATATTCGCTCATAATCATGAATCGATTCCTCCAGCCTTGGTCCGTGCTCTTGCGGTGTCCACCTGGGTGGCGGCTGCCTATTCCACTTGCTTCCATTTCATCTGTTGTTAAGTGATGTCATGTTCAAATGAACCGGATAGGTTCGGTTCTTACACATATTGTCTCATGCAAAGTCAATTTCAATCTAACATGCATATATTGTTGAATAAAAGAAAGCATTGAAGCTACACGTAAGTAGTTTTAAAAGAGGTGATTTGTATGTTTTCTAATGTATGAGTTCTTTCTAAATGTTGTTTGTGTAGGTTATTTTCGCATTTGTTGTATCATTGTGCACTCTAATGTAGCAAAATTCTTTAAAAGATATTTCATTGGCTTGTGTGTTTTGGAATGTCATGAGGTAGTATGTTATAATGCTTTATTTTTCGCATCATCCTTGTAAAGATAAGATTGCCTTACATTAGTATACTTAAATATGTTGCAACAACATTTACTAATTATTTTGGGGGTTTACATGTAGATATATCATAATAGCCACCTCTTGGTATACTGAAAATTCTATAATCTTGATTAATAGTAACATTTATTCTTACACATTACGTCTATTGCAGGTCACTTGATCATGTAGCTCTCCATTCATAAATAAAGCCCCAAAAGAAAAAAACACATTAACAAAAATTGAACAATATATGGATTGCATCATCATACTTCAAAAAATAAATTCTTTTATATAGAATCATAAAATATTGAATATTTGCATACTATAAAATCCAAATGGATTACATTCCAAAAAAATTATGTGTGTAGTACAAAACCCAAAAGGATTACATTCAAAAAAGAATAAGTTGATAGTGGAATCCATGAAATAAGACAAGTGGAGATATTTTGCCTATTATATTGCATATTGTATAGCACCCAAAACCCAAAAGGATTACATTCCAAAAAGGAAAAAAGAATCGAGGGCCAGTAAGAAGAATAATAAAAAGAAAATGCTCAAATTACAGTAGAAGTCATGAAATAAGATGTGCAGAAGTTTTCTACTTATATCTATACATGAATCCCATTAGTAATTGTTGTTGTGCGGTTTAGTTCTAGATCATCCAAACATGTCACATCATTATCATAGGAAACATACATAGTATATTTGTAGCAAATGATTTTATGCATTTCATATTTATTTGAAACATACATGAAGAATAAAACTAATCAAATCTCATTAAATGCACATCTGTCTCTAGAGAAGAAGATTGTCACAAATGCTTTGAGAAAAATAACAACTTCTTCAACTAAAATCACAAAAACAAAAGTATCATGAGGGTAAATGAGAATAATAAGGGGACTAATAGGGGGGGGGGGGGAGCTTAAGTAATCCCTAACGAGTAGCAAATGGCTAACCCAAATTAAAAAAATCAAAATAGGCACATGGAAGGCGATTTCCGCCATGTGGCAGTGAAATCGCCAGTTGGATGATGATTTTGGCCACATGCCGAATAAAATCGCCACGTGGTGGGCAACTTAGCTTGTTTTTCAAATCAAAGTTTTTCCCTCCCATATTTTTTTTATATTGATTTTTAACTCTTTTATCCAAAAAAAAAAGAAAGCAAGATTCACATCTCATTAAAAATAGATATTTTTTTCTATTAAAGTTAAACAGAAATAAAACAATGGTTGGTTGTAGTATAACCAACCGCTAATATATCACATTTCCAGGATGATAAACTCAATGGAAATAGCAAGAATAAACATTATTCTCAACAGCTCCAAGTCAGGCTAGTCTAGATCTCAATTGCACAAATTGCTGTGCTTCATCAGTGCGACCAACTCGAGTAAGAAGGCCAATCATGCAATCAAATTGCTCCTTAGTTGCTTTCAGTTTATACTTCTGAATCATGGCTTCAAACACCTTAAGAGCCTCATTAGCCAATCCTGCTTCATCACATACAGAGAAGACAACATCAAATGTAAAATGATTTGGACTGTAACCATCTGAAAGCATACGATCAAACATATTCAGTGCTTCTCCAAACAGCTTATTATGACTATATGCTTCTATTATTGCAGTCCAAGTCAAGGATCCTTTGGCCTGAATATGATCAAACAACTTTTGAGCCATCTTAATGTCTCTGCACTTCCCATATAAGCTCACAATCTCTCCAACAAGTAATGGAATCATTTCCATTTTCAGCTTGTAAGCTTGCGCATGTATCTCCTTTCCAATCTTTAAAGCTTCCAATTCACCACTGGCTCTCAAAATCCTGCATAGAATTACAGCATCTGGCCGTCGATTGGCTGTCACCATTGATCTAAATACCTTAAGAGCACAAGCTGGGCTGCTACTTCTCAAGTATGATTCAATTAGTGCAGTCCAAGCAATGACATTCTTCCACTGCATTCCATTGAAAACTCTGCAACAAGAAGCTATCCTTCCACATTCTGAGTACATGGTTATAAGGGAAGTTTCTACGGAAACATTTGGTAGAAACCCATGCTTCAGAGAATAGCCATGAATCTCCTGGCCTTGTCTCCAAGCCTTCAACCTGGCACAAACAGGAAGGACCGTCGCAATAGTGACAACATCTGGCTTTATCCCTTCTTGCTGCATCCAAACAATTGTCCTTAGTGCCTGGTCTAACCTATTGTTCGATGCGTATCCAGACATTAAAGCTGTCCAACACACTTCATTCCTTTCAGATGAGGTATAAAAGACCCTCCTTGCTGAGCTCATATCCTTGCATTTACAGTACATGTCTATCAATCCTGAATGAATCGAAACCATCTTCACATAGTTTCTGAATCGCTTTAAGACATAGCAATGAACCTCCCTGCCCAAATCCCGCTTCCAAAGCTCTCCGATTATTGGAAGAACTGACGTTATCACAACTGAATTCGGCTCTATTCCTTCACTTACCATCCACCTGAAACATTCCAATGCTTCCCAACGAACTTTATTGTGTGCAAAGCCTGCAATTGCAGTCCCCCACGAAACAATATCCTTTTCAGGAATTTCATCAAACATCTTCATAGCCATCCCGATCCTGCTGCACTTAAAGTACATGTCGACCAAACCCGTCTTTATGAGCAAAGGGGCGCCAGCAAACTCATTCTTAACCAAAAGAGCATGGGCTTTCATCCCTTCTCTTAGTGCTGGTGAACCGGCGAAGCTCTTTAGGAGAGAAGAAAAAGTATACTCATTAGCCTCCACTCCAGCCTCTCTCATGGCTAAGAAGATGGAAAGCGGACCATGGCCCCACCTTGATCCGCCGGTGAGATTCCCTCTTAGGAGAGCATTCCAGGGGTAGACTGTCGATGGTGAAAGCTCGGAAAAGACGAGCTTGGCATGCTTCGGTGAGCCACAGGCGGCGTAGGCCTCGACGAGTTTGGTAAGGAGGAATTCATTGCGCTGGAGGCCGTTGATGCGGAGGTGGACATGGATTTGGCGGGTTAATGACAGAGATTTGAGTTGGGAGGCAGCAGAGAGGAGGGCGGAGAAGGTGGTGGGATTGATAGTAATGCCTCGGTGATCGAGGTAATCGAGAACTGTTAGGACCTCGCGAAGTTTGCCTTCGCGGGCAAGGCGTTGAATGTCGCGGTAGATGGATTTGGGATTTTTTGAGTGGAGTGGGAGGGAATCAGGGAAGGCAGCACGCTCAGGGAAGTGGCGGCGGCGTCTGACCGCGGGGTGTGATGGTGGAGCTGGTGTCGTGGCGGTTGCTGAATGCAAAGAGGAGGATTTGGTGAAAGATGGAGTTTTGGAGGAGAAGGGAGAAGGGATTGAGGAAGTGGAGGTTGAGATGACGAAGGTTTTGGGGTCCATGGAGGCGGAATTGAAATGGACAGGGAGAGGTGTCTTGGAGTAAGGAGCATCGGTCGAATTTCTTTTATGGCGGTTTTATAAAGGAGGTGCTCTTGAGAACGCATACTTGAATATGAGCAGAGAAGAAATATCTGCGATGGTGAAGAAGATGAACTCCATTCTGGATTTTTCAGAATCCTAAATAATGGTTAGCGTTTCTAGGCAAATTATTAGGTCCGGTATATCTCCCCATTCGGATGTCAATTGAAAGCGAATATCTAGTTGAATAGACATGAATTTTTTTAATATAATATTTTTGCTTTATGTCTTGTCAGCCCGATCGACCCGACCCAGTAACTCGGAGATGGTTTGAATTCAGGACTACAAGAATGGAAACGAAATGATTTTACTATTCACTCGACATTTTCACTGTTTTGTTACTCTCGGCTTTCTGCTCTCGGACTTCTGCAATACCTTAAACCCGGCGACAAACAACGACATTAGAGTACATCAGCATTTAGAAAAGGTAATGTTGCGCATATGTTGCACTTTTGGTTCGTTTATGCTATATTTTAAATTTTAGGGTTTAGTGTTAATTTTATATATAGCATTGTTTGTTCAATGTGATCTTAAAATGTTTATTTACTGGATTTCAATATTCTTCGTAAATGAAAGAAACAAATGATGCGAAAGGTTTAGTTGTGCTTTATCTAAAATATTTTTTTTTCTTTTTTCCACATGTCATATCAAATGCCAGTTACTTCACAATGCTATGTTACCACTTTCAGAAAAATTTGTGATGCTTTTGTCAAGTTAATTGATAATGAACTTGAGCAGACTTTAAGGATGATAAGTTATGCAAAAATAATCTTGATCGGGCACGAATCTCGAGGCAAAAATCAAGTTAGGAACTTCAAAAATTAAATCCGGGAGCACCTGAAATCCGATTTCAGCGAGCTTATAGTCAAACTGAACGTCTCGGAAATACAAACCCCACAACATCAAATTCAACTCAATCTGAGCCCAAATCGAGCACCTGAAGTGTTGTTGGAGAGTTTGTACCACAACTTGAGTTGCCAAACGGTCTCCGATTTTGACGAATCCAACGAGCGGCTCGACAAGACGAATCCAACGAGCCCAAGATCATCAAATTCTGACATCATTAAGACCTTCAAATGCCTGACGAATGGTGCAAGATCAAGGGATTCAATATCAGCCGTCCATTCGACCACTCCCTATTTGACCCTGATCTCACACCTATTTACGAGCTATGTCACTCCAGAAAAACTATAAATAGAGCCCTCATTCCTCATAAGAGGGGACTCAAGCAAAAAGAAGAAGAGGAGAAGAAGAAGAGAAGAGGGAGGAGAATCAACTCCTCCTCGACCACCTTGGGAGTTCTTTCTGCCGCCCGAACACGCTGGAATTTTGCCCGACTTCTACGGGATGCCGGAATTCTGCCCAAGTTTCACGGGATGCTGAAATTCTTCCCAATTAACGACAGAGTTCCTTCCTCATGCCGAAACTCCGCCCAAGTGATGCTGAAATTCTTCTCGGCCACCAACAGACATCGGACTTCTACCCGACGTCGGACCTTCACTCTTCGCCAAGTTTCTACCCGATGCCGGTCTTCTACTGGTTATCGGACTTTCACTAGACGTATATCCGAAGATGGATTTCTTTTAATTGTTGGACTTCTACCTGAAGCCATCCTTCTGACCTTCATTAGACAGCAATCTTTCCGACCTCTGTCGCCCGCCGACTACAGTTCTCCTAACTTACGTCACCCACTGACTACAGTATATCCAAAACCTCCGTCGCCCTCCAACTAAGGTTCTCCTGACTTACGTCGCCTACAGAATATAGTCTTTCCGACCTCCATAGTCAGACAACGGTCTTTATGACCTCCGTCGCCCGCCGATTACGGTCCTTCCGACCTCCATCGCCTACTACGGTCCTTCCGACCTACATCACCAGACAACGGTCGTCCAGACCCCAGTTCTCCTGCCGATTATGGCCCTACCGACCAAATGAACATGTCAATAGAGACTCTTTGGATTTACATCATGTAATGTACTCTATAAGTTGTACATCAAGCTAAGGCCTTCTCCCAAGGAAGGGACTCATTTGTAATCGACTGCAAATACTAGTGGATTCGTTCAAACTGAGCCAGGCCCCGTGGTTTTTCCCTCTTTTTAGAGGTTTTCCACGTAAAAATCTTGGTGTCTCATAAATGTTAGATCCTCTCTCTTTATCTGATTGCATGCCAGATTTTCGTACAACGCTAAGACGTTAAATCTTATATTTCTCTACCGTCGCAAATACTCCTGGACGTAACAAAGGAATTTGAACATTCATCAGTTTTTGAAGTTTCCAGCATTCCAATAGTGTATACCACTTCTTTTTGAGATTCTGAAATTTTGGAATTCTGCTGATGAAGGCTTCATTGTGAATGGCCATTTACTTAAATTCATTTCTGACGATGTTGCTTTGTTGACAGGTAAGATTTTAAATAACAAATTATGAATATATTTTTTTTACTTTAAATGTAACATGTACATGTACAAAAATTTTCTCACATATATGCCTAACAGAGGTGATGATATCAAATGAATGATCGATCCCCTAACTGGACCTTTATTAACAGAAATAAAAACTGAAATGACAAAATTATATAGATTGACTGATAATACTACTAAGTTAAAGACCTTTATAATATTTTTGTTATCTAATCTTTTTTTCCACTAAATAACCATAAAACCCCTAAAGAAGCTCACATCTGTAGCAAATAATGAACTGAGTTCACCTCTATCAATTGGGCTTCATGTATAAGGAATTTCATGATCGAAGAATTTGATATAATTTCTAACAAGTTTAAAATGCAAAGACCATTGGGTTACATCAATGATTTTTTTCCTCTCATACTGGTGAATTCTATCCTACTTATTGTTTTCCTCTCTTAAAGCTTTTTAAAGTTAATTTATAATATTTTATGTTTGATATTATACAGATTTAATTTTTGGAACACTTTTCCTTGAATAAACCATTTGATACAGAATTAAGACCGTGTTTTTTGAGATGGGAGGGGAACACTGAAATGTTCTATACACAAGAAAGTGCTACCAAATTATTTAAATTTTTGAGATAAAATGTGGTAATTTTTAAGTCTAAATGTTTTATATTTAGAGTTGCGCTATAGTTGCACTTTAAGCCCAACTATAGCGCAATTTTAGCACACGTAAAGCACAACCATAGCACATTTAAAGTGGAATGATAGCGCAAATATAGCACACTTAAAGCGCACTTATAGCGCATAATCAAATATTTGTCTATAATATATTTAAATTTTTTGCATATGTATCTTGTTGTACAAAATGTTACAAGCGAAGAAATAGAAAAGTTCAGGGCTGACATAAATGCTATACAAAATATGGAAAACTGGCCTGGGCATCAACCCCACAAAATTCATTCACCATAATGAAAAAAAACTCACACCACCCCACCTCCCTCTCCTCATTCTGCTCATCAAGAACCACCTGAAAGTTTTCCTCAGTCGTCTGCTCGACCTTCTACGCAATCTTCTATTGAACCACCTCTTGTAAAAACTGAAGATTGGTCGACTGTTCAGCATAAACTTCTGAAAGGATTTCAAAACATGTGCACTAAAATTGAACATAATTTGGGTAGTATAGTTGATCGACTTGAAGACATTGTGGAAAAACTTCAAGCAACTGTAGATTCTCTGCAGTATAAATTCATCGACTTTCAAATGAAATATGATTATAATCCTGAAAAATCTTCTATATCTACATCTTACTACAATATCCAATAAGTAAAAAAACCCATAACTACAGCTTTTCCTCCAATACCACCCACAACAGCTTTTCCTCTAAAACTATCAATAACAGATGTTCCTCCAATACCACCCAAAACATATATTCTTCCACTAGCAGCAGCAACAAAAGATGTTCCTCTACTACCAGCCACAACAGATGTTCATCCACTACCAGCAGCAACAACAGATATTCCTCCAGCACCAGTCAATACAGATATTTTTCAACCACCAATAGAGAGTTCTTTCAAGCACCTCATCCAATACCAACCACAAAAATCAAAAGAAAAAGAGAAGACAATAAAGAAACTAAACTACCAGAAATATTAAAGAAGATCGAAGAAATTATTTATGTTGATAATATAAAAATTCAACCTCGACATGCACTGCAATATATGGAGTATCGAGGGAAGGATTTTCTAACTACTCAGTAACAAAGTTTTATGAATGAATGTTTCAAAAAATTTGATAAAAAGTAAGTTAAGTCAGTTACGTGCGCTTTAAATATGCTTTTAGTGCGCTTTAAGTGCGTTTTATATGCACTTTACATGCGCTTTACGTGCACTTTACGTACGCTTTAAGTGTGCTTTACATATGCTTTCAACATTTTTTTTGCGCTATAATTTTTTTTTTTTGTAGGGACAATGTAATATTTGCATCTGGTAACATAGAAATAAAAAGATCAGATATTGACGACCTACTCACAGATCAATGGTTAGCCAACAACCATGTAGATGCTATTGCTTGTTTGTTATTAGAGAAGACTAGGGTAATGACAGATAAATTTTAACTCTACTTATACATTTATCCATTGTACATGGTAAGTATAATTATTTATAACATATTTTTCACATTACTATTCTTATATTGTTGACTTATCGCAGGTATACAAAGGGGTACAATCAAGATTTTGAAATGTTTCTCCAACACATTAATCCAGTTTCTTTAAAGAATGCAGACTTATTGTTCAACCCATAATTTTCACTAAGCATTAGGTACTTATTATAGGCAGGTTGAAAGAGAAAGTCTAAAAATTGCATGATTCCTTACCAAATCCATAACACAAAGATATCTGTCATATAGTTGTAAGTTAAATCAAGATTTTAAACGTCTTATTTTCTTTTCTCAACATGAACACAAAATTAAATAATAATTTTATTTGTTCATATAAAATACTTGCATGAATACACCAAAGGATGCTTTACAAGCGATATAACTAAATAGAATTTACAACTTGTTCGTGGAATTCCAACTCAGTCAAACGATTTTGATTGTGGAATGTTCGTGTATAAATACATGGAGAAAGTCGTTCAACGAAAGAAAGTTGACTGGGCTGGTTATAAATATTAGCAGAAGTATATGCCAAAATTTAGGACAGAGTTAACATATTTTCTTTTTCTTACAACGAAGAAGTAAAATTATTATAACCAAAATTGTAAATTTTGTCCATGAGTTCTAAATCTGTACATTTTATTATGTTTATATATATATATATATATATATATATATATATATATATATATATATATATATATATATATATATATATATATATATATATATATATATATATATATATATTTGTAACTTTTGTACATTTGAAAATTAAAAGAGTTATTTAAAATAATTTTTATTTGAACGAATAAAAAGCGCATTTTAAAGCGTAACTAAAGCGCACTTAAAGCACATCCAAAGCGCACTCAAAGTGCATCCAAAATGCAACTAAAGCGCTTCCAAAGCGCACCCAAAGTGCAAATAAAGTTCACCTACATAGCATTTTAAATTATAAGTAATCAATGCATGATTCTTACAATAAATATTACCAACAAAAATCTTTATTTAGATTTAATACTTGTCACAATAAATATTATTACAATGCAAATTCATTAAATTCTAACTCCGAAGCAATGAAATTCATCATCAATTTGGTGTATTCAGCACCAGGTTGGCTTGTTGGTTGGTCGATTATATATTCCTCACTAAAATATTCAGGCATGCTTGAAAAGTTCATCTGTGTTGAAGAAAAATCATCCATTATTTTTTCTCCCACCAAAGATTTCTTATATGTTAGAAACTACAGCTTTAGCCTTAGGTAAGAAATTATATAATTAACATATTATTAAAATCTTACTCTTAGACCGCTTCTTCTTTTTCCATGGCTTTTTAGTCTTATATTTGATTTACCTTTAGGTATATGGTTTAGAGGATCTTTCAAATTAGCACTTCCACCTTGGGATCTTGTAACATCATTCTGATTTTTTTTCTTTCCACCAAGAATTAAGTATAAATTTTAAGTCTCATGCCTTCCATTGAAGAAAGAATATACTCATCTGCCTCCTCATTCCCTTGAGCTTCTGTGCTCATTTGACATACAAATCTGCTCACTTGATTTCTGAATATGAATCCCCTACCATTTTCAAAGTTTTTGCTTCTTTGAGAATTAACCAAGTTACTTGAATAAAAATCTTATAGAGCCATTGCTGACCAACATAGTAGTAGGTACTTCTCAGGGAATTTAGTCATATCCAACTGGTTATAAACTCTCAAACAGTGAGAACACAATAATCCCATGGTATCATACTTCCTACAACTGCATTGAATGTTACCTTCTGTTACATCAAAGTCAACCACCCAAGGATGATGTTGGTCCTTTTTCTCTATGTAGTTGACTAAAAATTTTGAAGAATTAGTCGAGACAAAGTCTATACTTATTTCTCCCACAACTTGTATAATTTTTTCCTTAAAAAATGAATATAATTTTTTTGAGTAAAATTGAGTAGCTTATTTTAATATTGAGTTGTTCTTTATCACATGAATAATTTCAGACTGACTGCATTTGTACTCCTCATCCTGCTCATTTCGCCACAAATTCATCAATATCTTTTCCAACCCAAGAAAACAATCAATTAATGAACTTATTGGCTTCAAAATGCCATGACACATATTATTAGTACACTCGCTACGATGCGTTGATAAAATGCCCATGGTAAAATAATCCTTATTGAAAGTTGTTGACCACTTTGTTCTTATCTTATAAAGATCCTGCAACCATTCATGGTTATAAAGGATCCCTTGATCATTTCATCCCATGCCTCTTCAAACACTTCCTCAGAATCAAACTTTTATTTTGCCGGTGACCTGACATAGAACTACGTCCGGGTCACCAATAATATACTGCCACGTAGCAGGCTCAAAATCGCGGACCCTACCCGGCGAATAGTGGTTATGTCGCACGTGTGAAATTTAAATCCATGACGACCCAACAACATGCCCATCACGGTATGGTATTATTTTAAATAAATCCCTGCCCTGTAGATTTTCATTTCGCTTTACTAGACTCAATGATGAATAGACTTCTGCAACTATTCCTTTCCTTCGTAGCTCGCAAGCAGTTGTCTTGAGTTCGAAGCAAATTTCCGGTCGAATACCTCCACAGAAATAATGCCTCATGTTAGAAATTTCTTCTGAAGAACATATATTCTTGTTATATAGTTTATCTGGTAGAAAAAGTAAAAATGGAATTTTTAGGGTTAGGGTTAATTTACTAACATTCTTTTTTAGTATAAAATTTGAATGTATATTGTTTAGTACCAAGTTAAAGCTCGGTACATTAACTCGGTACTAAACAGTATTTAGTATTCGGTGCTGCTTGGTACTGTACGGTGCTGCTCGGTACTGCTCAGTACAGTGTGGTATTCAGAGTTAATACTCGGTATTTTAGATAAATATCATTATATTTTATATACTCTATATTGTTCATTGTTGCTCGATACTGCTCAGTACTGTTCGGTACTGATCGGTGCTTCTCGGTACTGCTTGGTACAGAGCGGTATTTAGAGTTAATAATCAGTATTTCCAAATAATATCTAATTATTTTATATATAATATATTGTTCAGAGTTGCTCGGTACTGCTCGGTGCTAATCAGTGCTTCTCGGTATTGCTCGGTATTGTTCAGTAGAGCGCAGTATTCAGAATTAATACTCGGCATTTTTGATAAATATCTTACTATTTTATATATAATTAATTATTCGTTGTTGCTCGATATTGTTCATTGCTGATCGGTTCTTCTCGGTACTACTCGGTACTACTCGGTACTGCTCGGTACAGTTCTGTATTCAGAGTTAATACTCGGTATTTACAAAAAATATCTAACTATTATATATATAATATATTGTTCGGAGTTGCTCAGTACTGTTCGGTACTGTTCGGTGCTGCTCGGTACTGCTCGGTACAGCCAGGTATTGCTAGGTTATTCAAAGTAATTTCTTGGTATTAGTTTGGATATATTATGAAAATACTGTGTCTATGTGGAACATGATCGGTATCATTCCTCTTTAATATTTGTCAGTATTATTCAGTGCTTGAAGTTATAACTCGGTATTTACACATGTTTTGTTTTTCTCTTTATTATGCAGAGATATTGCCACAAGATCCATTTCAAGTGTCGAACTTCAACTTTTAGATAAGTTTGCAATGAAATGGTTGTAAAATTTGGGGAGCCGTTAGTAACAAGACTATGTGAGCTACAGATTAATCAGTTCCTATTACTGCCTCGATTCCCTCAGAATGTTCCACTTGTTTTTATGTTATTGTCGAAGTGGGACATGCAGTCTGAAAGTTTTGTTATTAATAGCAAGACCTTACCTTTCACATCTGATGAAATTGCTTTGATTATTGGCTTGCCGAACAAAGAAATTAAATTTGAGCCAGGTACTGCTATGATGGGTGGAGCAACAGCAAATGATATAAGGCATGATATTGAGAAATTGGATGTGTCAACTCCAGTAGAGAATGTAGTGAAAGAATTCATTATTTATTTATTGTCCAACATTTTCTTTCCAATGGCCAACTTTCATGTACAATCTGCAATATTGGACATTGCAAAGAATGTCCAAAGCTTTGGAATATACAACTGGCCCCAATCCATTAAGGATTTTCTCATGAAATTTTAAAGCAATTGCAAAAAAAATAATCTAAAGGTCATTCACTAGGATGATATGTCAATGGATTTGTGATGATTGTAATTGTGAGTATTTGTTTCACTTAACTAGTGTAAATGGGTTTTTTATCATTATTACATTGACTTATTTCATTTTCTTCTTCTTTTTTTTTGCAGATATGGTTTTTTTGAACATACAAAGTTCTACCCGGTAGTGGATAATGTAGCTCGACCCCGTCTCATTCGGTGGGATGGAAAATTTAATTATAGAGATAAAGATGTTAAAAATATGTTAACTGATCTTCAGGATTCTGAGGTATTAAACCTATGTGTAGTCAATTTAAATCCTTATCTGCTTATATATTTTTTATGTTTATAAAACATTTTGTGCAGATTTTCACACATTTACAAGGAATAATAAATGCTGAGAAGACTTTAATTAAGAGTTCTTCCACATATCTAACAGAAAAAAATTGCAAATTATACTACCCAACACACAACCCCAAAAAATTCTTCTAAGCCACCAACTCCATCTCCACCAAGTCCAGACAGTCCAATTAGAATGCCTAGCCCAACTAAACCTCCTAACCCAACTGAACCTCCTAGCCAAACTAAATCTCCTAGCCCAACTGAACCTCCTAGCCAACTGCCAAGCATAAGTAAGACCTCACCAAAAGCCAAAGAGTCAACCCCTGATGCAGATCCAAATCATCAAGTTTCAGAGGAGACAAACTTAAAGATCCTTAATCAATCTATTTACAAACTCAAATCACCCAGCAGAACATACTGGTAAAAAGACTTGCTTCAATTGAACTGTCGAATACTATACTACTTGAAAGAAGGGTTGCGGCATTGGAACAAGCCGTATTTGACATAAAAGATGATGCAAAATTGAAATTTGCTTCTATAGAGAGATTCTTGTCTGAAAATTTTCTTGCCTCCTTTTAAGCTCACCGGAGTGAAAGTCAATCCGATCAAATATTCTTCAAGAACTGAATCTGAGCATAACAATTTAGACAAATTAGTTAAATCTATCGACCAAATTGTTGAGCAAATTACAAAAGAAGTAGATTTGAAAGGGATGGATGACCCTATTTCCCAACATGAATCCTTTGAAGATAAGGTTGTAAGCCAATCTGAAGATGACGACTTTCCTTCATCAAATTGGGGAGGGATTGCTCGATGTGTACATCTTAGGAATGACAGAAAATAGAAACAGGTTTAAAACTCTATTCACAACAGGTGACAGGAAGAAGAAGAAGATATCTGATCTTGTTGTTGAAAAAAATTGTAACAAAGTAACTACACGCGGAGGAAGAAAGCCTGTCATTCATGCTTCTACAATATTAAAAATAAAGACCACTGCTGTTGCTAATGTTGCTCCTCCGGCTGATGTTAATTCCACTGACATTGAAAATTTAAAATGGAAGGCTACTGCTGCTGTTGTTCCAGCTGATGCACCGACTGTTGTAGTTTATGAAGTTAATGAATCAATAATAATTGAACAACCAGCACCAAAAATGTTAGAGTCCAGGATGATTATTTATAACGGAAGACAAACAAATTTCCATTGATAATTTTTCTGAAGTAGTTCAAGGATAAGTGAGTATCGATGAGCACTGACCCATGTAATTCATTTATGTAATTATTGTATTGAACATTATCGATAAGTACAATGATCATGAACTTAATTATACCGACTTGATAATTTAAATATCGAGTTGTACCGAATATAAATTTAACTTGGTATTGCTCGGTTTTGATAAGTTTGAAATAAATAATTCGGTAACTTATAATGGTTTGAGTCTTGCCAGTTTTTATTTTTAAGTACCTAGAACAAATACCATATACCGAGCAATACTGAGTAAAAGATAAACTTGGTATTGCTCTGTATTAATAAGTAGGAACAACAATATACTCGGTATTCCTCTGTATTACCAGTTTTTAGTGATAAGTAAATAG
>CM028342.1:56572705-56765646 GCA_016618105.1 Dendrobium huoshanense | reverse complement strand
AAAAACTAATAAAAATATTTTCTTTTTGTTAAAAAAAATTAACTTACACAATTCTCCCACCCCTTCTGATTAGTCTCGGGTTGGTTCTTGGAGGTTTAACGACCTTCACGAACATTTAATATGAATGATATTTTTGGGATTTAACACTTTTATTGTTCTTTGGGTGTTCTTGCTCTTATGAGCAATTACTTGTGATGATTTTTTAATGATCTCCCTACATCAAATCCCCAATAGACACGCATTGCAGTGGCAGAATCAAGATTTTAAATGACAGGGGCTGAAATAGTTTACCCCAAATTTAGGGATCTAAATTTGCATAAGTATTTAAAGATAAAGTTTCCATACAATACATAATTATATCAGACTTTTCTTAAATCTAGGGGCAAGAGCCACCCCAACCTCTATCTAGTTCACCACTGACACACACAGATATTTCCAATTCACAAGTATTTCCAATTCATAAAATCAACATATTAGCTATCTACCTGAAGATCCAAAACATTAAGACGACCAAAGCTTTCAAAATCTGTATATCCATCAGAGGTCCTCAAAGCCTGGTCACCACCGCTACAGAAAGCCTTGGTTCCCTACTGAAAAGAACAGTTTCTAACAAAACAAGCAAAATATAAATGCGAACTTGAACTTAAATCCTATGCAATTGCAACACTCTGGAATAGCATAAAACTACCTTCCCTGTCAAAATGATAGCTCCTATGGAGCTATCATCCCTTGCATCATTAAATGCTCTAATGAGCTCTTTAATTGTATGCGGCCCGAAAGCGTTCCTTCTCTCTGGACGATTAATCGTAATCTGCACGCTCGAAATAAAAGCTAATATAAATTTGGCATTTAGAGAAGAACATTACCTAATCAACAATGCGGCGTTTTTACCTTAGCGATTCCCTCTCCCACGGCTTTCTCGTAGTGAATATCGGTAAACTCCTTCCCTGACTCATCTAGAGCAGGCCTCCACACCGCTGGTTCTTCGGAGACCTCGCCGTGGATGCGCCGGTAGCTGTCCTCCGCCGACGCGGGCGAGGAGCTTATCTGACGGCATTCGGAAAGAAGAGAAGATTTGGGAAGAGGTGATTGTTGAGGCTTGCGATTCTTCTCTCAATGGTTTTAAGCTCCTTCATCGAGTAGTCCTCCACCATGAGATAAGAAATCTGAAGCAAAAAAAGAGCTAAAAGTTTGAATTTGCCTTCTGAAAGAACAGAGCCGTCATCGTTTTGATTGGGTAACGGATTAGTACTGATAAGGTTACGATATTTTTTATTTTTATGGACAAGATTTTTTTATTTTATTTTTTCCTTAAAACAAGACTGAGTGTAGAGTGTAAATGAGTTGAGTTGAGTCTGAGTCATACCTAACTCGAGCTCGACTCGTTAGTTGAATCCCGAGCTCGAACTAGAGTTGAGCTCAAAAGGCGAGCTTGAGCTCAGCTTGTTGCACTAAAAATGAGCTCGCGAGAAGCTCGTGAAAACAAGCTCGCCGAAAAGCTCATTTATTTCATCGAAGAAGAAAGCTGGAAGTCGTCGAACTAAGTCCCATGTGAGGTGAGAACATTAGGGTTATTATTTTTTAAAACTGATTTTAAAAAAATCTTCAGTTTGAACTATTATATTTTATAATTATCAAATTTAATAAATAATAATAATATTGATTTGAGCCGACTTGCGAGCTCACGTGTCGAGCCTCATCAAGTTAGAGCTCAAGCTCGTTAATAAATGAGCTCAAGTTTGAGCTCAAGCTTGTGGCTTGATAAGCTTGGCTCACAAGCTTGTAACGAGTTTAGCTTGAGCCAGCTTGAGAGCCGATTCGGCTCACTTACACCCCTAGCTAAGTGTCACATCTTAATTTTGATGGAGATAAATTTAAATATGTCTTAATAATAATGTTTAAGAAATTCATATAAAATAAATCTCTCCTCATGTCAGAGGTTGTGCTATAATCATCAATGATATAAAAATATTTAGTTTATGATAAATGTAAATGTAAATCTATCAAGGGTGAAGTCACACAGGGGTGTAAACAAGTCGAGCCAAGTTAGAGTCACTCATGACTTGAGCTTGATTAAGGCTTAGTTTGAGACGGCTTTATTACTGCTTTAAGAAAGCAATAAGAATACTACAAATGAATGCTAACTCAAGCTTCACGAGCCATTTATCTTGCCAAACCCGAGCTAACTCATGAATCGACTTGACTCACTTACATCCCTAATCACACTTAAAATTAATATCATAGGATTAAAATAGACCGCAAAACAAGTACCTAACCATTGAATGAAATATGAAAAGTAAAAAAAAAAAAGTGTGGGCATACCTAATTGAATTGACAGCTAATATGCAAATGTGAGAATATTTAGATAGTGAAACTACAAATACACATTTTTCAGCTCATCTTCCTAATAAATTTGTAAGAAAGCTCATTATGATAATGTAAATGCTTTTTCTTGTCTTAATAATCTTGTCAATTATGTGTTACCATGGGGACATGATGGGATCAAAAAGAAACCTAAACAAGTGCTCCAAAATAAGTTGGAGAACATTAGACATTTTAGGGAAAAAGAAACTTCAAAGACACATAGCAAAGAAACAAACAAACTACTTTCAATTTCAAATTAAAAAAAAAATATATAACTTATAACTTGTAATAGAACTATAGACACAATACAACTTATAGAATTTTGGGATGAACGATACAAATGGAGTGGTAAATTGTGGAGAGAAGAAAGAGATTAGAAGTCCAAGACAAAATTTTAGAAGAGAGTAGGTAAAAGACAATAGCTTGCAAGCTATTCGAAACCCACAGGTTTCACTTTCCAAAAATCATTACACTTTTTCTCTATAAAACTGTCATAAATAGCCCCTATAAATAGGGAAAGGAAACCAGCAATCTCACAAAGCAGCCGCACAAAATAGCCAACCCAAACAAAGGGAGAAAACCCAAGGAAAAAAGGCACGTCCAACCTAAGAACCGAACGGACAAGTAACCCAACAGCAAGCAGGAACCGAAACAGCTAGAAACCGAACATACACCAAGAAAAAAGGGAAGGCCATCCCAAGCATCCAGTAGCATAGAACAACTAACAAGGAGTCACGGCATCCCAAAAAAAAACCCAAGGCTAAGAACTCCAAACACCAAACATTAAAGGGTTAATGGGCAAAGCCCAATAAGAGACAAAGCAGCCCACCATTAAATGCCCACTTTTGCCTACATCAATTATCCCTCGGTGAAGAAATCTTATCTCCTTATGAGATAGATTCTAAACTTCCATCAAGTGCAGACTGAGCCAAATCCAACTCCTGAATCAAAGCAGTATACTTCTTTTAGATCATATCTTTTTCTCGTTTAAACTCGATTCAAAGTAAATGCTTCTTACTCTCACATTTTTCTGCACAAAAACACATTTTATATTGAATTTTATAAAGCTCGTTCTGGAGTGGATCGACTGAACATCCTTGAGTTGAAACCCAATTCATGACATAAAAAAAAATTTTCTTGAATCCAAGGCATTTGACTTTCATCAACAACATATTCTATATCATTTTGACTTTCCATTTTTTTTATAAAAAAAGACACACATGATAACCTAGATGCTCTGATACCAAATTAATGGGATCAAAAGAGACTTAAACTAAGGGAGAACACTTAAGAGAAACATAACACAACTCAATCCAAAACTAAGTGAACAAACCACCAACAAAATCCAACCAGATGCAAAAACTTAAACAGCTTTAAGAAACAACAAAACTTAAATTAAAGAGAAATATCCTCAAAACAACCAACAAGTGGTCATCTCACATGTAACAATAAAATAGGAAATTATAGTGATCTTAAGAACATGCAAACCAGATGTCCACCATAGCAATCCAGATCCAACACCCCTCACAACTCCTCCGGCAAATACCACAAACTTGCCAACAACAACACCTCTTACACCTTTTGTAGAGAAGAAAGATACAATGGAGTGGAAACTTGTGGAGAGAAGAAATAGATAGAAGCCTTGGAGGAAGAAATAGGTAGAAGGGGAAGCTCTTAAGCTTAGGAAAAAACACTCAAGTTTTTAGAGACAAATATCAAGCTTCTGTTGACCCGTAAAAAAAATGAAAATAAAAGTAACTGTCGGCGCCGAATTCAGCACGTCGCCGACATGTCCGCGTCATTTCTCCCATGTTCACCTCTCTATCGCATTAAGTGTCGAAGAAACGAGATTGCCCGCTCTCTCATCCGACTCCTACTCTCTTCCTTCACTCTCCCGCTCTCTCATCCGGCTCCTTTCGGCTGTTCGACGTCGCTCCTTGAACGGCTTTCCCCCTCTGTGAGATCAAAAGCTACGACTTTGATCGAAGGCGACAACAGGAGCTTCGAAGGTCCTTTCTCCGGGTCGCGTGCTCCTTCTGCTTCTCCGTGGCTGATCAAACTCGCTCCTCCGATGACATTCCCTTTATGTCCGATCGGAAGTCACGGCATTTTGATCGGACGCAACAGGAGCTCGCTCGCGTGAAGGAACTTTCTCCCTGTCGCGTGCCGCCCATCCCCGCTTCCTCACGGTCGCCCGACTTCACCCCTTCCTCTAGCTTCTTCGTTGCTGTCCGACCGCTCCTTCGACGGCATTCCCTACGAGTTGGATCGGAAGCTAAGATATTTTGATCGGAAGCAAGAACTGGAGCTCGTCGCTGTGAAATTAACTTCCTCCCCCTCGATCGCATCTCCGGCTCCATTCGTGGCTATTGGACTTTTCTCCCACATCGACTTTCCCTTGCAGTAGGATCGAAAGTTACACCATATTGATCGGAAGCAACAGGAGCTCTGCCGGCTGTGATGCCAACAGTCGCCGCCGACAATTGCCGCCGAGCCCAAAGGTATAAAATTCTAACTTAAACCCCGTTCTTGTCGCTTGCAGGGACGGAGAACCACCTATACGTGCTCTTGTAGCATGATAGGAGGGAGCCCGGTGCGAAGCATACGACGAGGCGGGTAAATCCTATACATGCTCTTGTAGCGTGGTGGGGACAGTCCTCAACCTCGACACCGACACCGCCGACGACTGCTACACAAAGGTATGATGTTCCAAAATCCCATTCTCGATGTTTGCAGCGGACCGGGGAACCACATATACGCACTCTTGTAGCACGCTAGGAGGGAGCCCGGTGCGAAGCATACAACGAGGTGGGTAAGCCCTATACACGCTCTTGTAGCGTGGTGGGGAGTCACTGCTGTTCTGGTACGTCAATGTTGTTCTAGTACGGGTACTGCTGAAGGCCCCATACACGCTCTTGTAGCGTGGTGGAATGAAAATTTATACGGCTGCGGTGTCTCAAGACACCTACCATACACGCTCTAGTAGCGTGGTGGGAAGGCCCAGCTCCCCATTTTCCCCCAAATGGGGGATATGCCGGGGTGTTGCCGAAATTTTCACTGAAATGTACAAAGACTTGAACAATTTGAAGATCTTCTTGGGCAACAATATAGAAGACTTGTACTCGAACAAAAATGTACAAAACTTGAACTAAAATGAGCAGAGGACCTATACGATGAATAGTGGACTTGTGGACCTATATCTGAACAAAATTCTAAATGATTTCTAAAGGTCAAAACTAAATAAAGCAAAATCAAAATTGAACTCAAATTCAAATCATTTGAGCACAAGATTATACTTGCAAGGACTCCAGAAGACTTTGAACAAAATGTGAGCATGCAATTGAATTCAAAGGACTGCAGGGGACTCGAACAAGACTAGAACATCATACAAAGATTTTGATTTGGACTGGATCCAGATCCGAACAAAGCAGTTGAACTCGCACTTGAACTCAGGCTATACGACATCAAGTGGAGACTCTTAAACTAGATGAATTCGAGTCTGAATGAAATTGAATTTGGATTCAAACACATGCAAAGATCGAAATTTGGATCATACACGAGGAAACTCAAACTATAAGACCTCGATGCGCATACTCCTACGACAATCTCTCCAATGCCTGTTTATTGAGATGGCAATACTGAAGACCAGCAATCAAAGACCCGTCCTCTACAAACAAGAACAATCAACAACCCACCTGAGATTGGTGACAGGTGGGTAAAATGTAAGAACAATGACTCTCCTATGAACACCTCCAAGAGGTCGTAGAAATACAATGGGTCCCTGCAAATGAGCACAAACCACTTGTGGATAACAACAGTGAGTATATCGTAGGTACAATGAATCACTGTGGGCACAAGTATTGATATCACCTATGACATTGGTGGTCAAGATTTTCAGGTTTCAGGTACAAGGATGACTCGATGTACAAAAAGGTACTCCCTGACAGAATCGGAAAGGAAATGTTTGAACAAATTAGAACCAAACTTCCTAGCGTTCCAAAGTCTCTTTTTAGTTCTATGATTATGAAGGGAACAGTTCGGGTGCCCATAAATACCGGAAACAACAAATCTATTACACTGATGATCTGACAGAGAGTTCTCCCCAAATCAGCAGTCATTGACTCCAAAGTTCAGAAAGACCTTCCCGGTGAATGAGAAAGGGGGGAGTCAATGTCAAGAAGAGGAAATACCTCATGACATCCAAATAACGACGCCACCCGATCTGCAACATCTATGAAAGCAGACAGAAGGCGTCCACAATCTACAATGCCACGCCACCGGATCTACAACACTGATACAAGCAGATAGAAGGCGTCTACAACCTACAATGCCACGCCACCGGATCCGCAACACTCGTACTAGCGGACATAAGGCGTGTATAAAATCTCAAATGAAAGTTGTGTACATCCAAATGACAATCACCTACACAATTACAACTATTTCAAGCTACCCCTACACGTGCACTATAAATTA
Organism: Dendrobium huoshanense; assembly: GCA_016618105.1. Classification (NCBI taxonomy): domain Eukaryota; kingdom Viridiplantae; phylum Streptophyta; class Magnoliopsida; order Asparagales; family Orchidaceae; genus Dendrobium; species Dendrobium huoshanense. The sequence continues at coordinate 56,758,809 of CM028342.1, read as the reverse complement.
TATACACATAGGTACACTAAAGAGGTAAATACAATCACGACCCGCATGGGCCCCAGCGAGCGTGTTATTGGTACACACATGACGCCTAGGGATGCTGCGCGGGTTGATAAGTGAATTCAAGTTCAAACCTAATCCTTCTATACGGATCAATAGAAGTCAACAAGGTTTGAACTCTCAAACAAATACACAGTTGTGGGTACCGGTGTATTTGTTTTAATACATTCATATCAGGCCTTCAAGGCCGATAATCAAGATAATTCACTATCAAATGTATAAAGCTACGAAACCCGATCATCTTAAGCACGTAAATAGGAGTAGACAGGGTTCAAACTCTCGGATAAATATACGGTCACGAAGTTGACCGGAATATTTATTTTATACATTCATATCAGGCCTTCAAAGCCTTTAACAAAGAAAATTCATAAATAAATGCACAAAGCCTATGAGAAACCCTATCCTCGGCCAACAGCTCGGCCGAGTCGACAATGTTCAATCTACGAATAAAAAAATGACCCCAAACACCCGATGATGGTCGTGTTAAATGCAGATCTCAACCGGAGGGGTTCCCAAATATTTTCAAATGACTCTCAAATATCCAAAGTCCATTTCAAATATTCCAAATCTCCACCCAAAATACCATAAAAATCCCAAAAATCTCAGATATTTAAAATGAAATCAATCCATTAACATGCTTAAAGCAAAATACATCCACCCTCCGCAACAGTTTGGCAGGGTGGACAAATTCAAATATAACTTTAGCTCTCAAAGAGCCAAATACCTAGTCGAAAATATTACTAGGATCCATTCTCAAACAATCTCTTGCCAGTAATGACGTGGTACGTGTCCTCTAACTGGCAGTTTCGCCGCCAAATGGCACTGCAGGTAAACGGTTATGACCCGGGGCCCTCTAAACCGAGTGGTTTTGCCGCCAAATGGCACCACAGATAGCGGTTATGGCTAGAGCCAATACGCTCCTTAATGGCGTTAAATCCTTGATATATGAATCAATAGGATATGATCGATAGGGTACAAAGCCCTTTGTTAGCTAAGGTGGATTCAAATTTGTCCCCTTAAACAAACATTCACCCCCGGTCTACAAGGTCCCTTTGGACGAAGCAACCCATGGCTGCCGACAAGGATCCTTCTGTTAGATTGGGTCGACTACCTCCTCTGACTAAGTAGACCATGGACCATGATTGCCGGAATGACGGAACCATAGGATCTTGATCGGGTCCATCATCCATTCCCCCACCATCTGCTTTAAGTGCTAAATGGTGAAATTTTCTATTTTAAACATCAAACTTTTCAAATCTTTTTTTAAATACAAAATCCAAACTCTTCCCAAATTCCCAGTTTCCAATCAATTTCCAAATCCAACTCTCCAATACCTAAATCCATTGCTGCTACTATAGCCAGATAACGTGTATTTATACATATATGATTGACGACTAACCTTAATCGAAAGTTCTCTCTCGTAGCCAGGAGGGGTAATTAACTATAGGGGCTTGCGCCTATAGGAAACCAGAACTCATATTATAAAGTCCTTACAAAATGAGGGCGAAATCTCTGGGTAGTGTCTTATCTACAAACTCATCTGCCTTCCAAAATTTACCCAGGACTTAGTTCGTTAAAACTCCCTCGCCGAATAAAAAAGAAAAGCGTAGCGGGGAGGCCGGGGTCGAATTTTTGGAGCCCACAGATTTCTGGCGACTCCACTTCAATAGCAAAAAAAATCACCTATAAATAGGGAAAAGGAGCCCAAAAGACACCCAAAGCAACTACCTTCTTCAGCCAACCAAAATAGGGGAAAAACCAAGAGGAAAGGCACAGCGGCACCACAAACCGAACAGCCTGAATCGGAACAGCCAGGAGCCAAACATACACCAAGAAAGGAGCTCGATAACACATGAACCCAACATTTAATGCTAAAAAAGATTGCCCCCAATCAGCCATAATCCTCCATAAAAGTTCTTTAGGGATGTTAGGCCCTATGAACTGGCCCAAAGCAAATTAAGAGATAGAGGTGAATTGGTAAAAAATATATTTTAATCAAAATTCAAATCAAAACCAATATCACCATAAAAAAAAAACCAAAGTGCGGAAATTAAAGAAGTAATAAAGAAAGAACATACCGGATTTATAGTGGTTCAGTCAAATCTTGACATACGTCCACTCCTTTGAGGCACCCTCCAAGTATTGCACTAAACTAAGTGTCACTCCTTTAGCCCCCACGGCTAGGTGGAGAAGCCCTTACAAAATCACTTCCACCTTCCCCGGTGCGGCAAAATCGCCGGGTCCTTTGACACAAAGAGATATTCTTCTTTGATAAACTTCCCTTGAGATAAACCTTGAATCCGACGGTATTTAGGTGCGAGCTTGCCGGAGCAACCGTTTGGAACCCCCTCCACACTCCCTTGAGTCCCCCCTCACAGGATCTTCTCCCTCTCTTAAACTCTACATTTTCCTCACTCCCTTTCAAGCTCTCTCTTCAAGTTTCCCCCAAAAGAACGAAGCTACAATGGATGCCAATGACTCTTACAAAGTGTCATGTTATACCTTAAATAGAAGATCTCAAAACGAGCTCATTAATGCAAGTTGCCGACATTATCTTCCATCCTGTATGATCAGTGCAATTTAAGCACAATCAGTCGAGACGATTTGAGATGATCAGAAGAAATTTGTTCTTATCGTCCAAGACGATAATATATTGTCCAGGACAATCAGTATAAATCATGGAATATCGTCCTGAACATCGCCCTGAAAAAGAGCTATCCGATGTCCAATCGTCCAGCTTATCGGCCAGGAGGATCTGGTGATCGTTCAGGATGATTTCATCGTGCAATCAAGTCATAATTATTTTCCTTAAATTCTAGAGAAATTTTGGAAAAATTGTCCTGGATTGTCCGGACGATATTTTATAGTCCAGGACGATCCACCGGGATGATGTCCAAAAATAAGTAATTCCTAAATAGATTTGGCGTCAAATTCGTTTTAAATTGAGCTTATCATCCTGGCCGATACAAAATCGTCCAGGACAATGTTTTTTCATAATGAAGGCTGCTTTAAAGAGGATGCCCTAATTAGGATTCTGCTTTTAGACAGATCGTCCAGGACAATATAAATATCGTCCCGAACAATGTTACCAAAAACAGAAATCTTTAGCGAACAACAGAAAAAATCTTCCAAGTTACAAATCATCAGGAGCAACACCAAATATAATAGACTCAAGAAAAGGAAAAAAGGTACAAACTGACTCAGACCTAATCTACCCAATTTTGAGCTGATTCTAAATTACAGTCTGATCATGTGAACCTGAAATGTCAGTAGATAAGGTAGTCGTAGAGAAATAAGAGTGTTTTCTATTATCAAAATCATAAACCATTAAAACAGATCTGCAACAATCTTCCCCTTTTTTATGATGGCAAACAATTCAATTTGAATTTTTGAAAAAGGAATATTTTCTCCTAATCTCTCCCTCACTAGAATAAAACTTTTAAAAAATAGAGGTGATAAAAAAATTGTTTTTAAATTTTTAAAAGAGAAAAAAGATATAAATACAACAATAACAATACGTTCTCCCCCTTTGACATTATCAAAAAGAGAAGGGACACAAACAATAAGAACAAAATGATAAAAGATAAAAAATAATCCCTGATCTAGTGAACATAACAAATATTCTTAAAATGAGAAAGTTACCTCTTGATTTTCTTCAAAAACTTAGTGAGGAATGGATTGACAACGCATAATCCAGAAAAAAGTAAGAAATTCATAAATTGTTAATCCAAGCTCAAGTTCTTTTAAAGGCTTAAAAAACTTTTTAATCCAATATCCAAATCAAGGAATAAATGAGAAAAAGAAACATTAATTTTTCAAAACTCCTTTCATAAAATATATCTAATAGAAGATCAATGCACGAATTGCTGAATCAGGAAACTAGATTTTCAAGCACAAGTTTCGAACATATCAAGGATTTTCTTAAGCTTTTAGTAGTATAAGAAAAAATAAGCATATTTTTTTGTGGGCTCATTTTATGTCCTTTATCACTTGAATGACTCTTTGAGCATCTTTTGATTTTTAATACACTATGTGTATTTTTTTTTCAATTTGATGTTATTGCGCATCTTCTGGTTTGGCATCATTAACCGCTTTTTTTATTATTTTTAAAAAATATGCTTTATTTCTTATATTTTCAAAACTAAAGTAAACCCAAATTATTGACAACACGAACAATTTGATTAAGAAAATTTTAAGGTGGATTCAACATTCTTGCAAAAGATTCTTATGTGATAAAAAAAAAAAGTAAGGAGATGAAAAAAAATGAGTTTCAAAATCCAATTTAAAATATGATGAAGATTTTGAATCAAAAGTAAAATAACCTCTTTAAGAAGAGAGAAAGAGAAACAAAATCATGAGTTCCCTTCCTCTGACTATTTTAGAGAAATCAACCACAACTTTCATAAGAATTCAAGAAAAATAAAGGAGGTAGATTTTTCATTTTTTTAGAAAAGTGATCATGTGTGTTGATCAGAGAGAAACCAAAAAAATTTAACGAAAAAAGAAAAAAAAAAATAAAAAGATTAAAAAAAAAGAAAATCACAGAAACAAAAGATCAAACAAAACATACAAAAAAAATACAAACAAAGGTTTAAGCACCATCTTACTTCTGGTCTGATGCTTCAGAGACCAGGTCTGGCCAAGAAATTTTTTGCTTTTCATTATTTGACCAGTTTATAATTTGCTTTGTTTTAACTTTTTCTTTTGTAGGAAGAGTTCTCAAATTATGGCACTGATTTTTCATATGTCCAATATTCCTACATCCAAAGCAAACAACATCAGAAGAAATCTTGATATTCTTACCTTTTTTATCTTTATTCCACTTTTGTTGATGCTAATGCTTTGGTGAGCTTTTTAATTTTTTTGTCTAAGATCATTTCATAAGATTTCATGGAAAATATTTCATAATCATGCATTAACACATTCAACTTGGATTACTTGATTTCACTAGTGCCTTCGTATTTGGTGTGTAATTTATCCCGAATTTCCTTATCAGTAGTGCACGTGGATACTAACATAAAATCTTCAAAATTTAAAGCACAGAAAAAGCAATTTAAAGATTTTGCATTCGATTGAGCATCGATTCATTCATCTATATTCCATTGACTAAAAGGAATATCAGTTTTAATTCCATCTAAAATACGTGATGGTAATGAATAACCAGTTAAATCATATGCCACATGCAAAAATCAATTGATTGAAAAAAAAATAGACATGCGAATTTTCCAAAAATCAAATGTAGTATTTTCAAACAAAGTTGTTCTGGTGATTGAATAACCTTCCGCAATATTATGATTAAAAAATTAGCCATGAATCGAAATTCAAAAGCTTTTAAAAACTAGATTTTATGAACACTACTCTGATACCACTTGAAAGTTCGTTAAGGATGTTAGGCCCTATGAACTGGCCCAAAGCTAATTAAGAGATATAGGTGAATTGGTAAAAAATATCTTTCAATCAAAAGACAAATCAAAACCAATATCACCACAATAAAATCAAAGTGCGGAAGTAATAAAGAAAGAACACATCGAATTTATAGTGGTTCGGTCAAACCTTGACCTACGTCCATTTCTTTGAGGCACCCTCCAAGTATTGCACTAAACTAAGTGTCTCTCCTTTAGCCCCCACAGCTAGGCGGAGAAGTCCTTACAAAATCACTTCCATTTTCCCTGATACTGCGGAGTCGCCGGGTCCTTTGACACCAAAGAGATCTTCTTCTTTGATGAACTTTCCTTGAGATAAGCCTTGAATCCGACGGTATTCAGGTGCGAGCTTGCCGAAGCAACCGTGTGGAACCCCCTCCACACTCCCTTGAGTCCCCTCTCACAGGATCTTCTCCCTCCTCAAACTCCACCCTTTCCTCACTCCCTTTCAAGCTATATCTTCAAGCTTCCACAAAAGAACGAAGCTACAAAACCTGCCAAAGACTCTTACAAAGTGTCATGTTATAGCTTAAATAGAAGATCTCAAAACGAGCTCATTAATGCAAGTTGCCGACATTATTGTCTAGGACGATACTAATATCGTCATATACGATCAGTGCAATTTAAGCCCAATCAGCCGGGACGATTTGAGACGATTAGAAGAAATTTATTCTTATCATCCAAGATGATAATATATTGTCCAAGACGATAATATATTGTCCGGGATGATCAGTACAAATCATGGAATATCTTCCTGAACATCGCCCTGAAAAAGAGCTATCCGATGTCCAATTGTCCAGCATATCGGCCAGGACGATCTGGCGATCGTCCAAGACGATTTGATCGTGCAATCAAGTCATAATTGCTTTCCTTAAATTCTAAAGAAATTTTGGAAAAATTGTCCTGGATCATCCAGGATGATATTTTATAGTCCAGGACGATCCACCAGGACGATGTCCAAATATAAGTAATTCCTAAATAGATTTGGCGGCAGATTCTTTTAAATTGAGCCTATCGTCCTGGTCGATACAAAATCATCCAGGACGATGTTTCTGCATAATGACGGCTGCTTTAATGAGGATGCCCTAATTAGGGTTTCTGCTTTTGGACAGATCGTCCAGGACGATATAAATATCGTCCCGGATGATGTTACCAAAAACAAAAAAATTTAGGGAACAACAGAAAATCTTCCAAGTTACAAATCATCAAGAGCCACACCAAATACAATAAACTCAAAAAAAAGGAAAAAAAAGTTACAAACTGACTCAGACCTAGTCTACCCAATCTTGAACTGATTCCAAATTACAGTCCGATCGTGTGAACCTGAAACGTAAGTAGATAAGACAGTCGTAGAGAAATAAGAGTGTTTGCTATCATCAAAATCATAAACCATTAAAACAGATCTGCATTACTCCAAACACTAAACAGCCAAAGAACCTTGGATCAAGCCCATTTATATGAATTTCAGCCTAATAATAATTACATAATGAACTAAGTAAGCTATCAAACCAAAGGTGGACATGACCACCCAAGAGAACTCTACCTACACATGATCATTGATTGCCTTCCATCATTGGGGATAAAATAAATATAAAATTCACATTATAATAGAGTTCAAAATAAAATGAAATGAAATGAAATGAAGTTTATTGCATGCATCAATTCTCGCCTAGTGGAATAATCTCAACTCCTGATGAGAACGCTTCATTAATTCATTGATAGATATCAGGATGATAAAGCTGCAACTCCTCATCTTCAATAGTCAATCAGGGGGGCGTCCATTCCATCCAAAGAGTCATTGGTGCACTCCATATTTTGCTTGGTTATACGGATATCCACAGCATCATTAGGAATAGTAAGGGGCAAAGTCTTACACAACTGTTTGTTTTTAACAACACCTTTACTTGGTGCAGCTAGATTCATTAATTCAAGTTATTTATCCCTTATAAGTTACATGTTCTCTTCGATATTTTGATGAGATATAAAGGCTTTATCAATACATTCCTCCATGGTCGTTGTTCTCATTTGTCATTCTTTTGACTACCTCACCTTCTCTTCTTCCATGTTTACTTCATTTAGTGGCATTTTGCAACAGACAGGTTGATCAACATTCTACAATGTCACTTCATTAGATCAACCTTCAAGAATAGCAATTTCTCCATTGTTCCTTTCATGGTCTTGCACTCTTTTTTAGTCAGTGTCTGCACTTCTCTCATTCTTTTAATACGTTGTTCTTCACACGCTACCAACCTATCCACAACTTTAACTTTGTCTACTGTTCGAGTCTCAAATTTATCCACAATATTTTTGACTAGATAAATGGTAAACTGAGCATCTTGAAGGGCATTACTTTGCTGCATTTCTTCTTCTTCTTTTTCTTAGGATGTTTCTTTGTAGGTGGAAAACATGACAACTTATTGGATCCCTCATTTGTTTCAAAATAGGTTTGCCTTTTGGACTTGGTGTAGCCAAGGTATTAGTCACTGATTTCATTTGTTGTTGTAGGTTAACCATTTGTTACATAAACATGCATTATCATTCAGCTTGCTGATTATCCATACTTTATAAAAGAATGGAAGACTAGAACGACAACCAAGGGCTTTGATACCAAATTAATGGGATCAAAACAGACATAAATTAAGGGAGAACACTTAAGAGAAACATAACACAACTCAATCCAAAACTAAGTGAACAAACCACCAGCAAAATCCAACCAGATGCAAAAACTTAAATAGCTTTAGGAAATAACAAAACTTAAACTAAAGAGAAATATCCTAAGAACAACCAACAAGTGGCCACCTCACATGTAACGATAAAATAAGAAATTGGAGTGCTCTTAAAAACATGCAAACCAGAGGTCCACCCAGTAATCCAGATCCAACACCCCTCACAACTCCTCCAGCAAATACCAACAAACTGGCCAACAATAAAACCTCTTACACCTTTTGTAGAGAAGAAAGATGCAATGGGATGAAAACTTGTGGAGAAGAAGAAATATAAAGAAGCCTTGGAGGAAGAAATAGGTAGAAGGAGAAGCTCTCAAGCTTAGGAAGAAACCCTCAAGTTTTTAGAAACAAATATCAAGCTTCAATAATCTTTCAACAACAGAAACATCACCTATAAATAGAAAAAGGAGCCCTAAATACACCCAAAGCAACCACCCCATTCAACCAACCAGAACAGGAGAAAACCCAAGAGGAAAGGCACGGTAGCACCACAAATTGAACAACCTGAATCGAAACAGTCAAGAGCCAAACATACACCAAGAAAGGAGCTCGGCAACACATGAACCCAGCATTTAATGCTAAAAAAAGATAGCCCCCAATAAGTCATAATCCTCTAAACACCAAACAACCAAAGAACCTTGGGCCAAGCCCATTTAGATAAATTTCAGCCCAATAATAATTACCCAAGGAACCAATGAAGCTAGCAAACCAAAGGTGGACATGACCTGAGAACACTCTACCTACACATGATCATTGATTGCCTTCCATCATTGGGGATAAAATAAAATATAAAATTCACATTACAATAGAGTTCAAAAATAAAATAAAATGAACATAAAATGAAGTTTATTACAAGCATCAATGAATGCGCAGACTGAGCCAAATACAACTTCTGAATCAAAGCAGCGTACTTCTCTTCGATCATTTCCTTTTCTTGATTAAACTTGGCTAGAAGTAAATGTCCTTACTCTTATATTTTTTGCTCAAAAGCACATTTTATCTTGAATTTTTTAAAGCTCGTTCTTGAGTGGATCGGTTGAACATCCTTGAGGTTGAACCCAAATCATGACATAAAATCTTTTTCTTGAATCCAAGGCATTTGACTTTCATCAACAACATATTCTATATCATTTTGACTTTCCATTTTTTTTATAAAAAAAGACACACACACACACGATAAATTAGACGCTGTAATGGGATGAAAAAGAAACCTAAACAAGTGCTCTAAAACAAGTTGGAGAACATTAGACACTTTAGGGAAAAAAGAAACTTTCAAAGGCACATAGCAAAGAAACAAACAAACTACTTTCAACTTCAACTAAAAAAATAACTTACAACTTGTAATAGAACTCTAAACACAACACAACTTATAGAATTTTGAGATGAAGGATACAAATGGAGTAGTAACTTGTGGAGAAAAGAAAGAGATTAGAAGTCCAAGACGAAATCTTATGAGAGGATGAAACATCAGTTTCCTAGTGTTCACCTTTAGGACAAGGAGATTCTTTGGGAGTGGGGTATTATTGCGGGGTTAATAACCCGCACAAAACCAACCGACCCAGGAGGGGCCAATTTTTTTTATAGGAGGCGAACTAAGCCACCTCCTTAAGTCTGCTTGAAGTGATTGGGCCCCTTGGGCGGTAGAGAGAGAGAGAGAGAGAGAGAGAGAGAGAGAGAGAGAGAGAGAGAGAGAGAGAGAGAGAGAGAGAGAGAGAGAGAGAGAGAGAGAGAGAGAGAGAGAGAGAGAGCAGCTAATGCATAAAGGAATTTGAATTTTGGTTTATGTTAAGAAGATTTTTATTAGGAGAATTTTTTTTAAAAGGAGAAATTATATTTCAAGAAGATGAAAGGCTAGGGTTAGGGCATGCATGATTTGAGTTATTCTCTTAGAGTTCTCTTAGGATTTTGGGCTCTAGATTAATCATCTAGAGATTGGGAGAGAACGATCCTCCTCCCGAATTGAGGATCAATTGTATCTTTATTCCATTATTATTTCGCTTAGCTTTTCGTATTGCAATCTATCATTTGTGCTATTTTCTCCCATATTTTGTGCTATTCTCGTTGTTTTTCACAATCGTGGTAGGTTTGCATGCGAACTCAAGTATTTTCTATCAATATTCAACCATATACACTTTCAAATTCATTTTCTTTTTTCCTTTACATATGTTTAAATCAATATGTACTCCATTCACGTATTCATATGCATATCCATACTATCATACTATTTGACATACATTTCTTTTGTCATATTTATTTAAATGTCCATTGTTCATCATCACATATGCATTTGAATTAACATCGTCTTACACATAAAAATATCCAAAAGTAAAAAAAATAATTATATAAAACATTACTTTAGAATTTAAATGGAAATATAACAATAAAATTTCGATACATAACTATAATTACCCACTTTATTTTCCGTCGTTCTTTAATTTCCTTCCAAATCTTGAGCTTGATATAGACTTCAAATTACTCTTCTTAATTCACTTATGAAAAATCTTTCACTGTTAAAAATTACGCAATAATGCTTTAATTAATACTAAATATGGATGTCTTAAATATTATCATAAACAAACATTAAATTTCTTCTACATTTTATTTCACTCTCTATTTATAATATAAAAACTACCCACAAAAATTTTCCTTCCTTACAAATCTCCTTCATTGTCGAGCCAAAGTTTACAAAACTCACTTCACTTGAATTCATCGTATCCACAATAATATTTTATTTCAATTAGGAAAGAAAAAAACAAAGTTATGTAAATTTCAATAATTTAAATTACTTATTCCTTTCTCTGTCGTCAGAAGTAGAATAAACTCAAAATCTGTATTTCCTTCCAATAACAACTTTCTTCTTCTATTCTCAAATTAGATGTCAACCTTAGGTTTTAAGTCTACTAGAAACTATAAAGAAGAGGAGTAAAAAAATAAACAACTTATTTTCTTCCTTCTTTCTCTCAATCGCTTCTCTCAACAGAAATCTTCACACACAATTTGCTCCTGCCAGAATGAGCGAATAGAAGCTATGACTCCCGAGGAGTCGCTACTTTTCATTCCCATACACGAATATTCGCTCATAATCGCGAATCAAACCCTCCAGCCTTGGTCCGTGCTCTTGCAGGGTCCACCTGGGTGGCGGCTGCCTATTCCGCTTGCTTCCATTTCGTCTGCTATTAAGTTATGTCCTGTTCAGATAAACCGGATAGGTTCTGATTCTTACACATTGTCTCATGCAAAGTCAATTGCAATCTCACATGCATATATTGTTGAATGAAAGAAAGCATTGAAGCTACACGTAAGTAGTTTTAAATGAGGTGATTTGTATGTTTTCTAAAGTATGAGTTCTTTCTAAATGTTGTTTGTGTAGGTTATTTTCGCATTTGTTGTATCATTGTGCACTCTAATGTGGCAAAATTCTTTAAAAGATATTTCATTGGCTTGTGTGTTTTGAAATGTCATGAGGTAGTATGTTATAATGCTTTATTTTCGCATCATCCTTGTAAAGATAAGATTGCCTTACATTAGTATACTTAAATATGTTGCAACAACATTTACTAATTATTTTGGGGTTTACATGTAGATATATCATAATACCGCCACCTCTTGGTATACTGAAAATTCTATAATCTTGATTAATAGTAACATTTATTCTTACACATTACGTCTATTGCAGGTCACTTGATCATGTAGCTCTCCATTCATAAATAAAGCCCCAAAAGAAAAAAACACATTAACAAAAATTGAACAATATATGGATTGCATCATCATACTTCAAAAAAAATTCTTTTATATAGAATCATAAAATATTGAATATTTGCATACTATAAAATCCAAACGGATTACATTCCAAAAAAATTATGTGCGTAGTACAAAACCCAAAAGGATTACATTCAAAAAAGAATAAGTTGATAGTGGAATCCATGAAATAAGACAAGTGGAGATATTTTGCCTATTATATTGCATATTGTATAGCACCCAAAACCCAAAAGGATTACATTCCAAAAAGGAAAAAGAATCAGGGCCATTAAGAAGAATAATAAAAAGAAAATGCTCAAATACAGTAGAAGTCATGAAATAAGACACGTGCAGAAGTTTCTACTTATATCTATACATGAATCCCATTAGTAATTGTTGTTGTGCGGTTTAGTTCTAGATCATCCAAACATGTCACATATTATCATAGGAAACATACATAGTATATTTGTAGCAATGATTTTATGCATTTCATATTTATTTGAAACATACATGAAGAATAAAACTAATCTAGAGAAGAAAAATCTCATTAAATGCACATCTGTCTCTAGAGAAAAAGATCGTCGCAAATGCTTTAAGAAAAATAACAACTTCTTCAACTAAAATCACAAAAACAAAAGTATCATGAGGGTAAATGAGCAATAGGAGAAGGGGACTAATAGGGGGGGGAATGAAAGCTTAAATAATCCTAACGAGTAGCAAACAGCTAACCCAAATAAAAAAAAAATCAAAATAGGCACGTGCAAGGCGATTTCCGCCATGTGGCAGTGAAATCACCAGTTGGATGATGATTTGGCCACATGCCGAATAAAATCGCCACGTGGTGGGCAACTTAGCTTGTTTTTCAAATCAAAGTTTTTCCCTCCCATATTTTTTAAATATTTTTTCCCTACCAGGTAAAAAATAACATATTTTTTTTATATTGATTTTTAACTCTTTTATCCTAAAAAAAAAAAGAAAGCAAGATTCACATCTCATTAAAAATAGATATTTTTTTCTATTCAAGTTAAACAGAAATAAAACAATGGTTGGTTGTATAACCAACCGCTAATATATCACATTTCCAGGATGAAAAACTCAATGGCAACAGCAAGAATACACATTCTTCTGAACAGCTCCAAGTCAGGCTAGTCTAGATCTCAATTGCACAAATTGCTGTGCTTCATCAGTGCGACCAACTCGAGTAAGAAGGCTAATCATGCAATCAAATTGCTCCTTAGTTGCATTCAGTTTATACTTCTGAATCATGGCTTCAAACACCTTAAGAGCCTCATTAGCCAATCCTGCTTCATCACATACAGAGAAGACAACATCAAATGTAAAATGATTTGGACTGTAACCATCTGAAAGCATACGATCAAACATATTCAGTGCTTCTCCAAACAGCTTATTATGACTATATGCTTCTATTATTGCAGTCCAAGTCAAGGATCCTTTGGCCTGAATATGATCAAACAACTTTTGAGCCATCTTAATGTCTCTGCACTTCCCATATAAGCTCACAATCTCTCCAACAAGTAATGGAATCATTTCCATTTTCAGCTTGTAAGCTTGCGCATGTATCTCCTTTCCAATCTTTAAAGCTTCCAATTCACCACTGGCTCTCAAAATCCTGCATAGAATTACAGCATCTGGGCGTCGATTGGCTGTCACCATTGATCTAAATACCTTAAGAGCACAAGCTGGGCTGCTACTTCTCAAGTATGATTCAATTAGTGCAGTCCAAGCAATGACATTCTTCCACTGCATTCCATTGAAAACTCTGCAACAAGAAGCTATCCTTCCACATTCTGAGTACATGGTTATAAGGGAAGTTTCTACGGAAACATTTGGTAGAAACCCATGCTTCAGAGAATAGCCATGAATCTCCTGGCCTTGTCTCCAAGCCTTCAACCTGGCACAAACAGGAAGGACCGTCGCAATAGTGACAACATCTGGCTTTATCCCTTCTTGCTGCATCCAAACAATTGTCCTTAGTGCCTGGTCTAACCTATTGTTCGATGCGTATCCAGACATTAAAGCTGTCCAACACACTTCATTCCTTTCAGATGAGGTATAAAAGACCCTCCTTGCTGAGCTCATATCCTTGCATTTACAGTACATGTCTATCAATCCTGAATGAATCGAAACCATCTTCACATAGTTTCTGAATCGCTTTAAGACATAGCAATGAACCTCCCTGCCCAAATCCCGCTTCCAAAGCTCTCCGATTATTGGAAGAACTGACGTTATCACAACTGAATTCGGCTCTATTCCTTCACTTACCATCCACCTGAAACATTCCAATGCTTCCCAACGAAGTTTATTGTGTGCAAAGCCTGCAATTGCAGTCCCCCACGAAACAATATCCTTTTCAGGAATTTCATCAAACATCCTCATAGCCATCCCGATCCTGCTGCACTTGAAGTACATGTCGACCAAGCCTGTCTTTATAAGCAAAGGGGAGCCAGCAAACGCATTCTTAACCAAAAGAGCATGGGCTTTCATCCCTTCTCTTAGTGCTGGTGAACCGGCAAAACTCTTTAGGAGAGAAGAAAAAGTATACTCATTAGCCTCCACTCCAGCCTCTCTCAAGGCTAAGAAGATGGAAAGCGGACCATGGCCCCACCTTGATCCGCCGGTGAGATTCCCTCTTAGGAGAGCATTCCAGGGGTAGACTGTCGATGGGGAAAGCTCGGAAAAGACGAGCTTGGCATGCTTCGGCGAGCCACAGGCGGCGTAGGCCTCGACGAGTTTGGTAAGGAGGAATTCATTGCGCTGGAGGCCGTTGATGCGGAGGTGGACATGGATTTGGCGGGTTAATGACAGAGATTTGAGTTGGGAGGCAGCAGAGAGGAGGGCGGAGAAGGTGGTGGGATTGATAGGAATGCCTCGGTGATCGAGGTAATCGAGAACTGTTAGGACCTCGCGAAGTTTGCCTTCGCGGGCTAGGCGTTGAATGTCGCGGTAGATGGATTTGGGATTTTTTGAGTGGAGTGGGAGGGAATCAGGGAAGGCAGCACGCTCAGGGAAGTGGCGGCGGCGTCTGACCGCGGGGTGTGATGGTGGAGCTGGTGTCGTGGCGGTTGCTGAATGCAAAGAGGAGGATTTGGTGAAAGATGGAGTTTTGGAGGAGAAGGTAGAAGGGATTGAGGAACTGGAGGTTGAGATGACGAAGGTTTTGGGGTCCATGGAGGCGGAATTGAAATGCACAGGGAGAGGTGTCTTGGAGTAAGGAGCATCGGTCGAATTTCTTTTATGGCGGTTTTATAAAGGAGGTGCTCTTGAGAACGCATACTTGAATATGAGCAGAGAAGAAATATCTGCGATGGTGAAGAAGATGAACTCCATTCTGGATTTTTCAGAATCCTAAATAATGGTTAGCGTTTCTGGGCAAATTATTAGGTCTGGTATATCTCCCCATTTGGATGTCAATAGAAAGCGAATATCTAGTTGAATAGACATGAATTTTTTTAATATAATATTTTTGCTTTATGTCTTGTCAGCTCGATCGACCCGACCCAGTAACCCGGAGATGGTTTGAATTCAGGACTACAAGAATGGAAACGAAATGATTTTACTATTCACTCGACATTTTCACTGTTTTGTTACTCTCGGCTTTCTGCTCTCGGGCAATACCTTCGGTTCTGCAATACCTTAAACCCGGCGACAAACAACGACATTAGAGTACATCAGCATTTAGAAAAGGTAATGTTGCGCATATGTTGCACTTTTGGTGCGTTTATGCTATATTTTAAATTTTAGGGTTTAGTGTTAATTTTATATATAGCATTGTTTGTTCAATGTGATCTTAAAATGTTTATTTACTGGATTTCAATATTCTTCGTAAATGAAAGAAACAAATGATGCGAAAGGTTTAGTTGTGCTTTATCTAAAATATTTTTTTTTCTTTTTTCCACATGTCATATCAAATGCCAGTTACTTCACAATGCTATGTTACCACTTTCAGAAAAATTTGTGATGCTTTTGTCAAGTTAATTGATGATGAACTTGAGCAGACTTTAAGGATGATAAGTTATGCAAAAATAATCTTGATCGGGCACGAATCTCGAGGCAAAAATCAAGTTAGAAACTTCAAAAATTAAATCCGGGAGCACCTGAAATCCGATTTCAGCGAGCTTATAGTCAAACTAAACGTCTCGGAAATACAAACCCCACAACATCAAATTCAACTCAATCTGAGCCCAAATCAAGCACCCGAAGTGTTGTTGGAAAGTTTGTACCACAACTTGAGTTGCCAAACGGTCTCCGATTTTGACGAATCCAACGAGCAGCTCGACAAGACGAATCCAACGAGCCCAAGATCATCAAATTCTGACATCATTAAGACCTTCAAATGCCTGACGAATGGTGCAAGATCAAGGGATTCAATATCAGCCGTCCATTCGACCACTCCCTATTTGACCCTGATCTCACACCTATTTACGAGCTATGTCACTCCAGAAAAACTATAAATAGAGCCCTCATTCCTCATAAGAGGGGACTCAAGCAAAAAGAAGAAGAGGAGAAGAAGAAGAGAAGAGGGAAGAGAATCAACTCCTCCTCGACCACCTTGGGAGTTCTTTCTATCGCCCGAACACGCTGGAATTTTGCCCGACTTCTACGGGATGCCGGAATTCTGCCCAAGTTCCACGGGATGCTGAAATTCTTCCCAATTAACGACAGAGTTCCTTCCTCATGCCGAAACTCCGCCCAAGTGATGCCGAAATTCTTCTCGGCCACCAACAGACATCAGACTTCTACCCGACGTCGGACCTTCACTCTTCGCCAAGTTTCTACCCGATGCCGGTCTTCTACCGGTTATCGGACTTTCACTAGACGTATATACGAAGATGGATTTCTTTCCATTGTTGGACTTCTACCTGAAGCCATCCTTCTGACCTTCATTAGACAGCAATCTTTCCGACCTCTGTCGCCCGCCGACTACAGTTCTCCTAACTTACGTCACCCACTGACTACAGTATATCCAAAACCTCCGTCGCCCTCCAACTAAGGTTCTCCTGACTTACGTCACCTACAGAATATAGTCTTTCCGACCTCCATAGTCAGACAACGGTCTTTATGACCTCCGTCGCCCGCCGATTACGGTCCTTCCGACCTCCATCGCCTACTACGGTCTTTCCGACCTACATCACCAGACAACGGTCGTCCAGACCCCAGGTCTCCTGCCGATTATGGCCCTACCGACCAAATGAACATGTCAATAGAGACTCTTTGGATTTACATCATGTAATGTACTCTATAAGATGTACATCAAGCTAAGGCCTTCTCCCAAGGAAGGGACTCATTTGTAATCGACTGCAAATACTAGTGGATTCGTTCAAACTGAGCCAGGCCCCGTGGTTTTTCCCTCTGTTTAGAGGTTTTCCACGTAAAAAACTTGGTGTCTCATAAATGTTAGACCCTCTCTCTTTATCTGATTGCATGCCAGATTTTCGTACAACGCTAAGACGTTAAATCTTATATTTCTCTACCGTCGTGAATACTCCTGGACGTAACAAAGGAATTTGAACATTCATCAGTTTTTGAAGTTTCCAGCATTCCAACAGTGTATACCACTTCTTTTTGAGATTCTGAAATTTTGGAATTGTGCTGATGAAGGCTTCATTGTGAATGGCCATTTTACTTAAATTCATTTATGACGATGTTGCTTTGTTGACAGGTAAGATTTTAAATAACAAATTATGAATATATTTTTTTTACTTTAAATGTAACATGTACATATACAAAAATTTTCTCACATATATGCCTAACAGAGGTGATGATATCAAATGAATGATCGATCCCCTAACTGGACCTTTATTAACAGAAATAAAAACTGAAATGACAAAATTAGATAGATTGACTGATAATACTACTAAGTTAAAGACCTTTATAATATTTTTGTTATCTAATCTTTTTTTCCATTAAATAACCATAAAACCCCTAAAGAAGCTCACATCTGTAGCAAATAATGAATTGAGTTCACCTCTATCAATTGGGCTTCATGTATAAGGAATTTCATGATCGAAGAATTTGATATAATTTCTAACAAGTTTAAAATGCAAAGACCATTGGGTTACATCAATGATTTTTTTCCTCTCATAGTGGTGAATTCTATCCTACTTATTGTTTTCCTCTCTTAAAGCTTTTTAAAGTTAATTTATAATATTTTATGTTTGATATTATACAGATTTAATTTTTGGAACACTTTTCCTTGAATAAACCATTTGATACAGCATTAAGACCGTGTTTTTTGAGATGGGAGGGGAACACTGAAATGTTCTATACACAAGAAAGTGCTACCAAATTATTTAAATTTTTGAGATAAAATGAGGTAATTTTTAAGTCTAAATGTTTTATATTTAGAGTTGCGCTATAGTTGCACTTTAAGCCCAACTATAGCGCAATTTTAGCACACGTAAAGCACAACCATAGCACATTTAAAGCGGAATGATAGTGCAAATATAGCACACTTAAAGCGCACTTATAGCGCATAATCAAATATTTGTCTATAATATATTTAAATTTTTTGCATATGTATCTTGTTGTACAAAATGTTACAAGCGAAGAAATAGAAAAGTTCAGGGCTGACATAAATGCTATACAAAATATGGAAAACTGGCCTGGGCATCAACCCCACAAAATTCATTCACCATAATGAAAAAAAACTCACACCACCCCACCTCCCTCTCCTCATTCTGCTCATCAAGAACCACCTGAAAGTTTTCCTCAGTCGTCTGCTCGACCTTCTACGCAATCTTCTATTGAACCACCTCTTGTAAAAACTGAAGATTGGTCGACTGTTCAGCATAAACTTCTGAAAGGATTTCAAAACATGTGCACTAAAATTGAACAGAATTTGGGTAGTAGAGTTGATCGACTTGAAGACATTGTGGAAAAACTTCAAGCAACTGTAGATTCTCTGCAGTATAAATTCATCGACTTTCAAATGAAATATGATTATAATCCTGAAAAATCTTCTATATCTACATCTTACTACAATATCCAATAAGTAAAAAAACCCATAACTACAGCTTTTCCTCCAATACCACCCACAACAGCTTTTCCTCTAAAACTATCAATAACAGATGTTCCTCCAATACCACCCAAAACATATATTCTTCCACTAGCAGCAGCAACAAAAGATGTTCCTCTACTACCAGCCACAATAGATGTTCTTCCACTACCAGCAGCAACAACAGATATTCCTCCAGCACCAGTCAATACAGATATTTTTCAACCACCAATAGAGAGTTCTTTCAAGCACCTCATCCAATACCAACCACAAAAATCAAAAGAAAAAGAGAAGACAATAAAGAAACTAAACTACCAGAAATATTAAAGAAGATCGAAGAAATTATTTATGTTGATAATATAAAAATTCAACCTCGACATGCACTGCAATATATGGAGTATCGAGGGAAGGATTTTCTAACTACTCAGTAACAAAGTTTTATGAATGAATGTTTCAAAAAATTTGATAAAAAGTAAGTTAAGTCAGTTACGTGCGCTTTAAATATGCTTTTAGTGCGCTTTAAGTGCGTTTTATATGCACTTTACATGCGCTTTACGTGCACTTTACGTACGCTTTAAGTGTGCTTTACGTATGCTTTCAACATTTTTTTTGCGCTATAATTTTTTTTTGTAGGGACAATGTAATATTTGCATCTGGTAACATAGAAATAAAAAGATCAGATATTGACGACCTACTCAAAGATCAATGGTTAGCCAACAACCATGTATATGCTTTTCTTGTTTGTTATTAGAGAAGACTAGGGTAATGACAGATAAATTTTAACGCTACTTATACATTTATCCATTGTACATGGTAAGTATAATTATTTATAACATATTTTTCACATTACTATTCTTATATTGTTGACTTATCGCAGGTATACAAGGGGTACAATCAAGATTTTAAAATGTTTCTCCAACACATTAATCCAGTTTCTTTAAAGAATGCAGTCTTATTGTTCAACCCATAATTTTCACTAAGCATTAGGTACTTATTATAGGCAGGTTGAAAGAGAAAGTCTAAAAATTGCATGATTCCTTACCAAATCCATAACACAAAGATATCTGTCATATAGTTGTAAGTTAAATCAAGATTTTAAATGTCTTATTTTCTTTTCTCAACATGAACACAAAATTAAATAATAATTTTATTTGTTCAGATAAAATACTTGCATGAATACACCAAAGAATGCTTTACAAGCGATATAACTAAATAGAATTTACAACTTGTTCGTGGAATTCCAACTCAGTCAAACGATTTTGATTGTGGAATGTTCGTGTATAAATACATGGAGAAAGTCGTTCAACGAAAGAAAGTTGACTGGGCTGGTTATAAATATTAGCAGAAGTATATGCCAAAATTTAGGACAAAGTTAATATATTTTCTTTTTCTTACAACGAAGAAGTAAAATTATTATAACCAAAATTGTAAATTTTGTCCATGAGTTCTAAATCTGTACATTTTATTATATATATATATATATATATATATATATATATATATATATATATATATATATATATATATATATATATATATATATATATATATATATATATATATATATATATATTTGTAACTTTTGTACATTTGAAAATTAAAAGAGTTATTTAAAATAATTTTTATTTGAACGAATAAAAAGCGCATTTTAAAGCGTAACTAAAGCGCACATTAAAGCACATCCAAAGAGCACTCAAAGTGCATCCAAAATGCAACTAAAGCGCTTCCAAAGCGCACCCAAAGTGCAAATAAAGTTCACCTACATAGCATTTTAAATTATAAGTAATCAATGCATGATTCTTACAATAAATATTACCAACAAAAATCTTTATTTAGATTTAATACTTGTCACAATAAATATTATTACAACGCAAATTCATTAAATTCTAACTCCGAAGCAATGAAATTCATCATCAATTTGGTGTATTCAGCACCAGGTTGGCTTGTTGGTTGGTCGATTATATATTCCTCACTAAAATATTCAGGCATGCTTGAAAAGTTCATCTGTGTTGAAGAAAAATCATCCATTATTTTTTCTCCCACCAAAGATTTCTTATATGTTAGAAACTACAGCTTTAGCCTTAGGTAAGAAATTATATAATTAACATATTATTAAAATCTTACTCTTAGACCGCTTCTTCTTTTTCCATGGCTTTTTAGTCTTATATTTGATTTACCTTTAGGTCTATGGTTTAGAGGATCTTTCAAATTAGCACTTCCACCTTGGGATCTTGTAACATCATTCTGATTTTTTTTCTTTCCACCAAGAATTAAGTATAAATTTTGAGTCTCATGCCTTCCATTGAAGAAAGAATATACTCATCTGCCTCCTCATTCCCTTGAGCTTCTGTGCTCATTTGACATACAAATCTGCTCACTTGATTTCTGAATATGAATCCCCTACCATTTTCAAAGTTTTTGCTTCTTTGAGAATTAACCAAGTTCCTTGAATAAAAATCTTATAGAGCCCATTGCTGACCAACATAGTAGTAGGTACTTCTCAGGGAATTTAGTCATATCCAATTGGTTATAAACCCTCAAACAGTGAGAACACAATAATCCCATGGTATCATACTTCCTACAACTGCATTGAATGTTACCTTCTGTTACATCAAAGTCAACCACCCAAGGATGATGTTGGTCCTTTTTCTCTATGTAGTTGACTAAAAATTTTGAAGAATTAGTCGAGACAAAGTCTATACTCATTTCTCCCACAACTTGTATAATTTTTTCCTTAAAAAATGAATATAATTTTTTTGAGTAAAATTGAGTAGCTTATTTTAATATTGAGTTGTTCTTTATCACATGAATAATTTCAGACTGACTGCATTTGTACTCCTCATCCTACTCATTTCGCCGCAAATTCATCAATATCTTTTCCAACCCAAGAAAACAATCAATTAATGAACTTATTGGCTTCAAAATGCCATGACACATATTATTAGTACACTCGCTACGATGCGTTGATAAAATGCCCATGGTAAAATAATCCTTATTGAAAGTTGTTGACCACTTTGTTCTTATCTTATAAAGATCCTGCAACCATTCATGGTTATAAAGGATCCCTTGATCATTTCATCCCATGCCTCTTCAAACACTTCCTCAGAATCAAACTTTTATTTTGCCGGTGACCTGACATAGAACTACGTCCGGGTCACCAATAATATACTGCCACGTAGCAGGCTCAAAATCGCGGACCCTACCCGGCGAATAGTGGTTATGTCGCACGTGTGAAATTTAAATCCATGACGACCCAACAACAGCCCATCACGGTATGGTATTATTTTAAATAAATCCCTGCCCTGTAGATTTTCATTTCGCTTTACTAGACTCAATGATGAATAGACTTCTGCAACTATTCCTTTCCTTCGTAGCTCGCAAGCAGTTGTCTTGAGTTCGAAGCAAATTTCCGTTCGAATACCTCCACAGAAATAATGCCTCATGTTAGAAATTTCTTCTGAAGAACATATATTCTTGTTATATAGTTTATCTGGTAGAAAAAGTAAAAATGGAATTTTTAGGGTTAGGGTTAATTTACTAACATTCTTTTTTAGTATAAAATTTGAATGTATATTGTTTAGTACCGAGTTAAAGCTCGGTACATTAACTCGGTACTAAACAATATTTAGTATTCGGTGCTGCTTGGTACTGTACGGTGCTGCTCGGTACTGCTCAGTACAGTGTGGTATTCAGAGTTAATACTCGGTATTTTAGATAAATATCATTATATTTTATATACTCTATATTGTTCATTGTTGCTCGATACTGCTCAGTACTGTTCGGTACTGATCGGTGCTTCTCGGTACTGCTTGGTACAGAGCGGTATTTAGAGTTAATAATCAGTATTTCCAAATAATATCTAATTATTTTATATATAATATATTGTTCAGAGTTGCTCGGTACTGCTCGGTGCTAATCAGTGCTTCTCGGTATTGCTCGGTATTGTTCAGTAGAGCGCAGTATTCAGAATTAATACTCGGCATTTTTGATAAATATCTTACTATTTTATATATAATTAATTATTCGTTGTTGCTCGATATTGTTCATTGCTGATCGGTTCTTCTCGGTACTACTCGGTACTACTCGGTACTGCTCGGTACAGTTCTGTATTCAGAGTTAATACTCGGTATTTACAAAAAATATCTAACTATTATATATATAATATATTGTTCGGAGTTGCTCAGTACTGTTCGGTACTGTTCGGTGCTGCTCGGTACTGCTCGGTACAGCCAGGTATTGCTAGGTTATTCAAAGTAATTTCTTGGTATTAGTTTGGATATATTATGAAAATACTGTGTCTATGTGGAACATGATCGGTATCATTCCTCTTTAATATTTGTCAGTATTATTCAGTGCTTGAAGTTATAACTCGGTATTTACACATGTTTTGTTTTTCTCTTTATTATGCAGAGATATTGCCACAAGATCCATTTCAAGTGTCGAACTTCAACTTTTAGATAAGTTTGCAATGAAATGGTTGTAAAATTTGGGGAGCCGTTAGTAACAAGACTATGTGAGCTACAGATTAATCAGTTCCTATTACTGCCTCGATTCCCTCAGAATGTTCCACTTGTTTTTATGTTATTGTCGAAGTGGGACATGCAGTCTGAAAGTTTTGTTATTAATAGCAAGACCTTACCTTTCACATCTGATGAAATTGCTTTGATTATTGGCTTGCCGAACAAAGAAATTAAATTTGAGCCAGGTACTGCTATGATGGGTGGAGCAACAGCAAATGATATAAGGCATGATATTGAGAAATTGGATGTGTCAACTCCAGTAGAGAATGTAGTGAAAGAATTCATTATTTATTTATTGTCCAACATTTTCTTTCCAATGGCCAACTTTCATGTACAATCTGCAATATTGGACATTGCAAAGAATGTCCAAAGCTTTGGAATATACAACTGGCCCCAATCCATTAAGGATTTTCTCGTGAATGAATTTAAAGCAATTGCAAAAAAATAATCTAAAGGTCATTCACTAGGATATGTCAATGGATTTGTGATGATTGTAATTGTGAGTATTTGTTTCACTTAACTAGTGTAAATGGGTTTTTTATCATTATTACATTGACTTATTTCATTTTCTTCTTCTTTTTTTTTGCAGATATGGTTTTTTTGAACATACAAAGTTCTACCCGGTAGTGGATAATGTAGCTCGACCCCGTCTCATTCGGTGGGATGGAAAATTTAATTATAGAGATAAAGATGTTAAAAATATGTTAACTGATCTTCAGGATTCTGAGGTATTAAACCTATGTGTAGTCAATTTAAATCCTTATCTGCTTATATATTTTTTATGTTTATAAAACATTTTGTGCAGATTTTCACACATTTACAAGGAATAATAAATGCTGAGAAGACTTTAATTAAGAGTTCTTCCACATATCTAACAGAAAAAAATTGCAAATTATACTTACCCAACACACAACCCCAAAAATTTCTTCTAAGCCACCAACTCCATCTCCACCAAGTCCAGACAGTCCAATTAGAATGCCTAGCCCAACTAAACCTCCTAACCCAACTGAACCTCCTAGCCAAACTAAATCTCCTAGCCCAACTGAACCTCCTAGCCAACTGCCAAGCATAAGTAAGACCTCACCAAAAGCAAAAGAGTCAACCCCTGATGCAGATCCAAATCATCAAGTTTCAGAGGAGACAAACTTAAAGATCCTTAATCAATCTATTTACAAACTCATCACCCAGCAGAACATACTGGTAAAAAGACTTGCTTCAATTGAACTGTCGAATACTATACTTGAAAGAAGGGTTGCGGCATTGGAACAAGCCGTATTTGACATAAAAGATGATGCAAAATTGAAATTTGCTTCTATAGAGAGATTCTTGTCTGAAAATTTTCTTGCCTCCTTTTAAGCTCACCGGAGTGAAAGTCCGATCAAATATTCTTCAAGAACTGAATCTGAGCATAACAATTTAGACAAATTAGTTAAATCTATCGACCAAATTGTTGAGCAAATTACAAAAGAAGTAGATTTGAAAGGGATGGATGACCCTATTTCCCAACATGAATCCTTTGAAGATAAGGTTGTAAGCCAATCTGAAGATGACGACTTTCCTTCATCAAATTGGGGAGGGATTGCTCGATGTGTACATCTTAGGAATGACAGAAAATAGAAACAGGTTAAAACTCTATTCACAACAGGTGACAGGAAGAAGAAGAAGATATCTGATCTTGTTGTTGAAAAAAATTGTAACAAAGTAACTACACGCGGAGGAAGAAAGCCTGTCATTCATGCTTCTACAATATTAAAAATAAAGACCACTGCTGTTGCTAATGTTGCTCCTCCGGCTGATGTTAATTCCACTGACATTGAAAATTTAAAATGGAAGGCTACTGCTGCTGTTGTTCCAGCTGATGCACCGACTGTTGTAGTTTATGAAGTTAATGAATCAATAATAATTGAACAACCAGCACCAAAAATGTTAGAGTACCCAGGATGATTATTTATAACGGAAGACAAACAAATTTCCATTGATAATTTTCTGAAGTAGTTCAAGGATAAGTGAGTATCGATGAGCACTGACCCATGTAATTCATTTATGTAATTATTGTATTGAACATTATCGATAAGTACAATGATCATGAACTTAATTATACCGACTTGATAATTTAAATATCGAGTTGTACCGAATATAAATTTAACTTGGTATTGCTCGGTTTTGATAAGTTTGAAATAAATAATTTCGGTAACTTATAATGGTTTGAGTCTTGCCAGTTTTTATTTTTAAGTACCTAGAACAAATACCATATACCGAGCAATACTGAGTAAAAGATAAACTTGGTATTGCTCTGTATTAATAAGTAGGAACAACAATATACTCGGTATTCCTCTGTATTACCAGTTTTTAGTGATAAGTAAATAGTAAGAACATCAAATACCAAGTAAAATTTTTTAATACCTACTTGTATCGAGTACCAAAATACTCGGTATTGCTTGGTATTCATATGTATATTATTTTTTTCTAACGAAGATCAACTGAACTATGTAGGGTTGATACTATTTTCTCTAGTGGAAATGCAATTATATACAGAAGCCAATTGAACGAGCTGTTGCTTGCACAAGAGCTTGATAACAATCATATTGATGCTTTTGGAATTTTATTATCAAAAAAGAATGAACTGATACCAGGACTCAACTAACCTTTTCTCTTTGTTTCTAGTTTCCATTGGGTGAGTTATAATTTGTAATTAAGAACTTCTGTGCATTCAACAAATTCTCAATTTAAATCCTACATATTCCAAGGTTATTACTGTCACAGTAATCAAACGGACACAACTGCATTCGTAGCTAATATCACTAGAACTTCTGTTATGAATGTTAACATGATCCTTGTTCTGATCATAAACAATAAGCATTAGACACTACTGGTCGGCAATCTAAGGAAAAAAAGTTTGGGATTTTTTGATTCATTACCCAAAGCCACTCACAAAGCTGTGGCTCTTAAAGTTATAAGTGCTAGTAAAATTTGTATTTGATTTGAGTTATGATTTTGAATAATAAAATTTTAATTTTATTACTTTATCAGATATCTCATTTGTACGCTGATACACAAAATGCTTTTGACGATGACATACGAACTTGGCCAATACTAACAATTCCAAACTTGCCAACACAAGACAACAGCGTAGATTGTAGAATGTTTGTATGTAAATATATGGAAATAGTGATCCAAGAAGATACTATTAAATGGGATGTCCTTAAGAACTGGAAAAAGAATATGCCTATATTCAGGGCTGATTTTGCATATGTCCTTTTATGTACCAATATGAAATAAAAATTTGTATTTGCATAAGAAATTTTTGTGTTTTTTTTTTTTTTTGATATTTTATTTAAATTACAATGCTTCAATTGAACCTTATAGCCAAATATTTATGTGTAGATCGAGTAACAAATAATTTCTGGATTTCTTTTTGAAAAATGGAAAAAGATGCATACGGTAGACAGAGTGCAACTTATAATTTAACCCTATAGCAAATTATTTCTCAATGAAATAAAAAATCATCTAATACTGAGTAATGCATTCTAATACTGAGTTATACCGAGTAATAAAAATTTTTTATTTTCTTTTTGAAAATCATAAAAAGATGCATACATCAGATGGAGTGCAACTTATAAATAAACACTATAGCAAAATATTTCTCAATAAAATAGAAAAACTATTAATACTGAGTAATATCAAATAATACTGAGTTATACTGACTTATACAGAGAAGTTACATAAAGGACGATTGACTTCCAGATTCTCCTGGTGTGAAATGTATGCTTGTAGGAGGATTCCTCTCCGTGGGTTTCACTTTTTTGCTCTTCCTATTCTCCCAATGATCCTTTAATCTAGCATTAGAGATTTTGTTTGGTCGGCACTTCGCGGGATCTCTAATTATTTTGTGGCTCCCCTCAGGTATGCGTTTATTTTTTTCCCTTCCATAATGTTTTGAACATTTAGAGCCATTGCACTCATAGCATCGATCACATTGTTCTGCATTCTCATTACCCTGTGCTTCTGTGCTAATTTGATATGTAAATCGACAAACATAATTTCTAAAAATCATGTTTCGGGAACTCTGAATTGATGTGCACGTATTGTTTCCCATAGGTTGGATCTTTTGTCCACTATATAAATCTTTCCGAGCTCTAGATGACCATCTTGAAATAAAATATTTTTAAGGAATATTGATAATATCCAACTGCCTCATCACTCTCATGCAATGAGAACATAATTAACCCATCATCTCAAACTTTGCACAGTTGCATTGTATAGTTCCTTCAGAAGAATTAAAGATAACCATCCACTTGTATGAATCAAAAGAATGGTTTATGTTCTTGACAAAAAATATTGATGAATATGGTAAAGAATGATCAATGCATAGTCCACCTAGACCATGTAAGAACTCCTCTTCAAAAAAAGAATATAACTTTCTCGAGTAAAAATTGGAAGCTTACTTTAATATCGGACTACTTTTCATGTAAGGTTGTATTTCCATTTGACTACATCTAAAATTTTCATCTCGTTCATTCCTACGCCAAGTGTTTATAACTTTTTCTAACCCAGGAAACATTCGGTGATAGAACTTGTAGCCTTTGAAATACCATAACAAACATAATTGGTGGACTCACTATATTGTGTAGATAATATACCAAGGTTAAAGCAATTTTTGTTGAAAGTTGTAGACCACTTCTCCCTAATTATGTATAGATCTTTTGACCACTAATGACTCTGGAGGTTCCCTTCTTTAATCATTTCATTCTACAAACTATCAAATTCCTCCTCAGAATCACCCTTGCTAAAGTAACTATAAAATAGGCCTTTTACTTTGTTGTTACTATTAAAACACCAAACTTTGGAAGGAGTCTTCTTGTATATATGCCATTGACATAACTGATGTCATGTATTAGATAATACAATCTTTATCGCCCTAGCCATTGCTTGATCCGGATCAGTGAATATAGTAACTGGATGTTTGTTATCCATAATTCTTAAAAATATTTGAAATAGTCAGGAAAAAGAATCAATTATTTCCTCAGATAGAAATGCAACCCCTAATATAATGTTTTGGCAATGATTATTAACTCCAATAATAGGGGCACATGCTAAATTATATTTGTTAAGACGGTAGCTATATCAAAAATAATTACATCCCCAAAGTAGTCATAATCAATTCTCCCCAACCCATCAACCCAAAAAAAAATTTATCAACCTGACTTCTTCATCAGTTTGCATATCCCATGCAAACAGGTGGTCTGCAACTGCCCGGTCTTTAAACAATTCGATTAGCGAATTGGTGTCCATATTCTCAATTTTTGCTCTTTCTTCCTTTTGAATGTAATTGTATGCATCCCTCTTGGTGAATCCCAGATTTGCTACACCTCCCACCTCATCGGATAAATAGGAAAATGCATTAACTATTCTTATGCCAGCTTCAGACATTGATTTCAAAACAGAGGCATTTTCTTCACTAATGTGCCTAGATGATCTCAACAAATATTGATCATCCGGTTTATCCAATTCATTATTGTGACTCTCTACCAAACTTTTCTCCATCCATATTCCATCTTCACTAATCAAAAATCTAACCATAGCGGGACATCCAGTTCTTGTAGTCGATTTTCAAAATTTGACATTCTTATATTTTTTTGCCTCTTTCTTGAATCCGGCTTTGGAACAGACAAAAACCTTTGATTTTATTTTCCTTGAATTAGGCCAGAATGAATGATGTTCTTTCCAAATACTAAAACCATACGAATGAGGATATTGACAATATTTATCATATGCTTCCTTCTCAGACTTATAAACCCCCTATAAAAAAAAATCCAAGTATTAAAAATTAGTACAAAGCAATTAATACAGAGCAATACCACAATGACTGCATACTGACTAATACCGAGTTTTGACGAAACTTATTTCTCGGTACACTTATGGTACTTATCTATAAACTAGGTACAATGTAGACATAATTGAGGTAAAGAAACAAAATGTAGACATAAACGGACCATACCGAGCATTACCTATAAATACTGAGCAGTATCGAGTTGTCTAAAAGCTCGGTACATGTATGGTACTTATCGATAAGCTCGGTACAACAAACCTATAAATACCGAGCAGTAGTGATTTATACCAACTTATGTTAAAAAAAATTATCTCGAAATTCGTATGGTACTTACCTATAAGCTCGGTACAAGGAACCTATAAATACCAAGCAGTACCGATTTATACCAAGTAATACCAGCTAATACCTAGTTGTACGTATGTAGAAATTTTTTTATCGGTACACATATTATACTATTCTATAAGCTTGGTACAAGGAACCTATATATACATTCTCAGTAATGATTTATACCAACTTATGTAGAAATTTTCTATCTCGGTACACATATGGTACTTATTTTTAAGCTAGGTACAAGGCACCTAAAAATACCAATCAGTACCGATTTATACCAACTTATGTTGAACTTTTGAATATCGGTACACATACGGTACTTATCTATAAGCTCGATACAAGGCAAACATTATCGATGTAAACAAACAAAATAAAGGAGCATACCGAGCAATACCTATAAGTACCGAACAATACCATATGTGTACCAATCAATACTCCAAACTTCTCTCTCGGTACCAATACGGTACTCATGGATAAATAGAAAGAATTGATCATACGTAGCTAGATTTTATAAATTTATGTTGTAAAACCTCTACATAGATAAGAAATTACTTGTAAAAAATAGAAAAATCTTCATCCATATTATAAGTGACAAATGTTTCGTCAAAATCGTCTAACTCTTCCAAAGAAATAGTCGTTGTCTTCTCTTCCATCTCCTTAAACCATTTGCGAAAACTTTCTCTTTGTGTTGTAAACCCTAAATACTGTATAACGTCTTCAGACCCTAATCCGGTAAAAGTTTATTAAACATATAAAGAAGCCGTGGGTTTTCAACTTTTCCTGCCCATTTAAGATAAAGTACGTTGGGTCGCCCGAATTAGGGTAAAACATGTGAATAATCAACAAATCACCACGGGTTTGGGTCGGGTTTTTAGACTGCTACATGGCGCTAGAACAGTGGCGGCCGAACCTAAAGCTACGTCCGATCACAATACCTAATAAAAGTTCCTCAAAATCATATCACATCATACACTTATAGAAGAGTCCTTTAACTTTATTATTACTATTAAATATAAAAACTTTTGATTGAACTTTTTAAAGATGTGTCATTGGCATAATCTATAACGAGTGTGAGGTAATGCTTCTTCTATGGCCCTGGTCATAGCTTGGTCCTGATCAGATAATATTGTTGTTGGATATTTATTACCAACTATTTATATAAATATTTTAAATAACCATGTAAAACTTTCAATTATTTCTTCTAAAAAAAAAAGTAACCCCTAACAAAATATTATGCCAATGAATGTTAACACCAACAAATGGTGCACATACAAAATTGTACTTATTAAGCCTGTAGCTAGTATAAAAAATTAACACATCTCCAAAACATTCATAATCTATCTTTCCTCTGCCATCAACCCAGAAAAAATTTAACAATCTATCATGCTCATCATATTAAACATCCCATGCGAACATGTGGTCCTCAACTTGTCGATCTTTAAATAATTGAATCAAAGAATTAGTGTCACCTATTTTATTCCTTACTCTTTTCTCTTTCTGAATAAAATTGTAGGCATTCCTCTTAGAGAATCAAACATTCTCAAATCCTTCAACTTCCTCTGCAAGGTAGCCATATGCATCAACGGTTCTAATCCCTACATCTGTCATTAATTTTATGATGGAAGCTTTTCCTCAACAACATTCCTACATGATCTCAGAAGGTTTCGGTCGGCTAGGCTAGCCAATTCATGGTTGTGGGATTCAATAAATCTTTTGACATGCCAATAACTATCTTCATTAACTACAAACCTCACCATGGATGTATAACCGGTTCTAACATATGGTTTAATAAATCTCTTTCTTGAATTAAGATCAATACTTTTCTTGAAACTAGCTTTTGAACACACAAAGTACTTGAATTTTATTTTTCTAGAATTTAGCCAAAAATTGTGATGATCCTTCCGGACGCTAAAGCCATTATCATGGGCATAAGTATAAAAACATTTATATGCTTCTATCTCATCTTTATAAACAGACCAAAATGATAAGAAAAAATATTAAAAAGCACAACTAAAGCATAGGTAAAGATCAGGTAAAGCACAGACAAAGCGCATGTAAAGCGCAGGCAAAGCGCATGTAAAGTGCATATAAAGCGCAAGTAAAGTGCAGGTAAAGCTCAAGATTTGTTCATCATCTTCTCTTTACCAATCCTTAAAACAATGATGTTCTTCTTCCTAAAAATAATAATGAAAGCTAAACAACAACATATAAGAGCTTTTTTTACTTTTTCGCCAAAACAATTTCGTTCTTCTTCCTAAAAACTCTAATGGGAGCTAAACAGCAACATATAATATTCTAAGCCTCTAATGAGCTGAAACCTATGCCCTTTTTCCAGACAGCACTGCTTTGCTTACAACTTTTTAGTTCGTTTTTCCATAATACAACTTGCAATGAGATTGAAACTTGTCGATATGTTGAAACCTGAGAAATTTCCAGTTAAGTTAGCTTCCGATTCATGCATTCCTTTCAATTCATGCATCCCTTCCGATTCATTCACCCCCTTCCACCTCTCTCTTCCGTGAGCAATCCATCTCTTTTTTGGAATTTTTTAAATCACATTAATTTTCTTCTAAAGCAATAAATATTTAGATCTTTTGCGAGTTTCTACAATAGCGTCAATGTTTAAAATGAAAATAAAATGGACTAGGTCGGGTCGATCGGGCTGAAATATTAAAAAATTTGCACTTGTATTCAGCCAGATGTTCTCTTTCTATTGGCGTCCGAACGTGGAGATAGGACTGATGACCAGACCTAATAATTTGCCCACAGATGGAGGGAATGGGAGCTCGTCGTGTCCACCTACTCAGCGTGGGTAAAAGATTTAGATTATCGTTAAGGAAATTACATTATGGAACTTTTAAGCTTGATCCATTTCATTATTAGGAGTTCATAGAAAGCGTTCCATATTTTAATTTTATTTGAAATTTTTTCATATATAATTAAAAAATTTTATAAAAGGATTCATAAATTTTTATATAAAAATTCAAAAAATAAAAAAAATCATAAGCTTGACTTATATAAAAAATAATTTGCTTCTCACTTTAATTGAAAATTATGGGATTATAAAATTTAGAGTACTAGCTTGAGTTATTGTCATTACAATAGAGAATATTGGACAAGTACTAAAGGTGATGATATTAGTAAAATGTTATTAGTTGAGTGTTGGTGGCAGTTGATAATGGTGGTCAGATGATGACGAATGAACTACATTCGAGTTAAAAAAATTTAGGAGTTTATTTCATTATAAACTTTAATTAATCCAACTTGATTGTGGGGTAGCTTATGCATATTAAGTTGAGACCATATTAGTGTTTATGCATATATGTTTAATAGGAGATATTATTATTTAGATCTTTTGAGTTAGGACTAGTTGGGATTTTGGAGGAGTGTGGGAACATTTCCATGAGATTAGTGTCTATATATATATCGTGATTTTATTTACTTGCGAAGAATGTTGCCTGCAACTTCTCCATTGACTCACAGCTCTCTCTCTCTCTCTCTCTCTCTCTCTCTCTCTCTCTCTCTCTCTCTCTCTCTCTCTCTCTCTCTCTCTCTCTCTCTCTCTCTCTCTTTCTCTCTCTCTCTCTCCTCCCACCCCCTCTTTCTATTTCTATGAAATAAAAATAGAAAGATAGTTTTAATTAGTGGCATCAATAATATAAACTCTCTTATAGGATTTCAGAAACAAGATTAATATGTATTTTATAAGTGATAAAATTGTTACAAGCTAGAATATGCGTGGTGATAGAGTTATAATTCTACGTCTTGACATTGCATGGATATCCAGCTCACACACAGAGAACATAATTTTTTTTATGTGGAAAACCTAAAAAAGGGAAAAAAACCACGGGGCCTAGCCCAGGTAAAATGATTATACTAGAATTTGAGCAAAGTACACTGGTATGACTCATCATTGAAGACAACCAAATTACAAATGTCAACTGAAAGTTTTGCAAAAGTCTGGTATCACTCCAACGTCAGGTGGTGGTCCAGCAACACTTTGGTGTCAGGCGGTGGTTCAATGTGGCACTTCAGCGTCAGACGGTGGTTCGTTGGTGGCACTTCAACTTCAGGGGGAAGTTTGGCTTTGAGTGGCACTTCGACAACTTTTTATGGTCTAGTGGTGATTCGATTGAATTCTGGCGTCCCTTGGTGGCCTGGTGGTGGTGCGGCAGAACTCCGGCTGTGGTCGAAGAAGAGCTATGCGGTTGGAGCTTTCTTCCTTCTCTTCCTTCTTCTCTCTTGGCTTCCTCCCCCTTTTCAAGAAGAAATGAGGTTCTATTTATATAATTCTTGAGTGAAATGGCTTGTAAATAAGTAGAAGATCAAGGGTAAATTGGGAGTGGTTTGAATGGGTGGCTGATCTTGATTCCTACAATCATGTATTGCTCAATGGACCTTTGACTGTCTTAATGATATCATAATTTTGTAATCTTGGACTTGTTGTATTTGTCTCGTCGAGCCACTTGATTCGACTATAAGCATGTCATGATTGAAGATTGTTAGGTAACACAAATTGTGGTTTGATCCTTCCAAAAGTGCTTTGACTCTTTGATTTGGACACTTTTGGGCCCGGATTAGGTCGATTTTGGTGTCGTTGGGTTCATGTTTCCAAGACACTCAGTTCGACCATAAGTTTGCTAAAATCAGAATTCATATGGTCTCCGATTTAATTTTTGAAATTTCCAACTAGATTTTGCATCGAGATTCGTGCTCGATCAAGGTTATTTTTTGATGATATATCAATTGTCCCCCTATTTTCGGATGTCGAAGCTTGTAGAGTTCGAAAATATATATTTGCATCTTTCTGAGCTGCTTATGATTGATAATTATTATTATGATGTCAAACCTAGAATAAATTGGGACTTTTTATATATCCATACTATACGTAAGATTATACATATATATAAGACAAATGTATGATACTGATATGTTAATTTAATAAGCGTATTCAAAATAAAAGACTATTTTTAATACATATATACATTAATAGGCCAGGCCATCTTATGAAAATCGATTATACATGTTCAGACTTATATCTTCAAAGAAATTTATTATGAACATTACATATTCCTAAAAGTAATGTATATATCGTAATGTATTATATATATTGTTTTATTAGGAGATCAAAATAAGACTCTTAATTACCATATAACATATGCAGATTATCTTACATTGGTGGAGAGCTTTGGGCTTTTCTGAGAGATTCTAGGGTTTCGTTGTTTCCTTCTCTTTGACGCTCAGGCTTCCTCCTCCCGGGAGGGGTTGACACCTCTCCCAGATGGAGATCAGCGACTTCCCTCCTCTACAGAATCCTTCGATTCTTGGTCCTATCCCGACATCTCAAAATGTCTCATATGCAAAAAACCTGGCTAATCATTCTACGATTCAAGAAGATTTTCTGGTTTCCTTTGTCCGTCCAAGTCAGAAACTAATTTTTAAAGAAGATGATTTAACCGAAGGCCTTTCGGTTTGGTCTTTTTCATTAGTCAGATATTCTCTAGGGCCAAGGCCCTACTACGAGCGACTTCTGGCTGCCATGAAAAAGGTTTGGATCTTGAAAGGTTCGTTTTCTTTACTATCTATGGCTGATGGATTTTTCTTGATTAAGTTTTCTAACCAAGAAGATTTTGATCTGGTTTGATCCTGAGGCCCCTGGTTCATGTTGGGAAAACCATTCATACTTCAAAAATGGTCTCCCAAATTCCAACCAAAGAGGGATGAACTTTCTTCTATTCTCCTTTGGATAAAAATTGTTGATCTTCCCCTGGCCCTTTGGACCCCGAAAGGAATTTCAAATATTGCTAGTTATATTGGTATTCTGTTATCTGTTGACTCTCTTACTGCTAGAAGAGCTAGATTAACTTTTGCTAGGGTTTGTATTTCTATCACTAAAGATTCGATTCTTCCGGATGAAATTTCGATTAATATTGAAGTAGAAGATATCATGCTAAAAGTTATTTACGACTGAAAGCCAAGTCGTTGCGAAGGATGTGGCTCTTTGGTGCATACTTTTTCTTCTTGCAAAGCTAATCTGAATCCTACGCCTACTGTTTTTCTTCCCCCTAAACCCAGAAATAGAGGAAGAAGTGTTAGCCGGAATTCCGAGACCCCAAATTCAAGTTCCGGCGAAGCCCCCTTCTCCACAAAAGTTAATTTTGGAAGGTAATAATTTGAACGTTATCCCCCTTCCAAATTTAACTCCTACTATGGAAAAGGAAGTTTCTCCCTTGATTCCTAATAATTGCACGTCCAAAGATGCAATTATTCCTAATCTGAATTTTCCTATTGAGGAAGTTTCTTCCTCAGGGCAGCCATCTCTCCCTCCTGTTATTCCTTCGTCTAAGGTTATGCTTTCTAATAAGTTCGCGGCTCTTCAATCGGATGACCCTCCGATACAAGAGATGGAAGATATTGGCTCTGAAGTTAATTCGCATGATACTAATTGTATAGCATATGTTTCTCCTTCCCCTAATTCTTCTGGTAACAAATCTCATACGTCCCCTGTCTCTGTGCAAACCAGAGCTAAATCTGCCAGGAAAGGAAAAAATTCCAAGAATTAATGTTTTTTCCTCATATTGCTTGTTGGAATGTTAGGGGTTTCAATAACCCTAACAAGGTTAAAGCTTGTAGAGAGCTGGTTAGTACTTACAATCTTAGTATGTTATGTATTTTAGAAGCTAAAGTCAATAATGAGGCTATCTCTGATCCTTGGTTTGTTAATTCTCATATGGTTTTTAATAATGAAGATGGTAGTAACAATTTTTGTTATTCAAATCCTGGTAGGATTTGGATCAAATGGAATCCTCAAATTATCTATTTTTCTCCTCTCTTTATTTCTTCTCAAATCATTCATGGCACTATTACTGTTGGGATGCAATCTCCTGTTTTACTTTCTGTTATTTATGCTGCTAACAATGCTACTGACAGGATTATTTTATGGGATCAGTTGAGGAGTTTAGTCCCGGATCCATCCATGGCTTGGGTTATCATGGGTGATTTTAACTGTTATAGATCTGAGGAAGAAAAGTCCGATGGCCATCAGACTCTTAATAGCCAGTTGGAAGGGCTTAACAAAATTATTTTTGATTGTGGTGTGCTGGACTTAGCTTCTGTAGGTCTCTTTTACACTTGGTATAATCAAAGGATTGAATCCCCCATCCATATTAAATTAGATAGAATGCTCATTAATAATTCTATGCTTGATAGGTTCCCTGATGCTTTCTATAAAGTTTTGCCTACGCATTGTTCTGATCATTCTCCCTTAATTTTATTTGCTTCCAATTGGGTTAAAAAACCTTCTAGATTCATGTTTAAAAATTTCTGGATTAATATGGATGGGTTTTGGGAGGAGGTTTTAAATGCCTTTGGTAGGCATTTTAATTGTAGTC
The DNA here is from genome assembly GCA_016618105.1 of Dendrobium huoshanense. Taxonomy (NCBI): domain Eukaryota; kingdom Viridiplantae; phylum Streptophyta; class Magnoliopsida; order Asparagales; family Orchidaceae; genus Dendrobium; species Dendrobium huoshanense. The sequence goes on along the minus strand of CM028342.1, from coordinate 56,721,782 downwards.
CTATTGCTGCTTTCTATAGGTCCTTACAGATCCTTAAGAACTCTTTGAAGCATAAGAATTGGTCTTCTTCGTGCTACATCTTAAATTCTTTGCAAGTTTTAAAAGATAAGCAACATAGTTATATTTCTGATTTGCAAACTGACCCGTTGAACAGGAATTTAAATATTCTTTATAAGCAAGCTTGTGACAATATTAATATTTTAAGCAAAGCCTGGTCCTCTTGGCTTTATCAGAGAGCTAAATCCAAATGGCTTAGTACTGGTGAAAATGACCTTGGTTTTTTATATGCTCAGATTAGATCTAGAAATAACTTGAATGTTATTAAAGAAATTACCACTTCTAATGGTAATTTTGATAATCATGTTGATATTGCTGAGGAGGCCATTAAGCATTTCAAAAAGGTTTTTAACTCTCCTAAGCCTGTTAAGGAGAACAATTTTAACCTTCCTGTGGGGAACGTGATTCCTTCTATGATCAGTTCCTTAACTATTCTTTTTTTCTGATTTGGAGATTAAAAATGTGGTCTTTAAAAGTTCCTCTTGCTCTGCCTCGGGATCAGTTGGTTATGCGTTTGAGTTTTATAAAAATTCTTGGCATATCATAGGGCACTATTATGTAAGGCTATTAATAGTTTTTTCTCCACTTGTCATCTTCCTAAAGGGGTTAAAGCCTCTGTTATTTCTCTTATTCCTAAAAGATCGCATGATTCTAATATTAATGATTTCAAGCCGATTTCTTTATGCAATGTCTTTTACAAAATTATTGCTAAACTTCTGGCTAATAGTATGAAGCATATTCTTCCATAAAAGAAGTACTACTGATAACATTTTGCTTTCTTCTAAAGTACTTAGAGAATTTAATTTTGCTAGTAATCTTTTTTTGTGCCAAACTAGACATTAGAAAGGCATTTGATACTGTTTCTCGTAGTTTTCTGTTAAATAGAATGAAGCAAAAGGATTTTCCTGATATTTTTATTAAGTGGGTTAAAAGTTGTATTTCTAATGTTCATTTTTTCATTAGCTTGAATGGTTCTTTGGAGGGGTTTTTTAACTCTTCTTCTGGCCTTAGACAAGGTTGTCCTTTATCTCATCTTCTCTTCTGCTTAGTTATCGACGCTTTATCTTGCAGTCTTTCATCGGATTTCTTGGGGTATAACACGGATGGCTTTAATTTTAATGGCAACACTTTTAACTATCTGATGTATGCAGATGATTTACTTGTTTTTGGGTCTGCTATGCCTCATAATGCCAGGAGTTTGGTTAAAATCCTCTCGAATTTTGCTGATGCTTCAGGTCTCAGTATCATTTCCTCTAACAGTTCTATTATTTTTTCTCATCATGCTATGGATGCTAATCAATTTTGTAGTATTATGGGTATTACTCAAAGAAATAGTTTCTTTACTTATTTGGGGATTCCTATCTCTTCTGAAAGACTTCAAGCAAATCACTTTCAACAACTTTTAGGTAATATTACTTCTCTGCTTGAAGGTTGGAAGGTGAGACTTCTCTCTTTAGCGGGTAGAGTCCAATTCTTGAAATTTACTATTTCTAATACTCTTGCCTATTGGATCAAAGGATCCATTATACCTAAAGCCATATGTAAAACTATCACTAAGCTGTGCTCCAAATTCTTATTTCATGGGAATATTAATGGTAAGAAAATTCATATGATTGTTTGGGATAAAACTGCTATCCCTAAGAAGAATGGTGGTTTAGGGATTGCCTCTATTGACTCCCTTTATTATAGTTTTTACTGCTCTTTTATTTGGAACATGCTGACTCAAAATTCTTTGATTACTTCCTGGTTTAATAATAAATATTTCTCTCCCTGGAAACCCCCGTCAGCTAAAGCTACTAAATTCTGGAAAAATATCTGTGGTCACTGCGCAAAAAATCAAGGAACATTTTACTTTCCAGATTAATCCTACTTCTAATTTTTCTTTGTATTGGAATCCTTGGATTAATGGGAAATCTTTGTCTGAGTGTTTTCCTATGGCCAAGCATTTCTCTGGTTTAACCATTCAAGACTGTATTGTGGGTCTCCGAAAGGATTCCGCTCGTGTGGTTCGAATGCAAAGGGTACGATCACACTATCCCGTAGGACAAAATGGTCGTAGGCCTTTACACTCGGCACAAGCAGGCCGATGGAAGAGCAGATGGAGTTATAGATACGATTAGCCATGGAGGATAGCGGCTTTCACCTACTAACCTCGATGGATAATAATATCTATAACCCAAAAGTTCACGAGATTTCCCCTATTCGATACATCAGCATCGAATAGGGTTTATTTGATTGTGGGGATCGGTTTCCTACGGGCGCAAGCCCCCGTAGTTAATTACATCCTAAGCCTTGACTTAGGAAAACTCTCGATTAAGGATGTTGGATTATCTTCTCGAATGGGTTTAGTGCAAAGGAGTTTCTAGGCTTTCCTAATCAAAGGGAAGAAGGTCCCAATTTGGCTTAATCAATCACACATGGTTCATTCAACATCCGGCCGGTCCAAGGAAGAGAAAACTGGGGAAAAAGAAAGAGGCCACGCATCTCAAGCAAACATGAAAGAAAGAGGGAGGTGGCGTCATCTATGTGACGCGGATGGGCAGGGTTTATAGTTTCCGAAAGGATGGAGAACTTACCCACCAATAAGGTGTATAGTGGTACACCTATACCACTCACCTTTAGATCTTAAATCTATAAGAGGTGTAATATCGTACATACGACGTTAACGACTACGACCTAACTAATGCAGTCTGGACTTATTCCTTGCCTGAAAAAGGAAGCCAGCTAAAATCCTAAGCACAACCAATCGCCTTATATGTATGCAAGATGGGAAGGCTCTATCCTAAAGATTCAAGGATTAATAGTTCAAAAGAGTTAAATCAGAGACTTTACAATATGCAAACGAACATATCTAGCATTGTTAATGATGCATGAAAAGATGCATAAATAAGAAATGTCCTTAGATCCACTAATGCAAGGCATGTATGTATGTAAAGTGCATTGTGGAGAAAAGTGTGTAAGAACGTATGCATGACATTCAAAGTACAGAAAAAGTAAATAAACACACCCTAAGGGTATCCTTCAGGCAAGATACCCGCACAGAAAATCATCAGAGTCATGCCCACTTCGTGTTGGAAAACAGCGATGCCCAATGGCACGAGTAGGTGGCCTACTCTACAGGCCTAAATGACCCTAATGGTCTCTAAGGCTCACAGAAAGAAAGAAAAAAAAGGGGGGGGGGGGTATCGTACCCAAAACCGGAAAAGGCCAAAGTCCTAGCAGAAAAACAACGATGCCCACTTCGTGTGGGAAAACAACGATGCCAACCGGCATAATAGGTGGCCTACTCTACAGGCCTAAATGACCCTAATGGTCTCTAGGGCTCACAGAAGGGGGGCAAGCTTTGACCTATAGGGTCAAAACTTCGTTAGTGAACTACCCTATGGCTGGCTACCTACACATGCTAGAATACCTATTAACAAATTATGTGTGGAGTGTAGCAATTTCGATATATGATTAAAAGAAAATTGCTTTACAAGTTGCAGAGGTTATACCTGACTGTGGCGCTGCCACTTACAAGCTTATAAGCAAATACTCCCCGATTGTGGCGCGGCCACTCAAAAGCTCCTAAGCAAATGCTCTTCTTTAGTTCTCAACCCTCAGGATTTAATGTACCTCGCAAAATAAGATAAAAGAAAAATATACAAATGAGCGTAGATGCCATTCAGAAAATAAACGCAGGTAAGTAAGAATGTAACAAACAGGAAATCTAATAATAGCAATTGTAAAGCAAGTGCATGTAATAAATACTGAATAACAAAAGAAAATGTCAGCCTAACCTAGGGCTAGAAGTCGTGCCCTAACCAAACCAGTCTAAGGTGTATGCAGGCTGTGTAGTTTTGGATATGTCCTATGTAGGATGATTTAATTAGAATTGTTCGCATTTTTTATTTGTTAGAGGGCAAAAGGGAAATTTTAATTTAGGTTGAAATATTAGTAGTTTAGGATTAATTTTAGAGATTTTTGTTTTAGGATTTGATTGATTATCACCTTTGTTTCACACCGAGGCCGTGAGGTTTATTTCACCCTCCTTGGGGCTAACTTAATAGCCTCGTAGGCCTGGGTTACCCAGTGATAACCAATTTTGTTCAATTATTAGTTGGTTATAAATTAGAAAAGGAATGTAGATTAGGCGATTTATTATCAATTAGGGTTTGACTTAAACCAATTAAGAAATTAATTTAAGTTTAACACTCCATTAAATCCATTCGTGGCGTTGTGCCACCAGGCTCGAGGAACCAGGCCTCCTTAGGACACTTAGCCCCGCAGCCCGGAGTAGTCCATCCAATAAACTTCATTTCTGGAGTGGTTGTTATGTATTAAGGAATTTGTTGATTGATTTTATAAAGGTTAGTCTAAGGTTTGATATTTAGGAGTTTCTTATCCTAATGAATCTTAATTTGTAATTTAATCCCTAATAAAATCTACATCTTTTAGATTTTAGATTGATTAAGGATTAATTATTATATTAGTTAGAATTGGTTTAAGTTCATGTTTTAGACTTATAGTTTAATAATTATAAATGTTGATAATAACTTGATTAAGAATTAAGTGTTTTAATAGATTTTAGAATTAGATTAGAATCGGTTGGTTGATTATTAGTGGATTAAGAAGAACTAAACCTAGGGAGACGTGTCACTAAGTTTAGTTTTGATGTCTCTACCCTACAGGGAGCATGCACCCTAAGTCTAAGTTATCTAAGACTCGGTCCTTAATTTTTGTCCTTAGGTGTCACTAAGGTTATAGGATAAAAGGAGATTTTGTTTTCTAACTCTTAGAATTTTCGTACAAGTGTCATTAGGTTTAGGAATTTATAGAAAAGCAGTAAAAAGAAAAGAATGAAAAATTACAAATAAAAGGGATGTAAGCATTGTTGTTATTGGACACACTTCGTAGAAGTCAAGTGCATCCTATTATATCAACAATGCCCTTTAATGTTCCCACAATCCAAATAAGGCACTTGATATGATTAAGACCTCTACCTACAACACACTACAAACAAAGCCCAAAATAACTTAGGGAGACAAACCTCTAAAATTAAACTTAAGGCTAGACTCTCTCAGTTACAAACAGACTTATCCAAAGTTCTATACCTCTCTTTTTTAGAAACTAACACTAAAGGAATCTAACTCAAAAAAAAAAAAAACAAGTAAGGACTATCTTACTCCCAAAAGACGCTAGAGACTTTCCAATACGAAGCTCCCTAATATCTCAAACTCCAAAATCTATCTTATAGAAAGAAACACTAAGGGAATCTAACCCAAATGAGAAGAACATTATTTGTACCCGAAAGACACTAAAGAATTCTACTAAGCAAGTCTAACCATAAAATTATAGATCTCAAAATAACTAATAAAAACTTCTAAATGAACTGCTACACAAAAGCTCCCAAAAGTTATCTACCCAAAATCTCTTTATTTCGACACAAAATCCTACCCAACAACCCATAATCAAGTGCCTCTCCTTTCATTTGGAGTGGGGTATATAAAAAAAAAAGAAACTTTTCAACAAGGAAGCTTTATAAAACCCCTTATCGGAAAGCATTCACGAAATTCGCCAAATAAAATCCTTTAAAACGAAATCGATTTAAAACCAACGCTAAGCCACCTCAACATAAACAAAACGGAATCTTTTCCTATATAAAACAAGTTCACGAAACCTTTCGATATAAAAGAACTCGCAAAACCTCCAAAAGGCTTCCAAACAATCTTCATTAGCGACCAAATCCATGAAATTTGACACAAATACTTTACCAAAATGACAAGGAAAGAGCCTCATTGTCATACAAATCTATATAGATCTCATTAAAGACTTTAAAATAGAATAGAATAGGTAATGTTAAGCTATTGCATTTCATATCAACTTGCTAAAGTATAACCATGACATTCTCAACTCAAACCATTTAATACAATCTACTCTCTAATTATTAAATCTATTACATGCCAAGTCTATGTTTGAAGCAAAAGGTAAATGAGATTTCAAATACAATTGCTAACTAGCCTTTTATGCGAGACTCCATCACATAGAGAAGGAAGCATAGAAATATTTCAATATTTGCAAATTCTTATAATTAAACATGCTTTTAATGATATGAAACATTGAACTTCTAAAGCAAGGATTTGCAAATCCTACACTATATAACATCAAGAGTTTTAGAAGATGCTCTAATTTAGACCTATAAACATGCTTTGAGTCAAATCATAAAACAAAACCTGTTCTTAGTTTATTTTCTTAAACAATTCGGGGAGCAAAACAATAGAGAAACAATACTAGCATCATTCCCAACACAATTCGGCTACTAGAAACAATGAAAATCTGCATGCTATTTGTTCCCAAACCCATTTGGACGATTATAAACATTAAAAACAGCATGCATATCCTTTCTACGATGATTTGGAACTTAAAGCACATCAAAATCTGCATGTATATATACCCAAAAGCAGTTTGGAGCAAGAAGATAGCAAAAATCTGCACCTATCCATTCCCAAAAACAGTTTGGAGCAAGAAGATAGCAAAAATCTGCACCTATCCATTCCCAAAAACAGTTCGGAGCAAGAAGATAGCAAAAATCTGCACCTATCCATTCCCAAAAAACAGTTTGGAAACCCTACACCATGTGCCAAGAAGCATGTGAACAAGTTCTTACAACCCAAATCCATAAATTTCATCAAATACAGGGCCCTTTATGTAATCACCATATCTCTCTAAAGAAGCTTGAAAGTGAATTAATACCATGCCAAACTTTTAAACATAAGAATGCTACATGACTATTTGCTAAAGAATTTCATATCCGATGCTTCATTGCTAAAATAAAGTAAGAATTGAATAAAACCAATTCAATGTGAAAGTCGTGCTTTACAGTTTAACGGAAAGGGAGGTCCATGCTTATCCATATGCTTAACCAAAATTCTTAACAAAACAAACTCCATTCATTCACTAGAGATGTTAATAAAATAAGGAAAATACCATTGAACTATGGCTTTTCAAAATTTCGACATAGCGTGAATCATTGTCTAATAACTACCAACCACAATATCCTTTTAAAGATAGTGATAACGTAAAATTTTCATGAAACTCTCATAGCTTGAACAATCACATTTATGAAATAAACTTTGCTTCTAATCATGCCTACATATTTTTCTAAAGCAACCATACTTCCCCTTTCAAAAGTCTAAGCAAAGAAAGACAACTCATGCTTCAAACTCTATTTTCAAAAGTGTAAGGGAACCATGCTTTTAAGTACTCATATAAATGCTTGTATCATAACAATTTTCCCAATGATTTATATCCAACATTACGATGAAGAGAAAGCAAGATAAGACAAAATCTCTCTAAAAAAAAACATTTACAAAGCATTGGACATTGTTTATCTAGGAGTCAACAAGCATGCTCCTTAATTTCATGGGTTATAACTATTCCAAGAAGTTGCAACACCTATATTTTCTTCTCAGATTTTTTACTTCTTCTATAAGTCTTTAGGTGACATATTGGGAAATTTTTCATGTGTGCGATGCTATTATACAAAGCTTAAATATAAACCAAATGACTGTGATCTCCTTTATGGCACTTCATTGGACAACTAGCTTATAATATTCATGACCTCAAAATGTAAATCACATGAATGAGTAGATTTAAATAAAAAAAAGGCTATGCATGGAATAGAACTTCCTCCTTTGGGAACAAGCCAACGTCACCATTTCATCATTGAATTCAACATATCTTTTAGTGGATTTCATATATGAAATAACGAAAAGCAGCGAGCACAAGCATTCTTTCTTGAAAATAAAATCCAACAACAAATCACATGCTTATAAAAGACATTGAAAACAAGAATATATCACCATGTTTGGATGCATATTCAACATACAACTATTCCAAACAAATCTTCACCTTACTTAGCCATTCTAACTCAAAGCTCTTTGCCAAGTGACCTCTCACATAGCCATCGAACTTTCCATTTAAATTAAGTAAATATGATATTGAGACAAATATAACATATGTGAGGGTTTTGTAGGATCGAACGTCAAGTAACTTGTTTTTTTTAAAAAAAAAAGCATGTCTCACACGTTCTAAAAAAAAAACTTGCGAACATAGTTATATCCAAACTCATAAGAAGCACATGAAACTTATTCATGCTAGCAAGACAACCGCTTTCAAATAAGTCTCAAACATGAGAAATCTTATATATGTATATCATTCTAAGATATGACCTTAACATTTTAACCCAAGTAGCAAACATGTAAAACCTACGGTAATCAATCATGCCCAAGAGATTAGCACATTTGGCACTTGGCAAACACTTCATCCCCTTACACATTAGCATGACAAATAAGGAGAATAACACTTAATATAGCACTATTGATATGCAACAAATAATCACTTTTCTTGTAGGAAAATATATAAAGAAAGCAATAGTAATGAAACAACTTAATCATCGAATCGCCTAAAATCCCATCAACTAATCTCGAATTGTGGGAGAGTGTAATTGTTTAGCTAAATGACATTCACTAAATACATGAAGCGATATGTGAGCACCAACACAAATATACACCATGAAGCACCTTGATCTAGCTACACATGGAATGGAACTACACCCCTTTTTAGAACAAACCACATGTTGTATGATACAAATCAAACATAAATTTCCATAGCTCCTTTTTTTTTTTAAAAAAAAAGGACGTAACTTCAAACCATTCAAATATTGTCATAGAACATGACTATACTCATGAGGTCAACTAGCCTTTTTTTCTAAATGAGGTATTCACAAGGAGAAAAGCATTTCATGAATCAAGCTATGAGAAATCAACTACAACAGTGAAAGGGAAAATTCTACACAACCTCTTTTGATAAGCTAACCACTCAACCATTATCACTCTTATTTTAGATCCTTCTTTTTGAGTCTCTAAAAAAAGAAAGGCATGAAGAAACTTCTACTTGAACAAACTCACCACATAAAGCCTTAATGCAAACAAATATTTATAGCTTTCTTTTGGGAACATTTCATTGATCACTTGATATGCAAAGTTTCCAAAGTCACATAAAACAAGTTAACATGAGACCTATGCTTTGGACACCTATTTGATTGAATACAACTACACAAACTTCACAAGATTACTCATGAGAAATGCAATGACCATCTCAACCGTACACATACATGAAGTAAAATGGAATTCAAATAACCATTACCTCTCAGATTTTTTTAGATACAAAGAAAGAAATTCAAACCATGAATTCTTGATTTTCACAAAACAAGAAAAAGTCATCAATCTCTTTCCAAAGAAAGAGAATAATATTTAACACAGTTTATCAAACAAAGAAGAAGAGTTAGAAGATGGAGAAGAACAAGAATCAAAGAGAGGAAGAAAGAAATGGTGGAGATGAAGGAAATGAAGAAGAAGAAAGAAGTAGTTACCTGCGTGAAGAAGCCTCGGCAAAGAAAGTTCGGTCACTAGGGATGGACTAAAACTAGGGCTCGGCGGGAGCAGGGAGTCGGCCCAGGCGTCGGGTTCGGAGGAGGCGGCGTCGGAATCGGGTGGCTGCCGTCGGGGTCGGTCTCCCCTAGCTCACGCGAGGGAGGTAGAGGGAGCTGGAGACCTTCGGGCTCGGTCCATAGAGGTAGATCGGGATTCGTCTAGGCGGCCTCGGGTCGGAGAGGGAGATCAGGCGCCTGGGCTTCACGCAAGAAAACAGAGAGAGAAGAAGGGGGCGTCCGGTCCTGGCTTCGCGAATGAAAGGATCGGCCGGGGGAGTTCGACCTAAAGGCGTGCGAATGGGGGGGATTCCGCCTGGGTCTTGATGTCCGAATCAGAGGAAGCGTCTGAGAGAGCGAGGGCTTGAGAGCTTCGCGTGAAAGAGAGGGGTCGGCTGCGTGAAATCAAGCCAGAGAAGGAGAGGGGGCACGGGAGCTAGCCTTTCATCTAGGGCATCTTCAAGCCAGCGAGAATGAAAGAGGCCAGTGCTCCGTGAGACTGAGAGAGCCAGCGGGAGCGAATCAGGTCTCACACGACTGAATACCGCGCAACGGTCGACTTTTCATTTGGAAAAATCGGAGCCGTCGAATTCGATTACCGGATTTAGGATTTGATTTCAAAATATTTAGAAAGTCCAACAGATTTTAATGGAATTAAAATGAGTTGAATCAAGTTAAAATTGGCTTGAATCGGGTTAGACTCAAGTCCGAATTTTACTCAATTTGAGTCAATTCAGGCTCGAGTCGGCTCAATAAAATTAATTAAACGCAATTGGGTTCAGAATAAATATCAATTTAAATTAAGTCAAGTACGACGCGCCGAAAACAAACCAATCGAGTCTAATTGAACGCATTCAAGTCTGATCCGGTTCGAGTCGGGTCGATTCGAGCTTGAATTGGACTCGACAGGGTTCGATTGAATCGATCGAAAGAGCTCGAGCACGATCGAGCCAAAATCGAGGTCAACAAACGGACCCCCAACATAAACGGAGAACAATGGGTGAACCGTATATGTTGGCGTTGACCTTCCTAACTCTAGGAAGATACAACCTCAAGGTCGACCAGAGAAAGTCCTTAAGAAAATGCAATCAGCTAATGAAAACCAAATCAATAAAGAGAGAGAACAAGTCGATTATCCGCCCAACCAAATTGGGAGGATAGGAGAAGGAAAGTCTCAAAGAACCAAGTAGAATTCAACGATCACCTACAACAAATATCTAAGATGATACAAAGAGAAGGGAATTCCACAATCACCTGAAAATCATATCAAATGGCAAAGTGATAATCATAGGAAAACAATAGTAATCAAAAGTAAGGAAATCATCTATCTGTCTGACCACATCGCAACAGCAGAATAGAGAAAAGCAAGGAGGTCCCACATCCACCTGACCATATTCGCAACAGCGAACGGGGACAACTCCGGGTTTGCTTGACCATGTTCGAAACAGCAAAACAAGAAGTAAAGAAAGAGAGGGAGTTCTACATTCGCCTGACCATATTCGCAACAGCGAATGAGAACAGCTCAATATCCACCTGACCATATTCGCAACAGCGAATAAAGAGCTTCCCAAAAGGTCTAATGCCCACCTGACCAAAATCGCAACAGTGGAACAAAAGAAAGAAGTCCAACATTCACCTGACCAGATCGCAACAGTGAATGAGGACGACCCGATGTCTGCCTGACCAGATCGCAACAGCGAGACAAAGGGGGAAAGAGAAAGGGAGTTCAGCATTCGCCTGACCATATTCGCAACGGCGAATGAGAACAGCTCAATATTCATCTGACCATATTCGCAACAACGAATAAAGAGCTTCCCGAAAGGTCTAATGCCTGCCTGACCAGATCGCAATAGCAGGACAAAAGACAAAATCCAACATTCACCTGACCAGATCGCAACAGTGAATGAGGATGACTCAATGTCTGCCTGACCTTATTCGAAACGGCGAAACAAAGAATCAGAAGAAAACTCAACAACCCCCAAACAGGAAATAAAACAGGGGGAATGAAGAGGTGGTGAAGTATGCCTCCCAGGGACTCTGTCGGGCACCCAACCAGAAAGGGGAGTCAACATTCGCCTGACCAGATCGCAACAGCGAATGAAAATGGCTCAAAATCCGCCTGACCATATTCGCAACAGCGAATAATGAGCCCTCCCGAAATTCTAATGTCCACCTGACCAAAATCGCAACGGTGGGACAAAAGAAGTAAGCCCAACATTCACCTGACCATATTCGCAACAGTGAATGAGGACAACTCAATGTTCGCCTGACCAGATCGCAACAGCGAGACAAAGGGTGAAAAGAGCAAGGGAGTTCAGCATTCGCCTGACCATATTCGCAACGGCGAATGAGAACAGCTCAATATTCATCTGACCATATTCGCAACAATGAATAAAGAGCTTCCCAAAAGGTCTAATGTCTGCCTGACCAGATCGCAACAGCAGAACAAAAGACAAAATCCAACATTCACCTGACCAGATCGCAACAGTGAATGAGGATGACTCAATGTTTGCCTGACCATATTCGAAACGGCGAAACAAAGAGTAGAAATCACCTCTACAACCACCCAACGCACAAGTACGTGGTGCTGTGAGGGAAAGAAAAGTAAGTAATCCATCATCTAAGAAAATCTCAAACTTATATTTCAATTACCACATGGTAGAGGACAAATCGTCGTGGCCATGAGTAATCAAAACATGAGTAGGACTTCTTAGGTAAAATTGAAATCATACAACTTGAAACAATCAACTGATGCATATCTCTCTAAAAAGAGGAACATACAAACAGTTGAGTAGAAAGGATAATCTCATATTAAGGAAAGATCAATGGGAGTGGCGAGAGGACACACTAGCCACTAAAAATAACAACCATATCAAGGATCAATGATTACTAAAAGAACACTCAACTATCACCTGGCGCAGCTGCCGAGGTGATAAGGAGAGGATAAGAAACACTCTACTACCGCCCAGGGCGTCGGCCGGGGCGATAAGAAGAGGACAGGTACACTCTACTATCACTGGCGTGTATGCCAAAGTGATAGGAAGAGGAAAAGTACACTCTACTATCGTCCGGCGCATCTGCCGTGGCGATAGGAAGGGGAAAGAAGCTCAACAACCACCCAACGCTCATGTGCGTGGTGCTGTGAGAAAGACAAAGCAACAAGTAATTCATTATCTAAGAAATCTCAAGCTCATATTTTAGTTACCACATGGTAGAGGACAAATCGTCGTGGCCATGAGTAATTAAAATACAAGTAGAATTCTTTAGATAAAATGGAGTCATATACAACATGAAATAACTGACTGACGTATATCTCTCTAAACAAGGAGGAATATATAAACAGCCGAATGGAAATAATAGTTTAATGCTAAAGAAGGTATAATAGAAGTGGCGAAGGGACACACTTGCCACTAAGAATTATAATCATGTCAAAGCCAATGATTACAAAAGGAATCACAGTGGTAGAGCACCCATACTAATTGATGGGACCCTGTGAGAAGTGCAAGCAACATCTACACATCCAAAAAGACCACCCTTGTAGCTAAGAGTAAGCTCTCAATGGGAAATTATGTTGCTAAAGGAGGTAGGGGATTGACTTTTTACTAGAAGATCAAAATCCACTGAGAAAGGATGTTAACATCTTAAAGCAAGATGTACCACATCATGGGTGGGGAAAAATCACACCCTCTAAAGGAAAAGTTATAGTAAGAGAATTGAATATCATGTCATCTCCTAAGCAATCATAAAGAAGCCTTGAGGGAGATAATTTTGGAGGGACTTTGGGCTCTTGGAGTGTAGAACCGGGTTCCTCTTGCGATAAGGGCAACCGATTCTACTCAATTAAGAGTTTCCCTCTCTTTTTAAAATCATTTTTTTTTTTACATTATGTTCACAGATATAGATCAAGTATACTGGAACATAAATAGAGGAAAATTATTGGCTTTGATAACCCAGGCCATATTCAACTTGTATGAATGAAACTGGGAAAAGAGAAAGACGATTATGTGCAGGATCTATAAAGGAGTGAGACATTGGCTTTGGTAACCCAGGCCACATTCAACTCGTATGAATGAACTGGGGAGCACAATTGTTACAACAGAATTTATAGAAAAATTCAGATAGTGACAATGGATCAACATCACTATATTTAACTAATATAGATCAAGGATGGACCCAGTATCACATTCCATAGAGATCCGAATTAGTAGTTTTGATATCCCAGACCACACTTGAAGGTGACAAGTGAAACTGGGGGAAGTTAACCCTCAAAGGGGACTGAAAAAGAGATTTCATGCCACAACATCGGAACGATTGGTGGGCACGAGTGCAAGTACAAACATCCCTACGGCGTATTTACATACAACCACTAAAGATAATCTCATACTTTGTACGACAAACATCACGTGGTAGAGGACACATCGTCGTGGCCACGGACTGCCAAAAAGTAGAAAAGATCCTTTGGAGTTATATCCATACAGAGGGATATGTACAAGTGACAAGGGAAGAACAACTATCGTATCACAACTGATAGGAGAAGGAAACTTATAAGGGGATAATGGATCAACATTACCACACCTAACTAACACAGGTGGGCATGGACCCAGCATCACATTTCATAAGAATTCGAGCTAGTAGTTTTGATATCGCAGACCACACTTGAAGATGACAAGTGAAACTGGGGAAAGTCAACCCTCAAAGGGGGCTGAAAAAGAGATTTCATGCCACAACACCGGAGCGATTGGTGGGCATGAGTGCAAGTACAAACATCCCTATGGCGTATTTACATACAACTACTAAGGATAATCTCATACTTTGCATGACGAACATCACGTGGTAGAGGACAAATCGTCGTGGCCACGGACTGTCGAAAAGTAGAAGAGATCCTTTGGAGTTATGTCTATACATAGGGATACATACAAGTGACAGGAAACGAACAACTATCGTATCATGACCGATAAGAGAAGGAAACTTATATAGGGACATTGGATCAACATAACCACACCTGACTAACACAAGTGGGCATGGACTCAATATCACCTATGGAAAATAGGTTTGAATTAGGGACATTGGATCAACATAACCACACCTGACTAACACAGGTTGGTATGGACCTAGTATCACCTAAAGAAAGTATATTTGAATTAGGGATATTGGATCAACATAACCACACCTGACTAACACAGGTTGGTATGGACCCAGTATCACCTAAAGAAAGTATATTTGAATTAGGGACCTTGGATCAACATAACCACACCTGACTAACACAGGTTGGCATGGACCCAGTATCACCTAAAGAAAGTATATTTGAATTAGGGACATTGGATCAACATAACCACACCTGACTAACACAGGTTGGCATGGACCCAGTATCACCTAAAGAAAGTATATTTGAATTAGGGACATTGGATCAACATAACCACACCTGACTAGCGTAGGTGGGCATGGACCCAGCATCACCTCTAGAAATGGAGGTTTGACTTATTGGTTTTGGTATCCCAGACCACGCTTTAGGTGACAAGCGAAACTGGGTAAAACAATCTTTCACAAAAGGAGGGACAAATCAAAGGTTTCATGTGCTAGCACCAATGTGATTGGTATGCACAAACAGAAGTATAAATATTCCTACGACATATTAGCGTATCCCTTTTGAGGATAGCCTTATACTCTTCAAAGCGAACGTCGTGTGGTAGAGGACAAATCGTCGTGGCCACACAGACTGCTGAAAAGTAAGAAGGATCCCTTCAAGGAATACGAATATAGAATGATATTTATAGGAGGTAGGAAGGTTTGCTAGTCTGTAGCAAACAACCAACACTAGTGGAAGAAGTGTCAAAAGATTTTTATGGAAATTCTCGACTCTAATTCCACATATCTGATGGGGAATAGGTTGCTTGCTAGTAGTCTGACGTCAGAAGTCTCCTTCCTCGTCTGAACTACTATCAACAACGAATCCACCCTTAGGTATCAAGTACTTACGAAAGGTAGGAAGGTGCCGGGGTCTACTCGAAGATCTCAGAGTGAGAGAGTCGAGTGAACACAAAACCCGACGGAAAGAAGAGAATTTGATAAGGTATGGAATGGCCTAGAAGGCCGGAAGGAAAGGAATCAAAGCTAAGGAAAACCTTAGCAAAGAAGGGAACTTAACTAAGAGAAGGACCCTATCTAAGAGTAGGACGAACCTAATCTAAGGAGCACTAAACCCGAAGTGCACACAAAGAAGATAATATAACATCCGAAGATGGAGAGAGAAACCTGTCCCACCGTGGTCGCCAGAAATCTGTGGGTCTCCGAAAGGATTCCGCTCGTGTGGTTCGAATGCAAAGGGTACGATCACACTATCCCGTAGGACAAAATGGTCGTAGGCCTTTACACTCGGCACAAGCAGGCCGATGGAAGAGCAGATGGAGTTATAGATACGATTAGCCATGGAGGATAGCGGCTTTCACCTACTAACCTCGATGGATAATAATATCTATAACCCAAAAGTTCACGAGATTTCCCCTATTCGATACATCAGCATCGAATAGGGTTTATTTGATTGTGGGGATCGGTTTCCTACGGGCGCAAGCCCCCGTAGTTAATTACATCCTAAGCCTTGACTTAGGAAAACTCTCGATTAAGGATGTTGGATTATCTTCTCGAATGGGTTTAGTGCAAAGGAGTTTCTAGGCTTTCCTAATCAAAGGGAAGAAGGTCCCAATTTGGCTTAATCAATCACACATGGTTCATTCAACATCCGGCCGGTCCAAGGAAGAGAAAACTGGGGAAAAAGAAAGAGGCCACGCATCTCAAGCAAACATGAAAGAAAGAGGGAGGTGGCGTCATCTATGTGACGCGGATGGGCAGGGTTTATAGTTTCCGAAAGGATGGAGAACTTACCCACCAATAAGGTGTATAGTGGTACACCTATACCACTCACCTTTAGATCTTAAATCTATAAGAGGTGTAATATCGTACATACGACGTTAACGACTACGACCTAACTAATGCAGTCTGGACTTATTCCTTGCCTGAAAAAGAAAGCCAGCTAAAATCCTAAGCACAACCAATCGCCTTATATGTATGCAAGATGGGAAGGCTCTATCCTAAAGATTCAAGGATTAATAGTTCAAAAGAGTTAAATCAGAGACTTTACAATATGCAAATGAACATATCTAGCATTGTTAATGATGCATGAAAAGATGCATAAATAAGAAATGTCCTTAGATCCACTAATGCAAGGCATGTATGTATGTAAAGTGCATTGTGGAGAAAAGTGTGTAAGAACGTATGCATGACATTCAAAGTACAGAAAAAGTAAATAAACACACCCTAAGGGTATCCTTCAGGCAAGATACCCGCACAGAAAATCATCAGAGTCATGCCCACTTCGTGTGGGAAAACAGCGATGCCCAATGGCACAAGTAGGTGGCCTACTCTACAGGCCTAAATGACCCTAATGGTCTCTAAGGCTCACAGAAAGAAAGAAAAAAAAGGGGGGGGGGGTATCGTACCCAAAACCGGAAAAGGCCAAAGTCCTAGCAGAAAAACAACGATGCCCACTTCGTGTGGGAAAACAACGATGCCAACCGGCATAATAGGTGGCCTACTCTACAGGCCTAAATGACCCTAATGGTCTCTAGGGCTCACAGAAGGGGGGCAAGCTTTGACCTATAGGGTCAAAACTTCGTTAGTGAACTACCCTATGACTGGCTACCTACACATGCTAGAATACCTATTAACAAATTATGTGTGGAGTGTAGCAATTTCGATATATGATTAAAAGAAAATTGCTTTACAAGTTGCAGAGGTTATACCTGACTGTGGCGCTGCCACTTACAAGCTTATAAGCAAATACTCCCCGATTGTGGCGCGGCCACTCAAAAGCTCCTAAGCAAATGCTCTTCTTTAGTTCTCAACCCTCAGGATTTAATGTACCTCGCAAAATAAGATAAAAGAAAAATATACAAATGAGCGTAGATGCCATTCAGAAAATAAACGCAGGTAAGTAAGAATGTAACAAACAGGAAATCTAATAATAGCAATTGTAAAGCAAGTGCATGTAATAAATACTGAATAACAAAAGAAAATGTCAGCCTAACCTAGGGCTAGAAGTCGTGCCCTAACCAAACCAGTCTAAGGTGTATGCAGGCTGTGTAGTTTTGGATATGTCCTATGTAGGATGATTTAATTAGAATTGTTCGCATTTTTTATTTGTTAGAGGGCAAAAGGGAAATTTTAATTTAGGTTGAAATATTAGTAGTTTAGGATTAATTTTAGAGATTTTTGTTTTAGGATTTGATTGATTATCACCTTTGTTTCACACCGAGGCCGTGAGGTTTATTTCACCCTCCTTGGGGCTAACTTAATAGCCTCGTAGGCCTGGGTTACCCAGTGATAACCAATTTTGTTCAATTATTAGTTGGTTATAAATTAGAAAAGGAATGTAGATTAGGCGATTTATTATCAATTAGGGTTTGACTTAAACCAATTAAGAAATTAATTTAAGTTTAACACTCCATTAAATCCATTCGTGGCGTTGTGCCACCAGGCTCGAGGAACCAGGCCTCCTTAGGACACTTAGCCCCGCAGCCCGGAGTAGTCCGTCCAATAAACTTCATTTCTGGAGTGGTTGTTATGTATTAAGGAATTTGTTGATTGATTTTATAAAGGTTAGTCTAAGGTTTGATATTTAGGAGTTTCTTATCCTAATGAATCTTAATTTGTAATTTAATCCCTAATAAAATCTACATCTTTTAGATTTTAGATTGATTAAGGATTAATTATTATATTAGTTAGAATTGGTTTAAGTTCATGTTTTAGACTTATAGTTTAATAATTATAAATGTTGATAATAACTTGATTAAGAATTAAGTGTTTTAATAGATTTTAGAATTAGATTAGAATCGGTTGGTTGATTATTAGTGGATTAAGAAGAACTAAACCTAGGGAGACGTGTCACTAAGTTTAGTTTTGATGTCTCTACCCTACAGGGAGCATGCACCCTAAGTCTAAGTTATCTAAGACTCGGTCCTTAATTTTTGTCCTTAGGTGTCACTAAGGTTATAGGATAAAAGGAGATTTTGTTTTCTAACTCTTAGAATTTTCGTACAAGTGTCATTAGGTTTAGGAATTTATAGCAAAGCAGTAAAAAGAAAAGAATGAAAAATTACAAATAAAAGGGATGTAGGCATTGTTGTTATTGGACACACTTCGTAGAAGTCAAGTGCATCCTATTATATCAACAATGCCCTTTAATGTTCCCACAATCCAAATAAGGCACTTGATATGATTAAGACCTCTACCTACAACACACTACAAACAAAGCCCAAAATAACTTAGGGAGACAAACCTCTAAAATTAAACTTAAGGCTAGACTCTCTCAGTTACAAACAGACTTATCCAAAGTTCTATACCTCTCTTTTTTAGAAACTAACACTAAAGGAATCTAACTCAAAAAAAAAAAAAACAAGTAAGGACTATCTTACTCCCAAAAGACGCTAGAGACTTTCCAATACGAAGCTCCCTAATATCTCAAACTCCAAAATCTATCTTATAGAAAGAAACACTAAGGGAATCTAACCCAAATGAGAAGAACATTATTTGTACCCGAAAGACACTAAAGAATTCTACTAAGCAAGTCTAACCATAAAATTATAGATCTCAAAATAACTAATAAAAACTTCTAAATGAACTGCTACACAAAAGCTCCCAAAAGTTATCTACCCAAAATCTCTTTATTTCGACACAAAATCCTACCCAACAACCCATAATCAAGTGCCTCTCCTTTCATTTGGAGTGGGGTATATAAAAAAAAAAGAAACTTTTCAACAAGGAAGCTTTATAAAACCCCTTATCGGAAAGCATTCACGAAATTCGCCAAATAAAATCCTTTAAAACGAAATCGATTTAAAACCAACGCTAAGCCACCTCAACATAAACAAAACGGAATCTTTTCCTATATAAAACAAGTTCACGAAACCTTTCGATATAAAAGAACTCGCAAAACCTCCAAAAGGCTTCCAAACAATCTTCATTAGCGACCAAATCCATGAAATTTGACACAAATACTTTACCAAAATGACAAGGAAAGAGCCTCATTGTCATACAAATCTATATAGATCTCATTAAAGACTTTAAAATAGAATAGAATAGGTAATGTTAAGCTATTGCATTTCATATCAACTTGCTAAAGTATAACCATGACATTCTCAACTCAAACCATTTAATACAATCTACTCTCTAATTATTAAATCTATTACATGCCAAGTCTATGTTTGAAGCAAAAGGTAAATGAGATTTCAAATACAATTGCTAACTAGCCTTTTATGCGAGACTCCATCACATAGAGAAGGAAGCATAGAAATATTTCAATATTTGCAAATTCTTATAATTAAACATGCTTTTAATGATATGAAACATTGAACTTCTAAAGCAAGGATTTGCAAATCCTACACTATATAACATCAAGAGTTTTAGAAGATGCTCTAATTTAGACCTATAAACATGCTTTGAGTCAAATCATAAAACAAAACCTGTTCTTAGTTTATTTTCTTAAACAATTCGGGGAGCAAAACAATAGAGAAACAATACTAGCATCATTCCCAACACAATTCGGCTACTAGAAACAATGAAAATCTGCATGCTATTTGTTCCCAAACCCATTTGGACGATTATAAACATTAAAAACAGCATGCATATCCTTTCTACGATGATTTGGAACTTAAAGCACATCAAAATCTGCATGTATATATACCCAAAAGCAGTTTGGAGCAAGAAGATAGCAAATATCTGCACCTATCCATTCCCAAAAACAGTTTGGAGCAAGAAGATAGCAAAAATCTGCACCTATCCATTCCCAAAAACAGTTCGGAGCAAGAAGATAGCAAAAATCTGCACCTATCCATTCCCAAAAAACAGTTTGGAAACCCTACACCATGTGCCAAGAAGCATGTGAACAAGTTCTTACAACCCAAATCCATAAATTTCATCAAATACAGGGCCCTTTATGTAATCACCATATCTCTCTAAAGAAGCTTGAAAGTGAATTAATACCATGCCAAACTTTTAAACATAAGAATGCTACATGACTATTTGCTAAAGAATTTCATATCCGATGCTTCATTGCTAAACTAAAGTAAGAATTGAATAAAACCAATTCAATGTGAAAGTCGTGCTTTACAGTTTAACGGAAAGGGAGGTCCATGCTTATCCATATGCTTAACCAAAATTCTTAACAAAACAAACTCCATTCATTCACTAGAGATGTTAATAAAATAAGGAAAATACCATTGAACTATGGCTTTTCAAAATTTCGACATAGCGTGAATCATTGTCTAATAACTACCAACCACAATATCCTTTTAAAGATAGTGATAACGTAAAATTTTCATGAAACTCTCATAGCTTGAACAATCACATTTATGAAATAAACTTTGCTTCTAATCATGCCTACATATTTTTCTAAAGCAACCATACTTCCCCTTTCAAAAGTCTAAGCAAAGAAAGACAACTCATGCTTCAAACTCTATTTTCAAAAGTGTAAGGGAACCATGCTTTTAAGTACTCATATAAATGCTTGTATCATAACAATTTTCCCAATGATTTATATCCAACATTACGATGAAGAGAAAGCAAGATAAGACAAAATCTCTCTAAAAAAAAAACATTTACAAAGCATTGGACATTGTTTATCTAGGAGTCAACAAGCATGCTCCTTAATTTCATGGGTTATAACTATTCCAAGAAGTTGCAACACCTATATTTTCTTCTCAGATTTTTTACTTCTTCTATAAGTCTTTAGGTGACATATTGGGAAATTTTTCATGTGTGCGATGCTATTATACAAAGCTTAAATATAAACCAAATGACTGTGATCTCCTTTATGGCACTTCATTGGACAACTAGCTTATAATATTCATGACCTCAAAATGTAAATCACATGAATGAGTAGATTTAAATAAAAAAAAGGCTATGCATGGAATAGAACTTCCTCCTTTGGGAACAAGCCAACGTCACCATTTCATCATTGAATTCAACATATCTTTTAGTGGATTTCATATATGAAATAACGAAAAGCAGCGAGCACAAGCATTCTTTCTTGAAAATAAAATCCAACAACAAATCACATGCTTATAAAAGACATTGAAAACAAGAATATATCACCATGTTTGGATGCATATTCAACATACAACTATTCCAAACAAATCTTCACCTTACTTAGCCATTCTAACTCAAAGCTCTTTGCCAAGTGACCTCTCACATAGCCATCGAACTTTCCATTTAAATTAAGTAAATATGATATTGAGACAAATATAACATATGTGAGGGTTTTGTAGGATCGAACGTCAAGTAACTTGTTTTTTAAAAAAAAAAAGCATGTCTCACACGTTCTAAAAAAAAAACTTGCGAACATAGTTATATCCAAACTCATAAGAAGCACATGAAACTTATTCATGCTAGCAAGACAACCGCTTTCAAATAAGTCTCAAACATGAGAAATCTTATATATGTATATCATTCTAAGATATGACCTTAACATTTTAACCCAAGTAGCAAACATGTAAAACCTACGGTAATCAATCATGCCCAAGAGATTAGCACATTTGGCACTTGGCAAACACTTCATCCCCTTACACATTAGCATGACAAATAAGGAGAATAACACTTAATATAGCACTATTGATATGCAACAAATAATCACTTTTCTTGTAGGAAAATATATAAAGAAAGCAATAGTAATGAAACAACTTAATCATCGAATCGCCTAAAATCCCATCAACTAATCTCGAATTGTGGGAGAGTGTAATTGTTTAGCTAAATGACATTCACTAAATACATGAAGCGATATGTGAGCACCAACACAAATATACACCATGAAGCACCTTGATCTAGCTACACATGGAATGGAACTACACCCCTTTTTAGAACAAACCACATGTTGTATGATACAAATCAAACATAAATTTCCATAGCTCCTTTTTTTTTTTAAAAAAAAAAGGACGTAACTTCAAACCATTCAAATATTGTCATAGAACATGACTATACTCATGAGGTCAACTAGCCTTTTCTTCTAAATGAGGTATTCACAAGGAGAAAAGCATTTCATGAATCAAGCTATGAGAAATCAACTACAACAGTGAAAGGGAAAATTCTACACAACCTCTTTTGATAAGCTAACCACTCAACCATTATCACTCTTATTTTAGATCCTTCTTTTTGAGTCTCTAAAAAAAGAAAGGCATGAAGAAACTTCTACTTGAACAAACTCACCACATAAAGCCTTAATGCAAACAAATATTTATAGCTTTCTTTTGGGAACATTTCATTGATCACTTGATATGCAAAGTTTCCAAAGTCACATAAAACAAGTTAACATGAGACCTATGCTTTGGACACCTATTTGATTGAATACAACTACACAAACTTCACAAGATTACTCATGAGAAATGCAATGACCATCTCAACCGTACACATACATGAAGTAAAATGGAATTCAAATAACCATTACCTCTCAGATTTTTTTAGATACAAAGAAAGAAATTCAAACCATGAATTCTTGATTTTCACAAAACAAGAAAAAGTCATCAATCTCTTTCCAAAGAAAGAGAATAATATTTAACACAGTTTATCAAACAAAGAAGAAGAGTTAGAAGATGGAGAAGAACAAGAATCAAAGAGAGGAAGAAAGAAATGGTGGAGATGAAGGAAATGAAGAAGAAGAAAGAAGTAGTTACCTGCGTGAAGAAGCCTCGGCAAAGCAAGTTAGGTCACTAGGGATGGACTAAAACTAGGGCTCGGCGGGAGCAGGGAGTCGGCCCAGGCGTCGGGTTCGGAGGAGGCGGCGTCGGAATCGGGTGGCTGCCGTCGGGGTCGGTCTCCCCTAGCTCACGCGAGGGAGGTAGAGGGAGCTGGAGACCTTCGGGCTCGGTCCATAGAGGTAGATCGGGATTCGTCTAGGCGGCCTCGGGTCGGAGAGGGAGATCAGGCGCCTGGGCTTCACGCAAGAAAACAGAGAGAGAAGAAGGGGGCGTCCGGTCCTGGCTTCGCGAATGAAAGGATCGGCCGGGGGAGTTCGACCTAAAGGCGTGCGAATGGGGGGGATTCCGCCTGGGTCTTGATGTCTGAATCAGAGGAAGCGTCTGAGAGAGCGAGGGCTTGAGAGCTTCGCGTGAAAGAGAGGGGTCGGCTGCGTGAAATCAAGCCAGAGAAGGAGAGGGGGCACGGGAGCTAGCCTTTCATCTAGGGCATCTTCAAGCCAGCGAGAATGAAAGAGGCCAGTGCTCCGTGAGACTGAGAGAGCCAGCGCGAGCGAATCAGGTCTCACGCGACTGAATACCGCGCAACGGTCGACTTTTCATTTGGAAAAATCGGAGCCGTCGAATTCGATTACCGGATTTAGGATTTGATTTCAAAATATTTAGAAAGTCCAACAGATTTTAATGGAATTAAAACGAGTTGAATCAAGTTAAAATTGGCTTGAATCGGGTTAGACTCAAGTCCGAATTTTACTCAATTTGAGTCAATTCAGGCTCGAGTCGGCTCAATAAAATTAATCAAACGCAATTGGGTTCAGAATAAATATCAATTTAAATTAAGTCAAGTACGACGCGCCGAAAACAAACCAATCGAGTCTAATTGAACGCATTCAAGTCTGATCCGGCTCGAGTCGGGTCGATTCGAGCTTGAATTGGACTCGACAGGGTTCGATTGAATCGATCGAAAGAGCTCGAGCACGATCGAGCCAAAATCGAGGTCAACATGTATCAGCAATAATCATTGGCTGCTTCCGGATTCTTTTCCTGAGAATGTTGGGCAAGTTATTTATTCTGTTGAGATTAAAGAGCAACTGGCTTTTGCTTGGGACGGCTCTTTTAATCCTCAGTTTAAGAATATTTTGGTTTCATACTATGATCATTTGTATGAGGTATCTTGGCATAAATATGTGTGGCACAAGTATTATTCTCTTAGATATTCTATTTTCACTTCGATGGCCATTTTGCAGAAACTGAAAGTTGCTGACTTACTGATCAAGAGATCAATCCAGTTCTCACCAGATTGCTGCCTCTGCAACAAAGCCCCGGAAGATCACAACCATCTTTTCTTTAACTGTGACTTTACTTTTCATGTCATCATTAATCTAATTCCTGACTTTAATACTTTCTTACTTAGACCAAATTTGATTCAGGTTTTAGAATATTTGGATAACCTGCTGCATCTGACCAATTGGGAGA
The DNA here is from genome assembly GCA_016618105.1 of Dendrobium huoshanense. Classification (NCBI taxonomy): domain Eukaryota; kingdom Viridiplantae; phylum Streptophyta; class Magnoliopsida; order Asparagales; family Orchidaceae; genus Dendrobium; species Dendrobium huoshanense. The sequence continues at coordinate 56,697,044 of CM028342.1, read as the reverse complement.
AGGCTTTCTGTTGTCTTACGGTTTGCTGCACTGTTTATCATATTTGGAGAGAAAGGAATAATCGACGCTTTGCTAACAAAAGGAATTCTCCGGATACTATTATTAGCACCATTAAAAATGCTATTCGTGCCAAGTCTTTTAGTTGGAAGCACTTCAACCAGTTAACTGAGAAATTCCAATTTTGACTGATTTTTGTTCTTCTGTTTAGTTGTCTGCTCTGGTGGAGTTTTTCCTGTTATAGGCTCAGGTTTTGGTGTGTCTTAGTTGCTTATGTCGTTGTCTGTATGTCCTTTGATAATTTGTTCCTTGCTTGTTTTTCTTGTCGGACTTTGTTCTTTGTTTTTTAGTCCTTTGTTCTCTAAGTCTGTCTATTTGTAACCGTTTTTATTATTAATAAAATGGGCTATGCCCCGATTTAACAAAAAAAAAATCTTACATTGGTATATTTATATCTGGCTTAATAATTACAACATGTAACCGATGTCATAATTATAGTTTTTAAGAAGTTAGTAATTAATATTTAAACTGTTAATGTTAACGTTTGAGACGTTGTAATTGTATAATAGTCTTCATGCAAGCTATTCTCCTTTTTTTTTTCGCGTATGAATATATGAATGAGTTAATGTATGATGAATAAGTATTATTATAAATTACTTGTATAACTTATACTTACATTTATTAAAGCAGTTATATATGAATAACATATGATATGTCACTATTACATAAATAATATGTAACGTAATAAATTCTATGATGTAATATATTATTACATCATATAATAAATATATGACATAAATATGACTAAGTAATAAGAATATTTGTATATAACATATTGCTATTTACATGTAAATTTCATATGTAAATAATAAGTATAAAACTTCTATTTGCTTCATCTATACTACTAGTAAAAATGCCCGTGCATTAAATGCACGTTACTAAAAATTTAAAAAATAAAATTCATATTATAAATATTTTAATTATTATAAATAATTATAACAATTATGATAAGTTTTATATGATTAGATAAATAAGTTTTATATGACATGAATTTTCTATTATTTATGAATAATCTTGGTATTAAGTTATATTTGATGGATAATAAACAAATTAGATAATTTTTTAGTCGAATTTTCTTGAAAGTTGTAAGTTTTTTTTTTAATTGAACAATAATAAAATTTTAAAAGTTAATAATAAATAAAAAAAATTAAAATAATAAATTTAAGAGAAAATTTCTTTTTTATTCATTATATTTCATTTAAAATAATTTCATTTTATAAATTTATTGCTACAAATAATTTTAAAATTAAATTACTAAAAAGAAAGTTTGTAATATAATATATTTGTTAAGAGTAAATTTCATTTATGATTTTTTTTATCATGATTGTAATAAATATGATACATTATTCTCTTTATATGAGATAAGTTTTGAAATTTTTTATCTTTTATCACACCGATTTATAATTAAATTTAAAAAAATTAAAAATATTTTATAAAATTTATTTTTCTTTTTAAATAGAGAAGTAAATATAACTATACCCTAATGAATATTCCAATAATTATTATAATCATAAATTTTATAACTTATAACCCTTCAAGAAAATGTTGAATATATATATATATATATATATATATATATATATATATATATATATATATATATATATATATATATATATATATATATATATATATATATATATATATATATATATATATATATATATATATATTATATATATATATATATATATATATATATATATATATATATATATATATATATTTTTTTTTTTTTTTTTTTTTTTTTTTTTTTTTTTTGTGTTTAAACTTTTAGAGAGAAAATTAAGTTTTATTTATATATTTGCATAAAAAATAAATCTTTTAATAAAAAAATTAATTGATTGTTAGGTAGTAGAGTTTAAACAGCATTTAATCTAAATCTGCTAAACAACCAAAATGATAACTTTAAATCCTACAAAATCTTAAGTCATTTCCTATGTTTTGAAATAAATATCAAATTTAGTAAATATTATCATTTGTCAAATTAAACTTAAAAACATATTCTTTTTCACATGTTATTGCTCTCATTGATGTCTTCTCAAGCGAGTTTCCATTCATTGTAGAGTATTTATCAATTTAAATGGGCATTACAGAGCATTTCAATTACAATATATCCTTTGTTTCATGCACATGGCCATTTTACTTCAATTACCATAAACTAAAGATACATTAAATTCTAAAAAAAATAATATGACATGTAATTATGTTAGAGTGCTTTGTAAATTTATATAAATAATTAGTTTAATTTTGTGAAATGGAAGAATTTTTTTCTATTAATAAATATGAGATGACAAATTTCATTTAAATTTTGCATGAAAATTGCAAAAAAAAAAAAATCTGCTTAAAATACAAAATCTAAGAAATATAATTAGTATTTCTTATATTGAATGATTTAATCAGAAAACATCTATGTTAGATGAAGCATAAATCAATTCAACAAAAATTTTAAATAGTCATTTTAATCATTTACTTCTATTATTTCTCAATCAATTTTTTTCCCAAAAAAATTTCTCAATTGACGTTGATCCGAAAAAATTTTAATCATATACTTGTATGTATTATTTCTACATTTACAATATGAACATTTATGTTTACCACTTTCCATTTGTCTTTCTCTTTCACTGACGTGAACTTTGATGTATGTTTAAATAATTTTGGTTTTGACAATAAGTTTATACATACAAAATATCTTGCAAACACATTCTTCATATTTTAGAGACTTTCTTAATAAGCATTGACATGTATAGTCATGGCATAATTGCAATACAAAAATGAATATTGGTTGATGTTTCATGAGCAATGGTGAATATAAAAGAAAATTATAATATAGAGAAGAAAATCAAAATATATATAATATTGTCAATCTTATCAAGAAGAAATATTCAATTAATTGTAAAGTAATTGTAAACAACAAAATAAAGAAAAGCAATGTATAGTAATTACTTGTAAAAAAAATAAAAATAAAAGCAATTATAATCTTGGAGGCTGAATGAATAGAGACTCAGGAACCAAATGCAAATCACGAGAGAGCTAACTGAAAATAAGAATTTATAATTGTTTTAAGGTAATGATAGGCCAACATAATAGATGTATATTTAAAAATAATATTTAGTCATCAAATTATATAAATCTCCACATGAATGCAAGAGTTAAAACATGAGCAAAATTGATGTAAGAGAAAATAAAAATACAATATATAATATAATAAAGATGACTTAAATACAGCTTATGTAAGAGTTTTAAAACTAAGTATATTTTTTAATGCATTTGTCTAAGTTTAATTCTATTTAAAACAAAATAGAAGTAACATTAAAAGAGTTTAAACGCATGAGGGAAGTGTTATTCAAATGGTTGCTAATTGGATTGGATTAGGAATGGATGCTTAGGCTGTCAAGAAACCATACTCAATGTTTGGAAGATGCTCAAATTTTTGTTGATAAAATCAAGCAAATTTGTTTCACCAAGTCATAAGCATATTATGATCTCTTTTGTTGATTTGGTCATATCAAAGGTAACTAAATTTCTTATTATATTCTATTATTATGAACCTTTTTGTATATGAACTTTTCACTTTCTGACATTCCAAAAGCAAAAATCGAAGGATGTAAACTAAATAAATTTAATCTTTACATAAATTTGTAGTTGTCCAAGAAACAAGAAGAATTAAGCTTTACCAGAATAAATTTGTAGCTAAGCAAATGAGGCATGTGCACAGTAGCAGTAAACATATTTAAAATAAATCATGAATAACAAAGTATGAACCTGTTCCTGTAGCTGCTTATCCAAATTCAGAGCAGTGAAAGAAACGAGCATGGGAACAATGACATTTGAATCTTCCATGAGCGTCTTCTTGACGACCGTGGAATGGCATTTGTCGCCAATAATCTCCAGAAGCGAACCGATTAGCTCCTTCTTAAGCCCGGGAGGAGAAATAGAAAGAACCTCTATAAGCTTTTCGGTAAAGGACCAGCTTGGGCTAAGAGGGAAACCGTTACGCTCACGTCCCGCTCTTCGTTATCTCCTTCTGTTACTCCGACGTCCTTTACTTTGGCATTCCCGACTATGCCGCCAACTGAACCAGTGGTAGTGGTAGAAACTATAAACCCTCTTATAATAGCTATTGAGCATCACCGCGGCATGGAATACGAAGCGTGAAGGTTTTGGACTACGAAAGGTTTGACTAACTTGGTGGAATAGAAACGTAATTCTTGTCGATTCAGCTTTGAGAAACTGAATTATATGCAATTAAGAGAATGGGGAAGAGGAGGAGCCCTGACACCTCACATTTGGCACGAAGAAATGAAAAGTCAAGACTGAGGAGAAGAATAGGGGAAGATAAGGAGCCCAATGTCTCATCTTTGGCGTGAATAGGTAAAGAAAGAGGGGATATTATGTAACGGATAAGAAATAGACATAAATGCTTGCTTACGAAACTCATGTTACAGAAATTAAGAAACTGATTAAATGCTTTATTACTTTTGACAGAGGAAATTGAAACGACATGAAGAAATTTGAAGAGTCATAAATAAATGAATGTCATATATTAATTTTAAATTTATAAATAAATTATTAATTATATAAGCAATATTAAATTACATAAATATTATTTTCTTAAATTATTAATTATCTATATTATAATGGATGGTCAAGATAATTTAAGAAGAAATAAAATGAATGGTCACGATTTGCTAGGGAAGGAAATTCATGCCCCTTTTATAATAGTAGTATAGATTTATACTACTATATAAAAGTGGCTTGGGATTCCACTCATAACAAATCCTGATCGTTCATTTATATGCTTTAAATTAGTCTACAATGCTGATTTATGCCTCTTGAAATTCCCTCAGGCCGCTTCAATTTCCTTCGTCAAAACTAATTAAGCATTTAATTGGTTTCTTAATTTTCTTCAAACTAGCATGCATTTAATATCGCATCTTTCTTTACCTATTCACGCCAAAGATGAGACATTGGGCTCCTCATCTTCCCCTATTCTTCTCCTCATTATTGGCTTTTCATTTCTTCGCACAAAAAGGTGAAGCGTCGGGGCTCCTCCTCTTCCCCGTTCTTCTTCTTGCTTAATACAAGATGGCGTTACCTTCCGGCTCTTCATTTCTTCACGTGAAAGATGAGGCGTCGGACTTCTCTTTTTCTCCTTCGAAACACGGCTACTTAATTTGAATTTTGCAACCTTTCGTTTCTCAAAGTTGAAACGAAGCTTCAGGTAACCCTAGAATTTAAATGAGCTACCACTTTTGAATCGACAAGGATTACGTTTCTATTCCATTATTTCAGCCAAACCTTCGTACTCCAAAACCTTCACGCTTCGTATTCCATGTCGTAGGTGATGCTCAATAGCTATTATAAGTATCACCAAGAATGTACCATTTGATTATGTATCATTTCTGTTGTTTATTACTCAAAGGGAATGTCTGGATGGGATTTTGGTAGGCTTTATCCAAAATTCTAGCTACTGAATGGTTTGTAACCTGCAACTGCATGGATAAGCCCCTGAATTAACCCACATGCTGCAGCGATGGATACCAATGGACAAGCCATGCTCAAGATCTGAAGCCAAATCCATGTCTTCGACCATCGCTTGATATCTGCATGTTTTATGTATATCTCAATAGGGAAGAAGACCGTCAAAAACCATAAGGTGAGAGCTCCAATCAATCCAAGGAAATCATTGCATAAGAGAAAGATCATAGCAATTACTTCTGTCACAATTACGTAAGATGTTCTCTATATCAAACGGAAGAAGCTAAAGGGATAGTCGACCATCATTGGATGTTTGATTATGTGCTCGCCTGTCATGAATGGGTCGTAGAAGCCGAATCCAGTGAGGAGATTGTTCGGTGCATCGTTTCCGAATGCGGCATAGCGTAACACGCAACACAACATGTAGATAATTTTTTTTTTTCACATAACAAATATTTAACTTTCTTTTTTAGGATTATTTTCATAAATTTTCTACCTATAATATATTGAGATTGTGATTTTTCTTGCTTATTTATCATCTACTACTGGCTTGAGGTAAGCAATTTGTACCCTTCATCATTTTATTTTGAGAAAATTTATAATTCAGAAAATTACTTAGACAGAAAATGCTAACATGATAATTCTGGAGGTTGAAGGAAGCCTTTTTTAGATTATGAAGATTGAAGCATCTGTTGCTAGCCAACACTGGAATGATGAGGCAGAACCAAAGTCCGCTGAGCTGAATTTGGCGTTTGGTAGGACATGGAAGAAATGGCTTGTGATGCTATTGATCCCAAAAATTACTTTGTTGGTGAAAAAATGTTGGACCATTTTAATGAAAGTCAAGTATTTATTTTTTATACTTCGCATCACATGTTACCAATAAGAAGTTTAAGAAAAACACTTTTGGAAGGAGTATAAATTCTATTACCTAACAATCAATTAATTTTTAATTAAACTTATTTTTCTCTCTAAAAGTTTAAACTCAAAAAATTAAAATATTAATCCATTTTTTTTTAAAGGGCTATAAATTAGAAAATTTATGATTATAATAATTATTGCCTTATTAGAATATTTATTGGGGTATAGTTATATTTGCTAATCTATTCAAAATGAAAACTAAAATTTATAAACTATTTTTTATTTTTAAAATTTAAATATAAATTATTGGGATAAAAGATAAACATTTTCAAAACTTATCTCATATAAAGAGAAAATGTATCATATTGATTACAATCATGATAAAAAAAAATCAAATGAAGTTTCTCATTAGTAATTTGATTTTAAAATTATTTACTAATAAACATAATTTACTATCAACATTATTCATGAATAATAGAAAACACATGTCATATAAAACTTTTTACCTAACCATATAAAACTTATCGTATGATTATAATTATTTATAATAATACTTTTTTTTTTCATCTTAATTAGATAATATAATTAAAATATTTCTAATAAGTATTTTTATTTTTAAATTTTTAGTCACGTGCATTTAATGCACGGACATTTTTACTAGTATGTAAAAATCACGGGACGGCCTTTTCATTTATTATTATTATTTTTAATATATTTTTATTTTTGTGGGCCCCGCTCATTTTAAGTGAGAGATATATTTTTTTTTTATAATTAGTATAGTTAACTTATATAACATTATAATAACATTTATATAATTATAAAGTCATTTTATATATATGTCGTATAACTTAAAATTAATGGCAGAATTTATAACTATAGTATAACTTAAGATTAATGGCAAAATTTATAACTATTGTATAACTTAAAATTAATGGATGAATTTATAACTATTGTATAACTTAGGATTAATGGCTCTTCATCTGTTCCTCACACCACTATAAATATCCCCCTTTGGGGTATGAAAATTCGCACATCTTCCTCTCTTCTCTTCTTTCTCAACTTGAGGCATTTCTCTAGCTCTGTTCAGATAGGTATCCCCTGTTAAGCCCTAAGGCCCCTCGTTGAGTAGGAATTTTCTCATCTTTCCTCTTCTCTTCCTATATAGAGCTTATGACGGGTGATCACCATCCTTCGAGAGATCCGATAACCAAAGGAGATTCACGTCTTGCGGCCCAGAATGACAGTGAGAGGGAGTCTAATAAGGGAGCTAAGTCGGATGATGTTGTGTCCCTCGTTACTAGCGATTCCTTGATCATGTTTTTCAAAAAAAATTCATTTTCCTAATGACCTCGTGGCGAAGGTTCCTAAAAGGTCGAATCGGGCATGTCTCCTCCACCAGGATATCTGACCATTTCTAAGTCTAATCTGCGAGCTGGGCCACGGTTTCCCCCTCCTCTTGAGCTGATTGATACCTTTGCACGGTGTAGAGTAAGTTTAGCCCAATTTTTGCACAGAGCTATGTTAGTGATGATGGGACTGGTTGCATTCTTCATAGATCGAGGAGCCGTTCTAACACCCGAGTATCTTTCGTGGATGGGTCGATTCATTATTGATACACAGGGGCACGTAACATTTAGATCTAAATAGTTAGACATGGGCACCCGGGACCCGTTGAAGAGCTCGGGCCATGCATTTTTCTATGTGAAAAATGATTGGGGATCATAGAGAAATGGAGGAGGATGAAGGACCTACCCGTCCCATTGCATGCCGAAGAAGAAGACATCATGAGGATTCTTAACATCCTTGACGTCAAACATCTTTTTTTCGAGGTTCGTTACTTGACCAAGTATATTGAAGAAGAGTTTCAATTCAAAGTGGGGATATCAATTCAAGCTGGGAGGTCAGAGGCAAAGATATTAAAGATAGCCCCACTTTGAATAGAAACTCTTCTTCAGTATACTTGGTCAAGTAATAAACCTCAAATAAAAGATATTTGACGTCAAGGATGTTAAGAATCCTCAGGATGTCTTCTTCTCCGACATGCAATGGGGCGGGTAGGTCCTTCATCCTTCCCCATTTCTCCATGAGCCCCCAATCATTTTTCATATAGAAAAATGCATTGGCCCAACTCTTCAACGGGGCCCGAGTGCGCATGTCTAACTATTTGGATCTAAATGATATGCGCCCCTATGTATCAATAATGAATCGGCCCATCAACAAAAGATACTCGAGTGTTAGAACAGCTCCTTGATCTTCGAAGAATGTAATCAGCCCCATCATCACCAACATAGCTCTGTGCAAAAATTAGGATAAACTTACTCCACACCTTGTAGAGATATCAATTAGCTCAAGAGGAGGGAGAAACCGCAGCCCATCTCGCAAACTAAACTCAGAAATGGTCAGATATCCTAGTGTAGGGAGACATGCCCGATCTGACCTTTTAGGAACCTTCACCACGATGTCATTAGGAAATGAAATTTTTTGTGAAACATGATCATGAAATTGCTAGTAACGGTGGACGCAACATCATCCGACTTAGCTCTCTTACTAGACCCCCTCTCACCGTCATTCTGGGCAGCAGTACGTGAATCTCCTTTGGTCAACGGATCTCCAGAAGGATGGTGATCACCCGTCATAAGCTCTATATAGGAAGAGGAGAAGAAATATGAGAAAATTCCTACTCAGTGAGGGGCCCTAGGGCTGAACAGGGGATACCCATCTGAATAGAGCTAGAGAAAGGCCTCAACTTGAGAAAGAAGAGAAGAGAGGGAGATGTGTGAATTTTCATACCCCAAAGGGGGATATTTATAGTGGTGTGAGGAATAGATGAAGAGCCATTAATCTTAAGTTATACAATAGTTATAAATTCATCCATTAATTTTAAGTTATACAATAGTTATAAATTTTGCCATTAATCTTAAGTTATACAATAGTTATAAATTCTGCCATTAATTTTAAGTTATACGACATATATATAAGATGACTTTATAATTATATAAATGTTATTATAATGTTATATAAGTTAAGTATACTAATTATATAAAAAAAAAAAATTATCTCTCTCACTTAAAATGAGCTGGGCCCGCACAACCAAAAATATATTAAAAATAATAATAATAAATGAAAAGGCCGTCCCGTGATTTTTACATATGAAGGAAATAGCAGTTGTATACTTATTATTTACATATGAAATTTACATGTAAATAGCAATATGTTATATAAATATTTTTATAACTTAGTCATATTTATATCATATATTTATTATATGATGCAATAATATATTACATCATAGAATTTATTACGTTACATATTATTTATGAAATAATGACATAACATATGTTATTCATATATAACTGTTTTAATAAATGTAAGTATAAGTTATACAAGTAATTTATAATAACACTTATTCATCATACATTAACTCATTCATAAATTTATACGCGAAAAAAAAAATGAGAATAGCTTGCATGAAAATTGAAAACAATTATACAATTATAACGTCTCAAACGTTAACATTAACAGTTTAATATTAATTAATAACTTCTTAAAAACTATAATTATAACATATTTTACATGTTGTAATTATTAATCCGGATATAAATATATACCAATGTAAGATAATTTGCATATATGTTATATGATAAGAGTCTTATTTTGATCTCCTTATAAAACAGTATGTATAATATATTAGTATATATACATTACTTTTAGGAATATGTAATGTTCATAATAAATTTCTTTGAAGATATAAGTCTAAACCTGTATAATCGATCTTCATAAGATGGCCTATTAATGTATATATGTATAAAAAATAGACTTGTATTTTGAATACACTTATTTAAATTAACGTATCAGTATCATACATTTGTCTTAATAACGAGTGGAACCATCTTTAATCATCCCTTTTTTACTCCTTAAAGCAGCTTTTGAGTATAAAAATTAAAACTTTTGTACTAAAAAGTTGTTTTAAGAAGCTATAAAAAAGCCGCCCCAACGAAGCATAGTTGAAAGTTCAAAACACTCAATCAAATAGCTCGTTGGATTCCCCTCATCAAAAGACTTAATTTCAGTATAAGTACGTAAAATTCAATGATCATTTGGTTCATCAATTAAAGATATAAGGTTTTTAAGTATGTTTTAAATGTTTTATTTGAGCTTATTTTAAGTTGGATCAAATCATATTTTTATCGTTGTTGCTATAATCAAAATTAGAATGGTCCTGAATTTAAATAGTAGTGCACTACAATTTGCACTTGATTAAGTATCCCCCAATTATTTTTTGATATGTAAATCTACGCCCTCAACAAATGTATTGAGTCTTTAAAAAAATTTCACATAATTGTCGTTCTGACATATATGGCGTGACCACTTCTTGAATGTCAACATACATCTCTCATCAACAACACGAGCCAAATAAAAAAATTGGCATTTCGATTAGAGTAAATTTTAATGAAATTATAGGTCACTAAATGTACCAAAATTGAGTCCAAACTATTAAAATATAATCTCGAGGACCGAAAATGTGCGACTTAACTTTTCTAGGTCTAAAATTTGACATGAACATGCATAGATTTATTATTGAGAGAAAATTTTGTCACTCATTTTGAGGCCCTAATTTTTCCTCTAAAAAGTTAATTATCCGCAAATTTATTATATTCCATTATGATGATTGATGCAACAACTTGCTCTTCAATGTGGAGATGATAACGAACGAAGTCTCACCAAAAATATCAAAAATTTATTTGGCATTCTATTTTTTTATTATTATTTTGGGGTGATTTTCTTTCTTATTGCTATGTTTTTCCTTAAATTTGTTTAATTTTTTTAATGATCAAGTGTATTTGTATGTTTCTCATTTATTATTTCATCTCAAAATTTAGTGATCCTGAATTTTGAAAAGAAAAAATAACTTTCAAATACAATAATATAGAAATTAGAATATTTTTGTCTTTGGTGAATTTTTACAATCACCTCATTTCTTTAAAATGTTGGGAATCTTATAAATATAGATGACATTTTTTTTCTACCATCATACATTTTTTCAATCTAAAAATACTATCATTTGGCAGGATAGAAAATTCATAAATAATAATTTTATCAAATTTATAATTTTGATTATTGTAGACTTCAAAAATTATCTTTAAAACATCTACTTATCAAAATATTTGAAGTTTTTATGGATGCTCCCATTGAATATTAGAATTTTCACAATTTTTTATGTAAGAACTGGTTTATCATTTTACCACTAGTACCCTTTTATGGTTATGTCTATGACATTGTCTAGAGATTAGAAGTCTAGCTGGCATTTTATATAGGATTTGAAGTTCACTTAAATTTCTTGTAAACCTTCTTATATTTATGGAAAGCTTTGGTAAATGGAGTCAACTGAAACCATTTATAATTGTTGACATCATTTTTCGTGCATCATGCCTCGAGCATACTTATTTTCCTCCGATTGGGCTCGATCAACCTAATCAAGCCTGTCGAACCTAATTTTATTTGAATTAGTGTCGATCCAAGTTCAATTCACCAAATTGATTTGCTCTGATCAAATTGAGCTCGAATTGATACAAATTGATCCAAATTAAGTCTGAATTAGATTGAAATTTAGCCCAAGTTTGAGCTATTTAATCCATCCTATGGTTAATCAACTTTTCTGAGCTTTTCTAATCATTGCCAAACCAGAAAGTTAAAATAAATGGCTAGAATTGAATTGTCAGCTCTTTTTTTCCTTGATATGTGTGATTTCCAGCAACGAGTAGTTTCCCCTTTCGGAGACCCATAGTTTTTGGCAACCGCGTAAGGACATGTTTCTCTCTCCATCTTCAGATGTTATATTATTTGCATCATGATGCATATAAGATAAAATATATATGTGAATAAATGAAGCAACCTAGTACTTGTGCTTTCGATTGTTAGTTGTGAAATAATAATTTGATGTGTCAACTTACACATCATAATTGAGCCTCAATTCTAGATTGTTGTTGACCTTATGTGCAAGAGACTAGTGTGCCCAAGACCTGCCAACCAGTGAGTCAAGGCCCTATCTGTTAGTGTGCCCAAACAATGCCTACAAGGGTGCCCAGGCCCTGTCTACCAACTGGCACTAGTTGCCATATTGCCCATTCCCTGGATGCTAGGTTGCCTAGGCCCTGGATGTCAGGGTGCATAAGCCCTGGCAGTCAGGTTACCAAGGCCCTGCCTTCCATGTTGTCAAGGCCTTGTATGCCAGGTTATCAAGGCCCTGCCGCCTACTTGCTTACCCTGACCCTGGTTGGCAGTGGACTCTATGTGTACTCATGGTTTGGTGCTCCTTAGTTTATGTTCTTCCTTTCCTGGCCTTATTGGTTATTCCAACCTCTTCTCCATATCATCTTATGATTTTATCTTATGCTAGTCATTTCCTTCTTAGCAGACATTTTTATGGCGTGCTCCGGTCCTTCAATTATATTTTCTTTCAATGTGAACTTTAGGTTGATTCTCTTGTCACTACAGGAAAAACCCTTATTACCGACAGACAAAATTCACCGGCAATATTAAAAATCCGACGAAAAATATAGTTTATGTCGCATGTTTCGGCGTATATTTGTCCACCGGTTTAAGTCGCGTCGATAATTTCTTTCCGGCGCATAATTGGCGCCGAAAATTTCTCCGGCACAGTTTCCGACGCATTTCATCAAAAAAATGGTTAGTTGTCGACGTCAAAAAACGTCTTAATTCCGGCACCATATGCGCCGGTAATTAGCGTCGCATTATGCGTTGGACCTTATCGGCGGATAAAACGCTGCAAAGTGTGACGTAAAAACCAACAATTTTGCTTGCGACGCAAAGTATACGCCGGTAAATAGGACAGAACAAAGACGTCGGTAAGTACGATACAATTTGTTGTATCATCTTTTCCGGCGAAATGCCGGAGCAAAATCCGTCGGAAACCTGTAGCATTGACAAAAAAAATTTCCTTCCCAACCAATAATCAAATTTCCACACCTGCAAACCTATACAAATATCAATTCTACAACATTTCAATTGTAACTTTACAACTGATCAACAATTTCACCACAGTTTCACAATAATTTATAACATTAAAAGAAACAGTTCAGTACTAACAATCAACTAAAAACATCACATTAAAAGAAACTGTTCAATAAAACATGTTCACATAAATAAACAAGTTCATATAAACTAAATTAAACTACTCTGAATCCGTGAACTCCTTCTCAGGTGGAGCTACGTCTTTTTCACTCAGCTGCTCCCTCATCTTGCGCATTTCATCCAACAAGTGATTGTGTTGTTGAATACTTGTTTGAACCTGTGCTTGCAGCTGAGCTTGAACCTGTGCTTGTAGCTGAGCTTGCCAATCATCTTGTGATTTTCTTACTTGTTCTATCTCAGCTTGAAGGGCACTTATTTGTTGAGCTTGTAAGGACTCATGCGAATTGGATGCGAAGCTGGATGCAGTAGAGGATGTCATCCCCTCGTATGCCTGAGCTTGCACACCTAAGCCATATACTCTACCATGCTGCATTCCTCTGACGGCCTGCGACCAGATGCGATACTCAGAATACTCCACAGAGCCGCCAGAAGAGCCCTCACCTGATGCGGCATGAGTCTCTCGAAGCCGTGTATAATCCTCGAGCAAATGTCCAGTGCTAACAACCATGAATAAAGCAAAAAGATATGGACTAATGTTGATCTCCATAATCAAAGTTTACCTTCAAATCCCTCTCTAGTCTTATTAACAAGAACAATATCATCAACAAAAAGCATGCACCAAGGTACATCCTCTAGCAAATGTCTAGTGATAACAACCATGACTAAAGCAAAAAGATATGGACTTAAGGCTAATCATATATGTAATCCAATCGAAATAGGAAAAAAATGAAAACAAATACCTTCAATCGTTCTACGACCCTCCTCGACGGCGCGCGACTAGGAATGAGAGAGGCTCGGCAAAGTCCGGTGACCGTCGACAGCGAAGTCCGGTGACCATCGGTGACGTCTAACCACGGCGAGCGACGAATGGCAACGGAGGGCAACGGGCGAAGCAGTCGAAGTGAGAGAATGGTAGGAAACGAATGACGGTCAGAGGGGTTCGGTTTCGGGAAATAGGGCTTTTACCGGCGGACGTTCCGACGGTGGTGACGCCGGTATCATTTCCGACGCATTATACGTCGGTAATATTTCGTTGAGTTTAAATACGCCGGTGCAATGTCCGCCGGTAACGCACGCCGGAAATGTTCCGCCGTAACGTGCGACGGAAATGGTTCAGACATTCCTATACCGTCGGATTTGCCGGCAGAACCGGCGTCGGTAACTTTACGGCGTATTTTGCGTCGGAAATGTCACCGCAAGATTTTCGTCGAACAATTCCGTCGTTGCCTGCGTCGTTATTACCGGCGCACAAGTTTCCGCCGGAAAAATCCGATGGTAATCGCGTGTTTTCCCATAGTGTGTATTTTATCCAACCTCGCTGAGGGGGGTATCACTTATGGCTCCTTCACTAACTTTGTCTACATCACTTTTGGCGAGCCGACCCCCTCAAAGCCTAATATATTTTCTCCCCATAGAGGAGAGGCCACGCAGCCATGTGTCCCTTTGGTCGTCCAGCTATCTGATAACCAACCTAGAACTTGCTTGTCTTGTTCCTATTCGTAGGTAACCATTGAGCCTCCTGGCTAAACTTCTTATGCCTAGGACACCACCTACCCAGCTTCCATGTTTGGCACTTAGGCAACCTGCACATATCTTACCAACAATTTAGATAGCACCGGACCCTCAGTGTTAGCAGATGGCAGTTTATTTGCTTTTTTTTTTTTATGGAGGCCACTCGTGCTCAAGTCTCCCCTCCTTACTCTTTGAGGAAGATGGGTGCCCATGCCGAGCTTTCTTCCCCTTCATCCACTTGTTGGGTTTTATTTTTGCTTGGCTTTTTCACTCTAAAATTATCAGGTAGACCCTAATATTCACTACTCTAGCAACTCTTGTCCCTCTTAATACTTAGTTAGTTGGTTATATAATCATATCTTCCTCCACCTCCATCCTTAAGAAAAGGGCTCAAAGGAATAGGAATAAAATGTTATATTTAGCAATGGTAGAGGTAGTAGTGCAATAGATATTATATTTTGTGGCTTATTAAGAGCCAATACAACTGAGGGTGATTCCTCTATAGCGGGAGCCATGCAGATCACTAGTTCTATAGATCCATGAGATAGTAGTTGCATTAGAGATCTATACTGTTCAAGGAAGATGCCTCTCTTTGCTACTATATAATTACGATGAGGAGAATATTATTCATATTATTGTGGCCACTCCTATCGTTAATACCCTTCCACATGTTAGAGTCCCTATAGATAACATTATTAGAGCCCTTTCTTAGTGTATTAGAATTATTATCCAATCGATATGGGGTAGGGTTCATATTAATGAAGAGAGATTACGCTATTAGATTTCATTGGTCCATGTTTTGGCATCTAGGGCAGCCGCTACACTAGCAACATAACATAGTAGTTACTATAGCTAGGCATCAAGCATGTATTGATACATGTTGATGATGGCCACATCATTGTAGATGTCATTCACAGCCATGCAAGACTCAGCTTAGTTTCATTATTATAGTTCCCCATTTTTGGGTTGATGTTCATACTATGTTTAATCATAGTAGATGTGTATGGAGATATAGGTAGAACAACTAGCCTATCAAGATAGTGCAAATGATTGTGACTACTCAGTAGTCAGATATAGTTCCTCCATTAGGGTTAGTAGTAGTTCTGATGGTTTTTGATACTCCTATTGATGATGAGGATATTTTTTTTCTTGGATAGTTCCCTGACTTGATTGGAGTTAGTTCCCACTCCCAGTCCCCATAGGATCTCTTCTCTTATGTGTCTATATATTGAGGTCATTTATTAGACCTTCTCTGACGATGAATTATCAGGAGAAGAGTCGGATGAAGATATCACTGTCCACCACATATATATTATGTTAAGATGATGAATGTTGGATATACATATATAACTAGATGATGAGATAAAAGAGCGGGGAGAGGCTGATGTGCCTTCACTTATATGTAGGGAGGTCCTCCTTGATCTGCCAACACAAAGGCTATAAATTTATAGTTATAAACTTAGATGGATGAGATGGCTAGGGACATGAAGGTGATGATTGTTGAGTTGATGGTGTTGGGGGCTACACTTCAGGTTATGGATGTGGGCACTCCTACGACATATAGGGATAAGCCATTACTACCATATATTTCAATAACAGAGCCTATGAGGGTAAATAGTATCCATAAGGCAATTCTAGTGGAATCCCCACTAGTATCATTTGATATTCCATTATTGAGCTAATTAGTCCAGTTGTCTCCTTAACAAATTCAAGACATAATTTCATAGAAGGTTGAGCAAGTCATCTCCTCCTAAAAGTATGGAGATTCAGTTAGTAAAGATTATCCTTACCTAATATAATATGAGTAAGTATCGTACCCTGCCAATTTTTTCCCTTTATATTTTTTACAGTTGAATGGGTCAAGGAACCCCAGGTAGCACTTGGCTCATTATTAGACCATATATTGTTATATTAGAGGGAACACTACACTTACACTCAAGTTATTTATCAGTAATTTAGTTGAAGAAACATTTGAGTGGTATGCTTATCTCCCCAATAATTTTATTCGCACATTTACAAAGCTAAAATAGATATTCATTTAGAGATTTATCAATACTAAGCCCCGTATTATAGTTGGTAAGTTAGTAGTAACCAGATAGTGCCCTCATGAATCTTTACCTAACTATATCGTTAGACGAAGGAACCTTAACCTTTAGTGTGAGTGTAGGTTATAAAAGCATCATACAATTGAGATCTTATTGAAAATACTATTATTTTAGGCTTTAAGTTTTGATTTGAAGATAAATTTAATTTAAGTTATTGATTTATTAAAAGGTTGGGATTGCATTTCTGGAGGTTGAGGTTGATGTGTTAACACCTAGACCTACCTTAGAACATAAATCTAAATTGGGTACTAGGTAATAGTGACCCGAACCTAGCTAATACAGTGCAAAACCTAGACTTACCACAATCTAGATTGGGGAGCCTGCTAACCACCTATGCATTTTAAAACCATGAGCCTGGTCTTTACATGAAAGAGTGGTAGGGACATTTATTAATTAAAGTTTAGGAGTTGGGGCCAACATCTAGAGTAGATCCTAATTGGCCCCTTGATTTATGTAGGGTGAAAATACTTAGAAAATGTAATTAAATTTTTTGATTTTTAAATTAATTTTTAATGCAATGCATGCTAATTGATTCGATAAAATGAATAAACTTGTATGTATCAGTTTTAAAATTGGCTTACAAATAATTTTACCCTAGAGATTATACAATATCCCCTTGACAGGACTTTACCCTAATCGGTCAGGTGATCTACCAAAACCTGCACGTTGAGAGATGTCTAACAAAAAAGAGAAGGCAAAAATATGCTTAACTGAGAACTCCCGATGATCCTAGGCTTATTTCTTAGATCGTTAGAGTTTTTATATTGAGCCTGAAATTTTAATTTTAATTTTAAGTAGAAAATATTTTTAATCGTACCCTCACAAGCTTCATATCATATCCAGACTAAAATAAATACGCTATGCAATAAAAAAAGCTTAAAAATAAGCAGTTTTAAGTGCACAAGCAATATAAATTAATCAATCAATAAAATTAATTAAAAAAATTAAAATCTCCATATTTAAATGCCTTTTAGTTACAACTAAGAATTTATAGAATTAAAAGTGGCCGAGTGCAACTAACAATAACCCGGATTCTAATCATTGGACCGACGCAAGTAACTTTGCGTAGGAAATTCATATGTCTTCACTTCTTTGGCCTTTTTAGAGCTCCTTGGATTTTTTGGATCCGTATATCTAAATGAAAAGAAACTCTCCCTTAAAGGGATGCTTTTTTTCTCTTTGGATATTGAAAATCATCCTAACTTTGAATGTCCAAATAAAAGGAAATTATCCCCTAAGAAATGTTTCCACCTCTTTGGGCTCCAGGTTGGATGCTTATATCCTTACTCAAAGACTCACTTTTACAACTCAAGACTTAATCAAATTACATCAAATTTAAAATAAAAATCTAGACTCCTTACATTATTATCCTAAGCAATCAAAATTAATAAAGATCTCAAGCAGTTATATATATACATTGAATTAAATAGGTAAAAATACTTGGCCATGTTTTTTTTATTAATTTTAAGGGGCTTTTAGCAAATTTAGCGCCAATAAAAATTTTATTAATTCAAATCCTTAGTTTGCCCATTTTATTTTAGTCTTACACAAGTATGACCACCAACAAAAAACAGTCAACAACCAGATCGTTCATAACCTAAGGTAGTATAACATTGATCACATCAATTCATAGGTTGTGGGAGTTGAATAAATAATCACATCAATAAAGTAATTTTCAACCAGCTTATAATGAAAATTATGAAAAACTTGGCACACAACAGTAAAAAGTAAACACCGGCCTAACTTAGAATTAGGAATTGTTGTCCTATCAAATCATCTAAAGTGTTTGTAAAAGATTGTGTGACTGGCAAATATCTTAAGATGTGTAGTTTTTTAAAATTGTATAGTGTTTGAGTTTGTTAAAGGTTGAAAATGAGATTTAGTTTGAGTTTAAATATTAATGTACTAAGGCTTATTTTAAAATATATTTTAAAGGATGGTTGGTTACTACCTTTGTTGCTCATACTGGGGCCATAAAGTTTATTTAACCTTCATTGGGACTAATTTAATAGTCTTGGAGGCTCGGATTTAACTGATGCTGATAAAGTTAATTTAATTGATTTATAATTAAAGGTTGATAGATTTTAAACCAATAGATTAATTACTATTTTGGATAATTAAATTATAATTTTCTTAATTTTTAAGAGACTTTTTTAATTTTAGAATTATTTTAATATATTAATTAAGGGGTTAAAAGTTGAATTTTCAAATTAGAGTGAATTCTATATTTTGAGTTTTTTTTGTAAATACTAGACATTAAGATGAGTCATTAGACCCTTAGTTTGCTCAATTTGAAACATGTTACATTAAGTTGTGATTTTCTAAAAATGTCAAACCTCTAAAATTTAGTCAGCGTAAAATAAATTTAGAGTTTTGATCTAAATCAATATCAAACTTCTTAAAATCACTCCCAAAAGTCAAGAACGATTTAAGGAGATGTTTCTAAGTGTATTTGAATTTTTTAGAATTTTTAATTATTTTTAATTAATTAAATTAATTAAAGGTTGATTTTTATTGAAAATTAAATTAACCCTAAATTAAATATTTGATCAAAGGGATTTTATTTTTTTATGGATTAAGGGTTCAATTATGATCAATTAGAGGCCTTATATGAATTTTAAGGATTTTACATGAATTAATTATAATTTAATTAAGGTTATAAGTCAAATCTAAGGGATGAGTTTGGGTTCCCTAGTTGGTGGAACAAATGGGCTCCACTTTCAATGAAACTTGGCAATAAGTTCACCTAAACTCAAGGCCAAAACCCACATAATTTTGGCCCAAATTAAAACCTCTAAGGTGGTTAACCAAACCACCTAAGGGTTACCTTAGAAAAATCCTAACTCATTACCCATGACAAAAGAGGGGATGAAATCAGTGGCTATAAACTCCCTATTTTAAGCACAATTAACACTCAAAAACTCAAATCCTATATCTCATTGAATAGGGGGATATGTTGATTTGAAAGTAGGGGTCAAACCATGGCCCTTAGGCTCAAATAACCTAAAAAATGCCTTTAGCCAAATCAAATAGGGGAGAGAAATTTTGGCTATGTCAAATACATGCCCAAGATCAATCTCCCAAAGTGTCAAGCCATGAAGAGGTCAATTAATACCATAAATACAAAAATTTCATAAACCAAATCACTGGAATTAAGCTAAATACATGCATTATTAAAGTTTGAAACCATAGGTCTTTGATATGTCTCCTCAAGACCTTTCCAATGAGCCTAAGATCACCTAAATTAGGCAAGTATGTGAGGAGATATGATTTTTCAAAGTTTCCTTGAATTTCTATGAAATGTAATTTCAGAATTACCCAATCAGCCATAATTTTTCACAAGAGCAGCACGCGATTGACCAGCTAATCATTGGCGGCTAATTGGATATTATGGGATTAATCGTGAATGTCCGATGCTAAATTAAGGGTTAAGATTAAACCCACTCTAATATCATGGGATTTAATCAGAGCCGTTGATGGAAATCAATGGCTCTGATTTTCCTTCAACCTCCCATAGAATCCTGTAGTTATAGGGCTTCTTTAGCATGATCTTAGTGATCCTGTCGACAAAACTCTTTCAAATTTCTCATGGCGTATCAAGGCATGGGAATCCTTCAATACAATGGTAGAAATCCATTATGGTGAAGGTTTCCTTCACACTTGACCAGACTACCTATCTAGGGTGCTCGAGAAGAGGATCTCACAGTGTAGAAAGCTCCAAAAAATAGGTTTTTTTATCGAGAAACTTCAGGGGATGACGACAAGCATTTCTCCTTCAGACATCTTGGCCAGAGGGCCACCAAACGTATGACTTTGAGTGGAGGGTGGAGAGAATTTTCCATAGCTCTCGCTTGGGATTGTTGCTGGAAGGGGCTGGGAAGCAATAAGAATGGAGAGGAATGTTTAAGGAGCTCTGGGAAGGCTTTTTAAAAGCATGGGAATGAATGAGCTCCTATAGATCAAAGTGATATTCAAATGACCCCCACAACCATTGATGGCTGGGATTGACTGGGTAAGACGTTGGATGGCTACCAAGTGGAAGGAGATAACATGGGGAGTCATTTAAAGCTCAGAGGGGATGAGTTCAGGCCTTGGGAAAGCTTCATCCAAGGCTCGTGAAACTAGAACCTGAGCTTGATGGGGACATAGGTTGGTTCATGGTGAACCCAACTAAGGATTGAATTAGCCATGGTCAAGCCAGATCATGGGATTGATGTAGGAAGTGCATGGAGTTAAAAGGCATCTAATACAAGTGATGGTTATAACTCAATTGATCTATAAAGAAATTTGGTCAAGTCAAAGTGGTCTTGACCACTTTGAGCTTGCTTAAGTGTTGACCCATGTTAACCCATGGGTTGGGCTTACTATGGTATTTGTGTCTTGGACCTAGGACTAGCCAATGGAAGTGTTGATTTGGTTTGGTGAGGCCAAGGTTGGGAAATGGCTCAACACATAGTAGTTTTAACCACTTTGGATTAGGCCAATTCCCAACCTAAGTTTACCCAAGGGATGGATAAACTAGGGTAGGTGCATTGGGTCATGGGGGACCTAATGCCACCATTAGTTTGATCCAAAGTGATCTAGGATGGATTTTCGCTCATAAGGGGCCCTATTTGGACACTTGGTTCAAGCCAAATGGCTAACCCAAGTGGACCCAAGTCTTGGGCCTCCAAGAGGACACCCCTAAGGATCTAATGGATAATCTTAAGGGTTTATTATCTTGGCAAGGCCTTGGGAGGTTAAAGGTGTATGGGAGGTTTGGTCAAACTTGGTTGACTAGGTTAAAGTTGTATGGAAGGTTTGCTCAAACTTGGTTGACTTTGTCAACCAAGTTGACCTAGGGGCAAGGGTTGGGTCCATTAAGTTCAAATTGATTATATAGACTCAATGGAAGTGGTTTCAAGTCAAGAGCAGTTCATTTGGTTTGAAATGGCCATTTGAGTCCTTAAAGGGCATTTTGGTCAACCATGGTTGACTTGGTCAACCAGGTCAAACCAAAGAGTGGATTTGAGTCTAATATGTACCTAATGATATTTAGGATTCATTGGGATAGGTTTCAAAGATTGATAAGGTCAAGCTATGTTGAGTTTTAGGGAAAAGTCTAAAATCTCCCATTAACGAGCATTTTAGTCATTTTGATCCATAGTCAATTTTGGGTCAAATTGGGTCCAACAAAGTGTGGATTACTAGTCAATAAGTAATAATAGAGGTCATGGATGTGATAAAAGGCCTTGGGGGGGAGTTCCAAGGTCAAATTCTACAATGTGGAGGGTTTAGTGGTATAGGTTGTAAATATTTGAAGGTTTTACAACCTTTGGAAGTAAATTTAGTTTATGAGGCTAGAGGCTTCAAATTGAGCTAAATTTTGGAGGGTTGACTCTAGGGATATGCCTAATCAATATGTAATCGATAGACCATGATTCAGAGGTTAATTGAATGGATTTCAAGGTGACATAAAAATCACCCATAAAGGTTTTCAGGACCTAGGTCCCTAACCCTAGAAATTAGATTGGAATCCTGGATTTGGACTAGATTTTGGGTTTGAATGATTGAGTTTGAATTAGCTACATCAATGAAAATAGAATAAATGATTGGGATTGATTGGATATGATTTGAAGGTTAATTGAAGGTTGGTTGAAAGTTGGACTGGAGTTTAATATTTGAAGATTGTACTAAAGATTGAATTGAAAAGTGGAATTGAATTTGATTAGGATTGGATTGGATTTTGTCTGGGTCCTATATGATTGACAAGTGAACACTTTTCAATCAATAGACCACTATAAAGAAACCTAGGTAGGTCCTAATGGCCTCATGCAGAAATGAGGTCAATAGTATACACATAGACTTTATAGTGGCCAGCTTACTATTGAGCTTGTGTATCTCTCAAATGAATTTTAAAAATAATTAATCAAGAATGGCTTGTATCTTGCCAAGGTTAGCTTTCACTCATTTGACTGATATGAGGTAGCAAAGAATTTTCCTTCATGAAAGGTATTAGGTAGAGTTGAGTTTCATTTCATAATATCATAAAGAGGTAAAGGTCTCGATGAAATCAACTAGTCATTCATAGTCTCCTTTCTCTATACAAGGATATTGTTAATGTAGAGCTTGAGGTTCCAACCTTTCTAATTATGAAAAACTTTATTCAACCTTTGATATGTGGCTCAAATATTCTTAATAATAAAGGGCATGATGTTATTACAAAAGGTGCCAACATTGATGTTGAACTTAGTTTTATCTTCACCTTTGAGATGAATAAAGATTAGTGATATCCTAAAAGGCTTTAAGAAAACTCAACCTAAGAAACTAAACCACTACGTCCACTAGGTCATCCATTTTGTGATGAATAAGAATCCTTGGAGTATGCATCGATAGCTTTTTTGAAGTTGGTATATGTTTTTTAGCTCCTATTAGCCTTCTTGACCATGATGACACTTGAGACCCAATCAGGATATTAGATTTCATGATTCAATCCTAACTTGAGGAATTTTACAACCTTTAATATAATGGTTGCATATATTTTTCCTACAAATTTTCTTCTCATTTATGCTCAAGTGTGACTCCCCACACTCAGATTGAACCACTACAGGAAAATTAACGATTATCGGTAGTAATTCTGACAGTCAAATAACTCCCGACATTATCAGCGGTTTAACTGGCTATCTGACCGCCATCATTAATCAGCAGTTTATCCGAGAGTATTTAATAATAAAATGTCAGAAATGCCGGCAGTAAAATAACTCCCGGGCAGGCCGCCAATTTTTTGTTTTTGCTTCATCTTTATTGATGGCAAAATTGGTATTTGAGATGTCCATTACGTCACCGGTAATTACCCAGCGGTCGCTAGTGCTATAAACGCTGGAATTTACCAGCTGTGTTGGCTGCCAGAAGATTTAGCCGCCAGAAACTAACCGTCGCAATTTATTTCCTACGGGGTTTATACCATCAGTTAACAAACTGCTGGAAAATCACCGGTAAATTTTGAAAGCACTGGAAACTTTATGCTATTCGTTGGAAAAAGGCCTCGGTAATTGACAATTTTTCCATAGTGAACTTCAACATCTCTGATGATTACCATGAAAAAATCAATATTATTTTATAGAAGAGAGGTGACTTCGGTGAGGAAGTTACCTTCATAAAGTTAAATGACACAAAACTTCCTCTTGATCGACTCTTCATGTGAAGTTTGTACTTCCATGACTCCATTTATTTGCTTTGATTCATTGTCCCTACTTTATTTTATATTAAGAAGGTAGAAGTTTCTTGATTGGATATGGTCATCATGTACCTTAACACCTCTCCTAACATGTGATAATTTGATAGCCAAATTTTGAGTGATGACAGCATAGAAAGAGTTGAGTATAGTGTGACCAAAGACGTGCAGTTCTTGGTGGATGAAGCTACAAAAAAGTTTAACTTATCAAACTTCTTAGGAATTATTCATAATCTAGGAGATCTTTAAGAAAATGCCAACCTTAGGAATGCATTGCGACTTTTAAAATTTGATATTGAATCCCTACATGTGGCAAATATCCTTAGGTTAATTGACATATGCTTATAGAGGTGAGGAAATATGACATTGACTGAGCTAGTTATATCCATCAAGTTGAGGAGAACCTCAAGTGGTGTGTAATGATTAGGGGTGCAATAAGACAAGTTGAGCTCAAGCCAGGAGGTTTTTGACAAGTCGAGCTCAAGCCAGGAGGTTTTTGAGTTGAGCTCGACTATCAAATGTCGAGCTCGAGCTCGAACTCGAGTCGAGCTCAAAATCTAAGCTCGAGCTCAACTCATCTTCTTATCGAGCAGCTCATCGACCTCCACTATTGAGCTCGTAGTGATGTTCACTATCGAGCTCCATTGTCATCATCCCTAGCTCATATTCGCATCCACCATCATCATCCTAAGATAGTCTTCCATTGAGTGTGTAACCATCAAGTGCTCATCCATCATATTCAAGTATGTCGTCATCGTTCTGAGCGCATTTGTGATCGTTGTCCTGAGCTCATCTGTAATTGTCATCCTGAATTTTGATTTCTCACTCACGTTTTGGATTTGCTGCCCATGAGCTCTGCCATCAAGCTACTCAATGAGCTACTGAGTTGAGTTGTGGTATGTTTAAGCTCGACTCGCAAACTCCATGAGCTCGACTCATCGAGCCTATTACCGAGTTGAGTTTGAGCCAGCTCATGAGTCAGCTTGGCTTGTTTGCATCCCTAATAATGATCAAGGCTATGATAAAATCATTATAGAGGTAGTAATGTGATGGAAAATTGCTATCTAAAAAGGAAAGATCTATGGTTGGATCAGAATAAAAGCAATATGTCTCGCATTCTATGAGTTGTTGGAGGCTTCATTGATAGTAATACCTCTATACTAGCTCCTACATTGATGGAATGTATTATCATGATCACTTTTGATTGTATTGATGAAATTGAGTAATCTTTGGCCTATATTGGGTTACATTTTAATGCACCAGTTGGTTAGGTATTCTTTTAAGTACCATTTTCTTATATGCATCTTTATGAATACTTTAAGCATGTGAGGCTTCTCTATATCATACATATGATTCTCATGATATAACTAATACTTATTCTTATCCCAAGTTTCGAGTTCATGTCATAAGGGGGATGTCTCTTATAATGGCCCTTTTGAATGGTGGACATGATGGCTAAAAGAGATAGGTTCAAATGAGATTTCCCTAGGCTCCTTGTGAGGGACCAACAATAAATTTCATTAAGTAAAATGTTGATGGGTATGCCCCTTCAAAATGAGAGAATTCAATCCTCGCATGCTTCAGGTAACAATGAGGGCATTGTGATGCTCCTTCTCGCTCAGTTTGCATTGCAATGTGACTTCGATATGTAATAGTCAGCTTGGTCACTCAAAAAAATTCTTTAGGAATAATATATTTGGCTACTTTTTATAACAAAACCTTTAGGGTTCACAAATGATTTTTAGCAATTGAGAATTTAAAATTTTTGAGTTGCAATTTGAGGATCCAGGCGGCCTTTGAAAGATTATTGTCTCAGTCAATCAACTTAAGTAAAACCTTGTTAAAGTGATTAGTGTAGTCATTGACAAACTTGCCCACTATTTTTGTGATGTAAAATAAGAATTGAGTTGTTTTTAGTGCCCTCTTCAAAGAAATGAACTATAGTAGGAACAAGTAGGAGATATCTAAATGAGGTAATACTTTCGGTTGGTAATAAATTGAGCAATCTCCTAACTACATTTTTGAAGGTGTTTATGAACAATTAACACTTGGTGGCGTCAAAGATGTTGTACATGTACATCATGTATTCAAAGGTATCCACGTGGTTTGAAGGGCTAGTTTCTCCCTGGCAAGTTTTTAGCTTCAAAGCTTTGAACTTGAGTGGGACAACTTCTTCAATAATGTTTAACTTAAAATGAGAGCTATGACCTTACCATCGTGCCATGAGCTATGAATGGATGTCATTCATTTCAATCGCTTGCCTTAATTTTGGTTTAAAACAACTACAAATATGGCGATAATTGTGAGGAGACTTTGTTGATATTAGTTAGATTAGAGGTTTATTGTCAAATATCATTCAAGCAAGTTTCTAGATGATATTGAGTAACAAAGGTATTGGAACTTGAAGGTTCACCCACAATGGGAGAATGAGGGTTACAGTGATGAGAATCTTTGACAACGACTTCTTTCCTCAATGTAAAAATGGTATTTTTAATGAAAAATTTCCCACATACAATGCAAAAGGAAAATTATTGGCCAAAAAAACTCATCAATTTAAAATGGCAACGAGGAGTACGCATGCCAATGGTTCAGCTGCAAAGATGTGAAATCGCCATCTTACACTATTTACTCGACGAGGAAGGCAAGCATACTCCACACAATTGAACTCAATCAAGATAAAAAAATAGTGAGAGAGAGAGAGAGAGAGAGAGAGAGAGAGAGAGAGAGAGAGAGATTTTATATTGATTCAACCAAGATGACCTACATCTACTATATTGTTGGTAGAATGATTAATGATGAACAACTAAAAATTATGGGCAATATGTGACTTTCAAACACCGAGTCATTTGGCTAAGAAACATAACCTCAACTAACAAGCCATCATTCCAAGATTCATTTCTCCTAATATTAATTCTTGAAATTATTCCTAATTTTGTTTACTTAAATTGTTGGAATAAAGTCTAAGATAATAATGAGAATGACTATGATTTAAATAAAATTACTTATTCTAATCAAATTAATTTTCTAATTTAAATTTTGTCTTATCAGTATCATTTATTCCATAAGATTAGTTATTTTTTACTCTAGTATTTGATCAAAGAAATAGGTTTAATAAAAAAATATTTTAAATTTAATTATTCTTTTTTTTTTTTTCTTCTCCTTCACATTTTTCACATTTCTAATTCCTCCAAATTCCTTACACAATAAAACTGACGGGTAGCCTTTCTGGTCCATTTGACCCGGCTCAGAGCCCATAGGTGCCAGTACCGAATTCTGCCCGATAATTTCTGGGCAGGGCCGGCCGGCTCTGAGAGCCGTCAACGGGATAGGAACTTAAAAGCCCGACCCGACCCGGCTTTGCGATAGCACCGCTAGGGATTCTTCGCGGCATTGGCGAGCTTCTCACCCCTTCCTCCTTCACTGCCGCCGTTGAGCGGCGGCGAATCTCTTTCCAGCCAGTGCTGGTTTGGTTCTCATCTATCCATTTCTTTCTTGATCTCTCTCATCGAGAGATTTCTATTGGAGATACCTTACTGATCTTCTTAGACCAGTCACTGGCAGAGGTGACCTTCTCTCTTTAGTTTTGGCAAGTTTTCTGAGTTTAATAACCTAGGATTTACTAATTGGATGGTAAATGAATTGGTTTTCTAGATGCCTTAGATTAAGAAATAGCTTATGGAGGATGTTGCATGTATCTTGGCTGAGACATTATAGGCGCATCATTACCCTTTTTTCATTCTTGATGTATTATTTGATCTTCTAAAACATTGTAACAGAAAAAAGTTGATATGGTTCTTCCGAAGTAGTAGGTTTGATGGCTTATTTTTTAGTGCTAATTTCGACGCATGATGCTTTTTTTTCTTTAATAAGTGCGTTTGTATAAAGATGTTATTGTGCAAAAGGCGCAATTTACTATTCACATTAGTAACTAATTAGATATATATCAAGCAGCTTTATTAAAGTTTAATTGAAGTTTTTTTTTTTTTTTTTTTTTTTTTTTTTTTTGTATTGGATTTAGTTGTTGCGTGTATTTTTCCTCAAGGAAAATCAATGATGATTAGCTTGAGTTTGATCAAAGTTCTTAGTTATTATTGTAGAGTTTAAGGTTAGGATGAATTGATTGAGGGTGCATATTCATTGATTCCCATTATTTAAGATCTTTGCTGAATTCATTTGTAGGGATAAATAATAAATACTACGTAACGCAAAACCTCAGTCTGTATTAGTGGTTAATTTGCTGCTGATGTCATGATTTTGATTGATAGCAAATTATTAAGCTAAAAAAGTTTTAAATTTAATGTTGTTATTGACTTGGATCAACTTGATACTTGTAGTTTTCTCATGGAAGGAGCAATCGTACCTAGAGTCGAGGATGAGTTCATTGAGTATGTTCCACAAAAGAAAAGGAGGGGGAGGGCAACTTCAATAGTTTGGGAACACTTTGATAAGCTTAAAGATGAAGTAGAAAATGTATGGAAGACTCAATGCAAGCATTGCAAGCAAATATATTCAAGTGCTCAAAAAAATGGCACCTCTCATTTAAAGCGCCATATGGATAGGTGCCCTATAATCAGGGCATCTGGTTTGACATTGCCAATGATGAGTACACCAGCAGTGAGTGATGGACTCATTGGATATGAATCAAGCAATAAGCGGTCAAGATCTATTTCAAAAGTTTGGGAAGATTTTGAGAAGCTCAAAGCCGAAAGAGATGACATTTTGAAGGCTCGGTGCATACATTGCAAACAAATTCTTTCAGGGGCTTCTAAGCATGGTACTTCTCATTTAAAGCGCCACCTTGAGAGGTGTCCGAAACGTAGAAATCATGAAGTTAGGCAACTCTTGTTGTCAAGTGAAGTTCGAAGCATAAAGCAACTTTTTTCATCAAATGAAGCACTTGCTGATGGTGGCACATCATTGAAGAAGTGTGCAATAGACCAAAATGAAATATTGAAAGCAATTTCAGCTTTCATTTTATGTGGACAGCATTCAGTAACAGTTGTTGAAGAACTTGGTTTTAGGCATATGATGGGTATAGTTTGTCCTGAATTTGAAAATGTTGACTCGCATTGCATTAGAAGGGAGATTTTATCTAGTTATCTGAAGGAGAGGGATGGTGTGAAGGAGCTTTTAGGAAGAATACCCGGTAGAATTTGCTTAACTTGTGAGAATTGGAGTTCTGAGTATAGCAAGGATGGATATATGTGCATCACTGCTCATTTTATTGATAACGATTGGAAACTGGTGAAAAAGATTATTCATTTTAAACCTTTAGTAACCCCTGTTGTTGGAATATTGAATGCTGATGAGATAGAACTATGTTTAAGTATGTGGAACATTGACACTAAAATTTTCAGTATTACTTCAAGCAATGCCTCATACGATGACAGCTTTGTTAACTCACTTAAAGGTTGTCTTTTAGCTAAGAAAAATCTTTTAATTGGTGGTGCCTTCTTTCAAGTTCGAAGTTGCAGCCAAATCCTAAATCTTATTATAAAAGCTACTCTAAACCTTGTTGATGATGTTGTTGATAAAATTCGTAGTGGAGTAGAGCATATCAGAAAATTTACTTCAAGAAAGAAAAAGTTTTATCTAATTGCTTCGAAGGACTTCCAGTTAGACACTACGAAGAGACTGCGCCCGGATGTGTGTTTTAAATGGAATACTACGTATTTGATGCTTGAACGTGCTCTATATTATAAAAGCATGTTACAATATTGGGGAGAGCATGATAGTAGTTTCATTTATTATAATCTTTCTGCTGAAGAGTGGGAAAAGGTGGCAATTATTCAAAAATTTTTAGCAGTGTTTTATGATGTGGAGTGTACATTTTCTGCTACTAAACATCCAACTTCCAACCTTTATTTTAGGGCATTGTGGAAGGTTCATATGCATCTCTTGAAATCAGTAAGAGGTTCATTTACTTTCGTGACTAGAATGGTTGCAGATATGCAAGAGAAGTTCGAAAAATATTGGATCAAACATAACTTAATTTTGTCATGTGCGGCGGTTTTGGATCCCCGTTACAAGGTGAAGTTTGTAGAGTTTTGCTATACAAAAATATATGGCGATAAGGCTGAGGAGTCTGTCAACACCACTGTTAGAACTCTGTATGGTTTATTTGATGAATACAAGCCAAATTCTGTGATAAGTTCCTCGGGCTCTCGGACCTCTGCAGTTCCTGTAGTTGCAGAACATGATAATGCAGATGGTGATGAATTTGAAGATTATGAACAGTTTTTGAGTAGGAAATCTAGGCCTCAAGAGGAGAAGTCTCAATTGGATCTGTACCTAGAAGAGCCAGGTCATGACTTAAACAGTGATATTAATGTCTTGGAATATTGGAATAATAGTTCAATGCGATATCCTGAGCTTGCAATGATGGCCCGTGACATCCTGACAATACCATTATCCTCTGTTTCGCCAGAGGCTAGCTTCAGTATTGGAAAGAGGGTGCTACATCTTAGCCAAAGTTCACTTAATCCAAAGATCATCCAAGCTTTAGTTTGTCTTTCAGATTGGACTTATCAAGCTTTAGGTAATCTTTGTAATCTTGTTACAGTTTATATGATGGTTTTAAGCTTAAAATACTAATGTTGAACCGTTCTGGCTTCTTTACACTCTCTGTAGAAAAATCATCGAGCGATAGTTTGTCAATCATTCATGAAAATGGCGATCCCAGTGCTAGTGATGAAGAGAATGACTTAGATGACTGGGACATCGACGAGGGCACCTTTTCTTAGGTATATTGCTTTGTTTCCTTTTGCAGTTCCCTGCTATTGCCATTTTACATTCTTTTACTGTTTTCCCATGACTTAGCAATTGTCCGTATGCTAGTTTCAGAGATTTGCACACAGGTAGAGAACACAAATACAAGTTTTTATGGATGTATTGGTGACTACATGTTTACAAGAATTTCTAGTGAGCAAAAATAGTTGCAAATAGTTACCGAACGAGTTGTTGCCTTCTTATATCTACCGTAATGCCATGCTTAAGGGGAGAGAACAAGGAAAACAGAAAGAGATAGCTAGGTTGTGAGTTAGAAGGGCATACCTAGACACACAAAGAGAGATGGTAGCTTATAAGTTGATAACTAATTATGGTGATTTTGAAGAGATTTATGTGGTTGTTGTAACTTCAACTATTATATGGTAGCTGCCAATTTGTCTGACTGTCAGAGTGTGTGCTACCACTTATGATGTGCTCAAAACCTTTGTGTTGGTGTGCACTGAAGATGTGCATGTAGAGTATGTTGATATTCTTCAAAGGAGAAAACCACCCGTGTTGTGGGTAGAAACCTTGATGTGTGTTGCAGTTTGGGAACAAAAAAAGAAGGTATGCTTTTGATTTGATGTAATGTGTAACCTTCGTCTGAGTGCCAGGGTGTAAATAGTTGTGTACATGTGTGTATTGTACATATGTATGTAGAGACTTATGTTCATAAGCTGTGTTTTTTTAATTATTGTTGAATTAAAGGTTTGTTCTTGTTGAATAAAGGGTTGGGATTATTTGATAGTGGTGTCTCTTAGTGCCTATGTATTTATATATTGAACCTTAATGTGCTTATCGTACTAGAATGTTGAATCTAGAGATTTCATTCTAGATTACCGCACGGGGTTCAGGTTTAGAGCACAAAATTTGATTGAACTCTTAACCTTTTGACAAGTGGCATTGGAAAAGAGGTTGGAGACATTTTCATAATGGGTGGAGTTTGGAGTGCACAACAGGATTTTCCTCCTTGTGCGGGAATTATATTCTCTAATATTAAGTGTTACAGAGATGAGTATGCTCGGGTGGATGAGTGACTTAACTCTTAGAGACATGATACGAAATGTGCATATACGTGAAAGGGTTGTAGCAACTCCAGTGGAAGATAAGATTAGTGAGAGTCGCCTTAGATGGTTTGGTCACATAAAATGACGGCCTTAGATTTGACTTATGTTAAGAAAGGTAGAGATAAATCTAAAAAGATTTGGCTAGAAAATATTATAAATAATCTTTCTTTATTAGATTTAAATGAGAATTTAACTTTTAACATGGCACAATGTAGAAAAAGGATTCATGTAGCTGACCCCACATAGTGGGATAAATGCTTGTTGTTGTTGTTGTAATAGTAATAGTAGTAGTAGATTGTTTGCTAGTGGTAGGGGCTTTGCAAGACGTCTTGCTGAAGAGATGGTACAAGATGGCATAGCTATAAAAAAAAAGTTTGTTTTGTGGATAGCGTTAAGGTAGCGTCAACATGCAAGTGAAAATCTAAAAAGTGTTAAAGTTCTTGAACCAAAGTACTTGGTGGAGATAGGAATGCAAAGGAGCTTGAGAACTTAATTGTGATTTAGAGCAGCACTTTAATGCTACTTTTGTTGATGCAGTGACGGTAATGTGCTTGAAATGATCTTTAATGGAGGACTAGGATATTGGATGATATAGTTATAGAGAGACACTTTACTGTTTGGGAGGTGTTGAGAGAAGAAATGCAAATTTAATTCCTTCCTAGCAACTCGGTGTGATTTGCTTCAGATACACTATCTCACCTCAAGTGGATTGGAATGGTGCCAGAGTACATTAAGGAGTTCAGTTCCTTAATGTTGGAGATTCATAACATGACAAAGATAAGATATTCAAATTTCTCTGAAGTTTAAAATCGTGGGCTTAGGTGGAGTTATGGTAGTATAATATGCAAAATCTGTCCGCCCACCAAGGACGCTGAAGTTTCTTCCAATAACACCCAATGGGAGCATAAGGACAAAGCCAAGAAAGGCGCATCAAAGTTGTACAAGCAGCAAGAAGATGGCCAGATAAAGGCTTCAAGTAATGTAAAATTATAGAACAGAGCAACTAAGACTTTATATCCCTTTATATGAAAGGGACCTTATCTAATTCAGCATTTCCCAAAGCAAGAACAATTGAATGTAACAAGTACTCAAGCTTTGAGAAGGGCAAGCAAGAGGAGGCGATTTTTGTGAACTCCTTATAAATATTGTGTGGAGTTTCGGTGGGATTGAGTTGTAATTACCCCCAATTGATGTTTTTGTTGGCGTGCTGGTTAACAACATTTATGTGGTTTCCCATAGCATTAGTTTTGTTGTGATATTGGACAATGCTGAGGCACACTTAGGCACCTCATTGGCATCGTTTGGGATGGTTTTCTTACTGCTTATCAAAACAAGTTTTTTAGTAAAAAAATTTAGGCTTCGTTTGAGACAGCTTTCTTCTTGATTTCTAAAACAACTTTCTAGTAAAAAAAATTTTTTAATTTGAAATTTTTGTACTAGAAAGCCGTTTAGAAAGCAGTACAAAAGTTGTTCCAAACGAAGCCTTAATTTTTTACTGAAAAGCTATTTTAAGAAATAGTAAGAAAGTCGTCCCAAATGTAATTTAAGACACCTGGAGTTGCCTTGAAGTTGGTGACAAGTGGTGGAAACATTGAGGTCTTGTGGTTGTTACACCTTCAGCATTGGTTTATGTTTGTAGATTCGTATGAGTACACAAGCAAAGCTTACTGCTGTCAGAGTGTGCGATGCTATTTGTTTGGTGCTTGATGGAGAAAGCCATAGGTGGTGTTGCCCTTGTTTCTGTGCAACGTTTTGCACATACAAAAAGCTGTGAGGTTTCATTTTTTTGTATTTGTAACCTTTGTGTGAATGCCAAGGTGTGAATATTTTTGTACTTTTGTTATAGGTGTGCATATGGGGACTTGAGTTAATAAGCCCCAAAGTATTTTTAGTTTTTGGTGAATAATAGATTAGCAGTGTTTAATTGATCGGTGTTTCTTAGCCCCTTTGTATTTTTTTTGTTTGGTTTGTATGTTTAACTCGGTTGGGTATCTTGTGGGAAAGCTAAGGCTTCGTATGGGATGATTTTTCTATTGTTGTTTTAAGAAACAGTAAGAAAGCCGTCCCAAATGAAAATGTAAGGCTTTATTTGGGACGACTTTTTTATTGCTTCTTAAAATAGAGTTTTAATTAAAAAATTTAATTTTTTCCTAAAATTCTGTTTTAAGAAGCTCGTCTCAAATGAAATCTAAATTCTTATTGCCACATAGAGGGTTAAGGTTCATAGCGAACTTTTTGGTGACCTCTCAACCCTGTGACAATTATCTTTATTGAATAGTAATTGCTAGGAAACGCTCTTTAATTTTGATGCCTACAGGCATATTTTATCTTCTTATTCTTGTTTGTTCTGCATTAATGTAGCTCTCCAAGCGATGCAAGGTTGAAGAGGCCAGCAGAACAATAAAAAAAGGGATCAATGCCCTTTCTGAAACGTCTGTAAATAATTTCTCTGGGCCTTGTGATTTTTAATAACTGTTAATGGACATTTCATGTACTTGAATATATAATTGTGTTTGCATCTGCTGAATTTTATGCGTTGAGAAAGGACACTATCCTGTTTTGAGGCCTATTTTACTTCATTTTTTTGTTATTTTTACCTTTACTGGTTTTGTTTTTCAAAAAAATTTCAGTCATATTTACAGGTTTCTGCTCTTCTTCTCCTTACTGCTGTGGAACATCTTATACTATTGAACCTTTGTAAATAGCTTTTTAGCTATCTAGTAGTATGGGCTATTTGGGTACCTCTGGCGGACTTCTTGGGCCATGTTGATTTGGGCCTACGCGGGTCTTCGTGGGTTCGTGGGCGGACCAATTACCTATTGGTTGGATTGGGCTTGGGAACGTATGGGGAACAGGATTTGGATGTGCTTTCTCTATGGCTTAATTTAATGGCAATAAATATGGAAAGCTTAAGTTTGGACCTATTTTTTATTATATTTGAGAATAAAAATTTATTATTTTAGCTTTGAGTTATTTGATTTGAATTAGCTAACAATAAGCCATATTTGGTTATGCTGAAGAACTTCAATTTCAATAAATAGATCATAAAAATAGCATATTTATGATTTGTTTGAGATGATTGTAATTTTTTATAAAGTTGGTTGAAAAATTTTATAGAGAAAGAAGCTTTTTTTAAAGCTTCTTTATATAGCCAAATAAAATTATGGTTAATATTTGATAAATTAAGCAGTAAAATTATCTCAAATAGGAACTTTTATTAGGTCCGATGTAAGGACGTAGAGGAAGGTCCGGTTGGAGGTAAAATCCCGTGAAAAAATCGGTATTTGTTCGGTATTGCTAGGTATTATTTGATAATAACGAGGAATATCTCTCTGTGAAGACCAATACCGAGTTATATCGAGCTATACCGAGCTATATCGAGTTGTACCGAGTTTTTTCTAGGAAAAACTCGGTACAACTTTTGTATAACTCGGTATTGCTCGGTATAACTCAGTATTGCGTCTTCATGTGATGGTATCCCTCGTTATTGTTTGGTATTGCTCGGTATTTGTTCGATATTTCTCGTTTTTTTGCGCGATTTGGCCTTCGACCGGACGTTCCTCTACGTCCGGTCGGAGGATGTAATAATTGTTCCTCAAATCGACCCTAAATATTAATAACATTTATAATTTTACATGTAAAAATATAGATTAAATAATTTTGTACTTATCATATATTGTGTATATAGTTATATACTTTAATGCATGCTATTATACTCATTGTGTAATAATAAAAATTGAACATGAAATAGCTATATAATTGTGGACTTCGATATTTTACACATAAAAGTTACAGCTATCATTTGTAGTTTAAATAATTTTTTTTGGTCTGTTGACAACTCTTGGAAATTGTGATTCATGAACCAAAAATTTCATACAAACATGAAGCTTTTGGTAGTTCAAGCAAAATTTTAACAAGAGTGCTAATAAAAGTATTTGTCTAATTAAATAATGACCTTCCAATAGAATTATAGGAGATGTTAAAATTTATATTAAGTTCATTTCCAATAATTTTTTTTTATTGGAGCAGTTGTTTGAATTGTTGGAAATTCTTTTTGGCATATAAAAATAGAAATAATATCTAACATCTTTAAAACACTTACAAATCTTGATCTTAACTCATCCATATTCAACCTAATTAACATAGAAGAAAATCCTAGCTCTCTATCAATCTTTTGCCCGCCTAATCTTGAATGCCTCCACCTAACTAAGCTACGCAGCCTGTCTTAATTTGTCAAAAACATGTCTCTCAATGACATCCAACATTTGCTCACAAACTCTCCCTTTGCCTAATCCTCCTTTCTCACTCACAGCTTGGTTGTTATTAGATTCAAATTTGTCTATGGATGAGACTCGACTTTACAGGTAGGTTAAATTGATGAGCAAGTGAGCTAGAACATATGTGTGAATGGAGAGTGAAAACTAGAGCTAGAGAGGAAGATAGAATTTATAGAATGCTTAAGAAAATTATAAATCTTATGCAAATATAGGATCCGCTAGAATCGATAAGAAAAACTCCTAAGCTCTTTATCATTGTCTGTTATTATAGGGTTTTGAGGGCTACAATAAAGGATACACAAAAATGATAAAAATAAATTACTATATGAAACACTTATACATTGCTACACATACTACTCTAGTTATGTCTCATCTTCTGATTGGACGAAGGAGGGTGAGGTCAGAAAAGCTCCAACAAGTTATCTCAGGGAGAGCTCATTAGTGCTAAGTAGGCAAGCATGCTTTGGCAAGTCAATAAGTAGAGTGCTGAGATGAAGGGGCATGTGACCGGTAGGCTTGTTGATATTGATGGTGACTTGTGTGAGAGATATTAGATCACCCAAGAAGAGAGAAGTAAGTGAGGTGTTGTTGTAGGAAGGGAGAGGCCTTAATTGAATGGTCATGACAAGATGAATTGAGTGTCCATGAATAGACACTTTTCTATACCTAAGTTTGTTGAGCTTGCATGAGAGTGAATGATTTGGGAGAGAGTGAGCGACTGAGATAGTGGTCCAAGTATTTGGTAAGTGTTGAGTTGCTAGTTTGATGAAGAATCCTCGATTCGAGTAACATATGTTGATCATATTAGAGGAGTTCTCTTATAGGCTCCATGTGAGTAGTGCCTCTAGGATTGTTAGGAGAGTTCTTGATGTGGGACCTGTTGAAGATGAGGTCATCTATCATGACATATCGTTACCTACTAGATACCTGTGGAGGCAAATGTGTGTGTATATTTAGTATCATGATTCACTTAGTTCTTTGATAGGCAAGTAATGAAAGGGATAATTGAATGATATTACAAACGACTACCAACATGAAGTAGGAAAGTAAATGCAGTTATTAGCTTATTTTTATTGTAGCCTTAACAACTATGTTGATTACACATTGGTGACGATAATGAGATGACCCCTCTTTATAATATACGGGATCTATGTTGAGAGAGCTTTACTCTTTTGCTTTGGTGATCAAAGAGACTACAAGCCTTAAGAGAATAAAACCTACAAAGATAAAGATAGCCTACTCTCCTGTGAGGACTTCAAAGAATATCACATTTAGTTAAGAATGAATTAAGAGGTCAAAAAAGAAGGAGACTAAGATCTCATTGAGTAGATAAGTCAATAGCTTCCTCTACATCAGGTAGCACTGGAGAACTGTGAACTCATCATAGCCTCTCCTATAAATAAGACTAAGGTCGATCCCAAAACAACAATTAGGATCATTATTGTGGTGACTATCAATGTTGATCTTGCTGCTATGTAAGGATTATTCTGCCTATTGACATGCAACTGAAGTGGCAAGTGGCATCGGGGTGCACAATGGTGAGACTAGAAAGGATGTCACGTCTATTAAGGTTAACATGATTTCTCAAGTGCCTCTACCTAGGGCAAGTAAGAGGAAAAAGTCAACTTTAGGTATTTAAAAATTAAATTATTATTAAATAAGGTACCATCTAGAGAACCTTTAATCTGTATTTTCTCAAGCAAGTTACTACGACAACCGTCGGACAAGAAGGAAACAAAGGATTTGGAATTGTGGGTGCTTTTTTTATACTCAAGGGGGGGCTGTCCTGGATGATCAGCTCTTATCTATGCATCTAAATTAGCCACCTATTGTTGAGCCTTCGAGTGTGGTCGAACTCATAGGTACTGACGAGTAGGCGGTGAGTGCATTTGTAGAGTAGATTGATACCACAACTAGGAAGGAGGTAAAGGAACATATCTATGAGGCATATATGGAGAAGCCCATGGGCTTATTATTATCTGACCATTCCACTGACATCTTCCCTAGCTAGGGTCAATTTTTTTTGAGGAGGTTGCCAGGTGACTAACTATCTTGGAGAAGATGGTGAACATCCGAGGTGTCGACGAGTCTAACAGCTCATTAGAGGAGGAGGTTATTGAGCTGAAGAAAGAGATCACTAAGCAAAATAAGAGTGGATCTCATCCCTAAGGCTAAAACAAGTTTGGCTTACTATCAGGTGAAGACATCTTATTCATAAATAGGTGGCTAATTTGTATTAAATTATTTAGTCGAGATAAAGGGGGGTTGTCCTGGATGATCAGCTCTTATCTATGCATCTAAGTTATATATATATATATATATATATATATATATATATATATATATATATCCATTGATGAGCTTTCGCCATTGATGACAAGGGTGATGCCTGCGGAAGAATTTTAAGTTGTTGAGCCTTCGAGGGTGGTCGAACTCATAAGTACTGACGAGTAGGCGGTGAGTGCATTTGTAGAGTAGCTTGATACCACAACTAGGAAGGAAGTAATGGAACATATCTATGAGGCATATATGGAGAAGTCCATGGGCTTATTATTATCTGACCATTCCACTGACATCTTCCCTAGCTATGGTCAATTTTTTTTGAGGAGGTTGCTAGGTGACTAACTATCTTGGAGAAGATGGTGAACATCCGAGGTGTCGACGAGTCTAACAGCTCATTAGAGGAGGAGGTTATTGAGCTGAAGAAAGAGATCACTAAGCAAAATAAGAGTGGATCTCCTCCCTAAGGCTAAAACAAGTTTGGCTTACTATCAGGTGAAGACATCTTATTCATCAATAGGTGGCTAATTTGTATTAAATTATTTAGTCGAGATAAAGGGGGGCTGACGTAGAGATGGCGTCGAACCCCGTATGTAGGTTTTTTGAGGCAGTGAGTAGCCTTGCACCACCTTTCTTTTTTTACTTTATTGGTGTGTTCTGTGTGTGCTCGTCGAGATTTATGTAAAAATCTTTATTTATTAATAAAATTTTATATTTCGAGGAGTTTACTATTCCCATCTTTTACGCTCTTATTATTTATAATGTGGCGAGTATTATGCATGTGATGGGTGAAAATGCCTTGCCAGTACTTGAGTTCAGTCACTATGGTGAGCGATGGTATGTGTGCCATTCGAGTGACGAGTAGAGTATATAGGAGATTTTTTATTTTTTACATTTTTTCCTTATTGATGTGGTGAGTTAATTAATATATTTTGAATCAATGTTCACTTAGATTGGTGCAAATTATTATTTTTTTGGCAAGTGGTTCTTTGGGTGAATATATATATAAGACACTTATTGACAACTATTTAGTGAGGTGAGTGAGTAAGAGCCATCAAATCTTTGGAGAATAATAGAAAGAGAATGCAAGATCCATGCATTAAATGTACATGTTAGCAATGCCTCGATAGCCATATATATTGCTTTTGCCTCTAAATACACGAGGTAGGCCCCTCACAAGTTTGAGCTCTACTTTCTCTTCTTGTCCTCTTTTTCTCTTGCTCTTGCAACTGCTTTGTTACTACCATGTCTACTTTGCAAAACTGCACTACGGTGTTCACCAATGTTATAATCTTCCTGAGTCACGGGCATTGGTCTAGTGCGATGAATATGTCTACCAAGCCTATTATTTCTCACACTAATTTAAACGTGTGAGTGGAGAGTAAGGATAATTATATTAATACTCCTTACAAGGATGCACTATGTGTGCCCTGTGCCCACTTCTCCTTTAAGTTGTGATTCCAATTGTCTTGTGAGTTTGAGGAGGTGCTTAATTATTATGGGAGGTAGTCCCAACACATATGTTGTCAAACTCCATGACATCAATCATCTCCTTTATGTCATATCTGTGCGAGCAGAAGTTTTAGTGGTAACTTAACTTATTCTGATATATCTTCACTATGAATACTTCCAAAGACGAGTGTGTGTAGTTCTCTCTGTCAACAATGAATTTGGTCAGGCTATTGAATAAGGTGTAAGACCAAAGCAGCTAATAAGGTGAGTACTAAATGCATAGATCTCTATGAAATTCAAATTAATTTATTAATTATCTGTTAATGAAATTAATATTAAATAGGTAAGTTTAATATTGAATGTTGTTATGTTAATATTAACAAATTAGTGACTTGATTTAGTATTAAAGCCAAATAAGATAATTCATAATGTTCTGAACATATGCATGAATTGGAAGAATGGCAGTTATAACTTGAGCCCACTTCCAATCCTTATCATTTTTAGTCGCATGCCTATCTACTGCAAGCCAAAATTCCACGCTAGAGATATCCGCTACCCAGAAATTCCTATTCAACCGTTAACATAGTGCCTAGAAAATTGAAGGAATTTTGGTAAAGCATTACTGGCGGGACTGTAGCATTGATTGGCATAGTGGTTCTCGGGACTGTATCAAGTGGCGGAGAGTGCTGGGAGCAGCAGTAGGCATTCCTGTAGAGAATTTAACACTTTGTTTGGGAAGTTTAACACAAGGCAGTAATTGCTTGTTACACATATTATCAAATTAGAAAATGAAAATTAGTGAAATTGTAATCAAGAATTAGATGTGATTAATATGGAATTTTGTGATAAATTATTGTTTAATTCAAAGGCGAGAAGGAATGAAAACACAGTGAAGGAAGCTTAATAGAGGGAGTTTAAAAGAAGAAGAAAGCAAGAAGTAAAGTATGTATCATTATCTTTTATGTTATCTAAAATTAGTAAAGTTTTTGAACGATGATAACCTATGATAATGTATGATTATTTATATATTTATGCAGAAAAAAGGTTTTAGAATAGTATATCAAAGAAGAAGGTTACGTGGTGTAGGTTTGGAGGAGAACTCTCATTAAGAATGTAAGTTATGTAAATTTAAGTTATTAATTTCTAGTATAATTATTAGGTATTTGAAATAATTTGAAAAATTCAATACATTATGAATATTCACATAGTAAGTATGAGAATACATGAATGTGATCATGTATAAGTAGTTGACATGTGATCAAGCATGTTGTTGTACTATTTTGAATAATATGTTAAAAGAAATTTCATTTTGTATGTAATAAGTATCAAGTTCTTCTTGCAACATTTATACTGCTAAATGAAAGGTGACAATTATGAATAATGAAAATGGGAGGCTTACTGAATATTTATGTAGTAAATATTGACTATTTGATATTATGATATCTATATTATCAGGTGGGCAAAAGGGATTCAATATGAAAACTATATTATAGATGGGGCAAAAGAAACTCCAAAGGAAATGGATACAAGTATAGTATGTGGGATAAAATGGACCCCTAAATAGGCAAAAGAAACCTCTATGAAATTCAATGATGAAAATACCAGGTTTACCTGAATTTCATTGAATATGTTTATGAAAATATAATCAAATCTTTAAAAAACACTAAATATTCAATATCTACCTCAAATGACATAAAGGATGATGTATAATATGATTTTTATGAAAATTTTCAAATAATGATAAGTGATCCAATAATTAACTCAATGTTGAAATTCATTATATTATTGTATTTTAATTGTTATGAAATTTATATAGCTTTCTGAGCCTCATAGCTCACCAATATTTTCTTACTAACTATTGTTAGAGGAAATGAAAATGAGAAGATCATAGCAGATTAAATTGACAAGTAGTACATATGTTATGTCATGTTATATTAGTTTTTATCTTTGTTTGAAGTCTAAACTTGAGGTATGTAAACTTTCCAGTGATGTATTATTTTGGATTTCTGTACTAGCTATGTAAGTACTTTATGTTGAAATTTAAAGTTATTAGTTACTTCTATTTGATCAGATGTATGCGAAGTGAAAAGTTGGATGGTTTATAAAGATTATCAAATATTCGAAAGTATCTTATGATCAACTAAAGAAAGGTTTATGTTGGTAATACTCCTTATACCTTTAAGGGGTACGATGGGGTGTTACATAAGGTTTGTGACTAAATGATAAAGTATGTTACCATTCACATCTCGGACATGTGGATAGTGTTGACCCTTTTGATTAGCTTCTCGAAGAACAAGATGAGCTTAATTGTTCTTAATTAAGAGAAGGAGAATGTGATGGTGTAGAATAGAGGACAATCACTCATAACTCTACACCACCTTGACTATTAGAATATCTTTAAGAATTTTTATGGTGAGTGCTTTCTTTTACAAATTATTTATGAAAATCTTTTGAGTGTTAAACTCACTTTAAGATGCTTGCCTCATATAGAGAGTATGTGAAGGGGTGAGAATTCCCCAAGGACATATATGCTCTTAAATCCCTAGTCGAGTCTTTGGGGAATGGAGGTGAGAAGAAGAAGGTAATGCCCATTGAGGGGTCTAGTAAGCTCACTGGTGAAGAGGAGGGGTTACCCCTTAAGAGAGTAAAGGTTGAAGCATGGAGGTCACTTGCCCTAAGATGTTGTTCTCAAAGAAATCACTAGAGCCTGAAGAGTCGTGGCCACTGCTTATCAAGAAAAGGAGGAAATAACAACCTTGGCAACTTGGGAATCGAGGGTGCCTCATCATATGATAGATGGAATAATAATAGACGAGAAGGTGACCAAAAAGTGGTCCAAGCAAGGGAGGAATCTTTTAGCATTGGCAATATCAATGTCTAATAAGGCGAAGGCATCTTCCAAAGGGGATGGCAAAGGCGGTGCGGTGATAAAGAGGGCTCATCAGCTGGATATGCACCCCTAGAGGATGTAGGTGGCACAACCCAATATGATTAGATCCACAGACAGAATAAGTCCTATAATGTTGGCTTACGATAGGCTAACCTAACATTAGAGTTTTGGGGAAACTTTTCAGATTTTCTTCTTTTAATTAAACTTAAAATAAACAACAGACTATGAAATTGCTAATAACTTCTAGTATATACAAAATAACTTATCCACAATTTTTTTTTTTCCATTTCTCATCAAAAGGCCTACACAACATTCACACTATAATATATAGCTATAGACTAAAATGTAGAATCATTGAACAAAAAAAAAAAAAAAAAAAAAAAACTAACATTTTGGTAAAATTAATATTTGAGTTTGTGTCAATTATACACATTTAGAGTATTAGATTAATGTATTTTTATTACTTGAAATTCTATAGTATAAAATAGAAAAAGACCAAATATAGCAACATCTATTGAATATAAGATGCTTACACATGAACTTATGTGCTTTAAATGTGTTTAAGATGAGACAAATATAACAATAAAAAACTGAATATAAGAAAATAAGGAGATAAAATATTTATAGTATAAACTCACTTGTGTTTGCATTCACTTTTGGACAATTCAATCCAATTCTCAGTAACAATCTTCTAGAAATCAAGTTTGATATCATCCTAAATAGATGTCATCAAGAAAGCTTCAAATAATATTAATTAACAAAACACATCCATAAGATTAACTAGACATATCGAAATCATCAATTGCTATTCAAATTTTTTTGATGATTAAGAAGTATTGATGCGCTACTGATATAACAATTGTAGCAAAAAAGCCATAGATTTTGGTGAGCCCAAAACATATCAAGATAATTTCAAAGTAACAGGAGTATTTACACAACTATAAATACATCCAAGAAATTTAAAAGATTTCAAGGATAAAAAATTGAATTAAGTTGGTGAGTTCAACAACAATATTGATGCATTCAAATTGAAATTAAAACAAAGCAACCTCTATCCAATCACTGCTAATCTGTATTGTTAATTAAAAAAAAAACAATATGTTAAATTCACTCATAAGATCAGGAATAGGAGACTCTTTGAGCGGCCATAGATGGCCTTCCATCTCTGGTTGCCAAGAAACAATAGAAATAAACAGGAATAATCATCAGAAATAAAAAATTGGCCATCCAACGGAGTTGCCATAGCTACCACCACAAAGAGGAACTGAAATATAGCAAATCATTACAATCCTACTAGTGAGCTAAAAATCAAAGAGATCCAAGGAAGGAGAAAAGAAACAATAACTGCATAAAGCAAAAAATGGACTGATAGGAGTAACTTGAAATAGCATATTGACAAGAAGAAGATCTGGTAGCAATACAATTTACCAAAAAGGAATCAAAACACTGTGCTGAATGAGAAAATTGGCAAAGAAATTCTACACAAAACACCTCTTGCCCAAATGATTTAAGCAGGTGGCCTTCTTCCTTCACAACTTCTGATCTGATTGGGAAAACTTCATACAAGGAAAAATTGAAGAAGCTCATTTAGAGACTCTTTTAAAACTCTTCTTCAAACGAAGCTGAGGAAGAACGAATAAGGCGAGGGCTAGTTTAGCAACTCTTTCAAAACTCTCCACGGAAATCATATGAATTGCTTACCTCCAATTTATACCTCCACACATTAAATCG
Source organism: Dendrobium huoshanense (assembly GCA_016618105.1). Classification (NCBI taxonomy): domain Eukaryota; kingdom Viridiplantae; phylum Streptophyta; class Magnoliopsida; order Asparagales; family Orchidaceae; genus Dendrobium; species Dendrobium huoshanense. Next base: position 56,652,198 of record CM028342.1, on the reverse strand, counting down.
TGCCACTTCCACCGCCAATAATGGTAAACATAACACATTAGAGGTCAATATAAAATTGCAAAATAAATACTAAAATATAAAGGTGTTCACTTATTGGAATGTAAATGTTATAGCCTTGTATTTTATTTTTGTTTGTCAACTTAGCTTATGGATGGGGGTCTATATATAGAGGACATGAGTGCTAAGATGATTAGTAGAGGAAGCGTTCACAGCACCATAAGAAAAAAATATTCCTTGGTTGAATTGAGCTATGCGAACATCCACGAGCTTTTGGCACCCTTCCTAGGATATTGATTCCATTCAAGTGAGTATTGTGGAGGCACATCTCATATATATTAATTCAAACAAAAATTATACAACCATAAATATACTCATATATGTAAGATAATAGAGATAAATTTTGATATTTTAAAAGAGAGATTTCAATTGACAACTTATATACGATAGTTTTATCTTGTTGTCCAAACAAATATCATGCTTGCTTGTGTAATTTGACATATGAAAAACATGCTTTAGGTATGCATTGATTAAACAACTTAAAATACGATAAATCATATTTAAAATTAATTGATTATCTGATCATTCCAAAAAAAAATTTAAAATATAAAAAAAAAATATTATAATTAAAAATAATATTACAATAATCAATACTACCATTTAGAAAAAAAATTTGTAAGATGGTGACCATTAAAAGAGAAATATAAAATTAAGTATTACAGAGATGATAGACAAGTAATTTTATACTTAGTGATAAATACGAAATAAATATACAACAACAACATCAAGCCTTTATCCCACTACGTGGGATCGGCTACATGAATCCTTTTTCTCCATTGTGTCCTATTAAAACTCAAATTCTCGTTTAAGTCTAATAAAGAAAGGTCATTCCTAATATTTTCTAACCAAGTCTTTTTAGGTCTACCCCTACCTTTCTTAACATAAGTCAAATCTAATACCTCTACTCTTCTAACCGGGTCATCGCAAGGCCGATGAAATAAATATATATGTAAAAAAGTTGGAGTAGTTCTAATGATAAATAAAATTAAAGAGAGCCTATTTAGATGATTTGGTCACATAAAATATTAGTTTTGATGATCATATTATAAGAATAGACATATCAAATTGACCTATATTAAAAAAAATGGATCTAAAAAGACTTAATTTGAAAGTATTAAAAATAAAATTTTTATTTGATTTCATCTTACTTAGGGTGATAGAAATTTGTTATTATTATTTATGATAGTAATCAATTCATAATTTAAAATATTTTTTAATAAGTTGTATATTTAATTAAAAAAGTTTTAATATAATCATTAAATTACTTCTGTCCACTTTCTTTCCTCTCTTTGCTTGACAGCGCAGCATTTCTCTCAATAGGAAGTAGGAAAGCTCCAAGCTCCAAGTTCCCAAACCTCATCCCATTGATTGCATAAAAAAAAGACGAAAGAAGGCACGAGGAGGCGATGGATCTCGCGAGATCTCACTCTAAATCGAGAAAGCTTTCTGAGGGGAGTCAGTTCCGATTCCATGGCGCTGCAACTGTTTCCTCAGTTCTCGACCATCGTCTTTTCTCCACTCTCTTCAACTTCTCTGCAACGGAGTAAAGGCGGGCCCGAAAACATCTCATCCAATTTGAGTGCTTTGTTGGCTTGGAAGGATGATCGGCGGCTGAGGAGGCGGGCCCACTTGATGGTGGTGATGTCCGCATCTGATTCAACAGTTTACAAGATGAATCTGAATGAGTACATGGTGACGCTTGAGAGGCCGCTCGGGATTCGGTTCGCGCTCTCACTCGACGGCAAAATCTTCGTCCACTCGCTTAGGAAAGGGGTACTGTCATGCATGTCCGCCTTTCTGCATTTTCCAGCAAGAGTTCTTTCATTAGGTTTTGCTGTTTTAATAGTTCGTTTTGTAGTATCAATTTTTTATTTTATAACATAGCAATGCTTCTTTCAGTTTTCTGGGATGGTATGGTAACGAATCTGTTTCTGCTGTCCATACGCATTGCATATTAAGACGAGCAAAATTCTTTTAACAAGAGTTAACAAAAAAAAAAAAAAAAAATCTCATTCAATCTTTTTAGTCTTAATAGTTTTTGAACGCAAAGATCCCGGAGTTTCAGAAACAGTTCCATGGACTAAAACAATCATTGTCTAGACCTAAAAGTGAGGCTTTTGGCAAAAAAACTAAAATTTGATCATCTTCAGAGGCTTAATTTGCTCTCTAATGATTTCCTCTTGAGTTTTTTGTATTGCGTCAAAAAAAAAAAAAAAAAAAAAAAAAAAAAAAAAAAAAAAAAAAAAAAAAAAAAAAAAACCCAAAGAAGTCTACATACCGTTGGATGGATGCCACATGACATCCGTCAAAATTCAGTGGTGCAAAAAATACTTTTTTTCGGCTATGAGCCGGACTGCAAACCATTTTTCCTTTTTTATTGATATTGATCTAGTCGTTTTATGAGCAGAGATTTACAACTGGGTGTGGGGAAGAAGATGATATTATGCAAGCTTAGTTTGTTGACCAGTTATCAATTCTATCCCTATGTGTCGTGCTTTTAATTTGTCATATTTCTTCTTCATTTGTCCTTTAGATAAAGTAATTGGTTACATATGTCCTCTGTGTGACAATCTATCATACAATTGTGGTATTTATTTTGTATTTGCAGATTCAAATATTTTAAGGTAAGTACCATGATCATTTATGTTTTTGAGGTTGCTTTTATGCTAGATAACTTGATGAATATATTGGCTTATCTTGAAAAGTTTTTTAATGATCTAGTTTTCTAGCTGAAATAGATTTTGAAAGCTCTTATCGGAGCAGTACTTAAAGATACTCAAGTGTAGTGTTATAAACGTCCTACTAAAATGCAAACTCCTTTTTTTTTTCTTCATTCAGTTTGTTTTTTCAGTCTAAAGTTTATTTCAAGGTGGTGATTGAATTGATTTTCCCACTTGATATTATGAAGGGAAATGCTGAAAGGTCTAAAATAATCATGGTGGGCGATACATTAAAGAAGGCAAGTGATGCACCAGGTGGTGGATTCAATGACATCAAGGATTTAAGTGATGCAGAGTATTGAATTTTATCTTTTATTCAATGTGGAATTAAAATGGTTTCTTGAGTGCTCTAAAAATTTCTCATTTCATGCCTACTCCCTCAAGAAAAATATGTTAATATGAGAAAAGTGTTACTAAACATGTGCAGTTTGTTTAGACTTATTACATGAATGCATCTCTAGTTATGTAGTATAGCAAATATGTTGGTGACATTTAATGGTTCATGATATCATCTTAAAATGTGAATTAGAAGAAGATACTTTTTTTTTTTTTTGATGTGATAAGCTGTAAAAGAAAATCAACAATCAATAATTTGTTAAGCTAGAATTGTTTAGATCTAGTTATTGTGCAATTCAAATCCATCAGTAGTAGGTCAGTAACATACTTCAAAAGAAATTTATGGTTCAACATTCATGTGAACTCAAAATCCTTAACTAGTTTGGCATGGGAAAGCATTCTTAAGATTCTCAATTTATTGAAGGGCTTGAAAATGGTTTTCATTTTTTTAATAAGATCTCTTGTAACATTCAAAATATTAGAGTCAAATTTGGAAAGATGTTTGGGTCTGTGATCTTTCCTTGCCAAGCTTTGTCCTCATCTCTTCAAGTTGGCATAAAATCCAAATTATTTAGTTAAATTCCAATATGTATGTTCTTCAAATTGGCATCTTCACTGGAAATGAGTCACTCCTTTTCATTTATCCAATGATATTTCTAACCTTGTTTATGTGTTGAACTAGATAAGCTTGATCTCAAACTTTGACTCCCTGAAGTGGATGGTGTCTTTTTTATTTTTTTGGTCAACCCATCCTATTCTTTCCAAATGCATGAAGGTACTCTTACATCTTATAATTGGACGTGGAAGGTGAGAATAGCTTTTTTATTTTCCTTTTTTGGCAAAAATTCCAAGCCAAACTTATCTTTTACATTTGGAGGAGACTTCTCTTTCTCTTGGAGTTTCTAATGGCCCTTTATCTCTAGACTCTTCAGTTTCTTCCTGTAGAAATCTTTATTTCAAATATATTAAGTGAGACATTTGAGATATATTCATGCTCTCGACTCTTTGGAACACTTGGAGGAAAAGGAATAATACATACTTCTCTATTGCTATCAAGGATGATAAACTATGATGCACAGACACGGACACAGCGACACGACACGACACGAATGGATATGTCAATTATTGAAAATTTAGGACACGAACACTGTATTATAGTTTTTATATTTTAAAAATAGTGTATAAAAATTGAATAAGTATAATTTTAAAAATAATTTAGAAATAATAAGTCATTTAACTAGAATATCTGCTAAAAATGATTAATATTAGGATATTGAGAGTCGGGCGACTATGCAATTTATCAGTCATCGAGAGAGGAGATGACAATGCTGTCAAGAGTCGAGAATTAATGTTATGCAATAAATATTGAGCATCAATATTAAAAGTGTGTTTATCATCGACGTTGAGAGGGTGATTGATTTATTGTTGTGGATAAGAAATAAGAAATTTAATTTTTATATTTTAAATAAGTAAAAATTTTAAATACATGAAATTATATTTTAAAAAATTCATAAAATATTTAAGATACGAATGTTGGATACGCGTGTCCAATTTGTATTTAATATTTTTTTAATTGAACACGTTTTCGGTGTGTCTGACATGTGTCGGAGGAGTCTCGGACGCTTGTTGTGTCGGATACGGTGGCGGACACTGCACGCCTCTTTGAAAAGAAGTGTCAGTGCATCATAGATGCTAAATCAATCTGTTTCAATATGCTATCTCAAGCTTTCTTTTGGATGGACTCTAGTCATGAAATAAGACATCATATTTTAACGAAGAGGAGGGATTTAAAATTCTATAATTTTTAAGATGGAATGTATGCTTATATTTTGTATTAGATTTTGTTGTGTATAAACACATTTAGTTATTGAAAGGGATCAACTAATAGACATAGCTTGATCTACAACTTCAAATAAAAAGGTTTAGATTTAATTTTAGTGAATTCACGTTTTATGCAAGCAGAATAGTCTACAAAATTCCTTGTTAAGAGGCTGTTTGGTTGAATGTTTTTAAAATGCATGTATTTTTAAAAATATGAGGTGTTACAATTGGTTGGAATAAAACGCATTGAAATGTTTTCTTTTGTTTGTTATGATACATTTAAAGTGCATTGAAATTCACATATTTTGGGCGGATTCCAAAATCATCAAAAACACAAGTGTCTTCTTGTGTTATTTACGACGGTTGATAATGGGCAGTGACGACAACGGCGGGTAGGGAAGGTGAAATTGTGGGGTTTGAGTTTTCTTTGCATTTGAAATTCACGTATTTTGGGTCGATTCCAAACTTGTCAAAAAATGTATTCTGGGGTATTTCAAATCTCGTACACAACGGCTTTGTATGTGGTTTATTTTAACCCAAACATAAAAAATCAAAACTTCTATATTTTTTTTTTACTTTACAGTCATATCATAATACTTGCAACCAGATTATCCCTTAAGTCACTTTATGGTTTGTTAATTTCAATAACACTTCGGAGTTTAATTGTCTGCTAGGAAAATTTTTTTGCAAATGTACATTGCAAAGACCATATTAGAACTTATCTATGATATTTATGCTTTTTTTAATCTATTCACCTTGTGACCTAGTTGCTCTCTTTTCCTAAGGAAAATGCTCATGAGTGTTGGGGCATCACAAAGCTTGGTACTTGAAAGACCATTTTCGCCCTATCCTGTCCAGCAATTAAATTTGAATAGTGATTGGCACATCCTATTTAACAGAGGCAAGGTGCCTTTTGCTACCTGGAGTGGAACTGTGCTGGCTTCAAATTTGCAGCCTTCTAGCAGACAGCCAAATTCAGGATTTGCTATATTTTCTCCTAAATTTTTAAATCGTCAAGGATGGATGCTTCTGATGTCACAAGATAGGAATGACATTTTTGATTATAAAGGAACAATTAGTACAAAAAATACAGGTGAAATTGTTGGTATTTGTTCTGAAGAAAACAATGGAAATATTGAATGGACTTATGGGAGTTTTCCTTTAGAGGAGTATGTGAAGGCACTTGAACGATCTAAAGGAGAGTTGTATTATAACCATTCCCTTGGGATGCAATACAGCAAGGTAAATTACTCATGAATTCTCTCCCATTAGCATGATTTTAAATTTCATGGAACCTTTTTTTTCCATCAACAAATTCAGTTTACAAATTTCAAATTCTCTGATGATTAGTTGATGTGTTGTTGATTGTTAAACATATATTTCTTAATAATATGATTCCTTTGATAGTATTATCTAGGCAATATTTCATTGTTCTTTTATCATTCCACTTCTCTAATTAAATATTTTCGGAGTAATTATTTTAGATACAAGAAGGGGGTTTTGAACATCTGAAAATTATAGTTTATTAAATAGGGAATTAAAAAGAAAGGTTCGTGTGGGATGTCATTTATGCATTAATGCTTGTTAACATGTACATTCCTATTTATAAGGTTTGGCTGTTTTTTCACCAAACTTGATAATGAGAGTTTCAGAGAATTTAGGAATGACAATTTCATGAAAGGGCAAACTGTGATTATTAAGTTGTTGTATGCTTTTGAAAACTCCATTTTGGTTTTCAGGTTCTATATGTTTTTGATGATGTGAGTTTGTGCTGACAGTGCCCATCCAGGGTATATTGAGAATTTCCAAGAAATTATCCACCTTTCCTTCCGTGATAAATTTGCCCTTAAACTTGCCTACTAGTTTAAATAGTGTCCTTTCTCCACTATATTCTACTAAACAGAAACAATTCAGATATCTTTTTAAGCTCAAAATCACGCTGAATGAAAATTTCTTAGACTTATAGTTATTGGGTTTTAGCAATGAAACTGAGAAGATTATTGAAACCTACTTTACATCAACACAGTAATTTCATCACTTAAAGCTTTGTATTGATATGATCATTGTTCTGACTGTAATAATCCGAACCATGGCAGCCGAAGAAGCAGCCGATTCGTTTACCTTGAATCACATAAGCAGAAGCATTCTGTTGATTTGAGAAAGGAGTCATCATCATTTCATTTCCATGAGAAAGACTAAGAGTTCTCTTGTCGGTTGGAGTCGCATAGGCCGAATGGAAAGGTGCGTCACTAGCTTCGTCTCTATAAATTAGAGAAGAGAGGGAGGAGAGAGAGAGAGAGAGAGAGAGAGAGAGAGAGAGAGAGAGAGAGAGAGAGAGAGAGAGAGAGAGAGAAGGGCTAGGGCAAGCAAACGTGGAAGGTGAGTTTTTTTTATATTTGTTAAATTTAAATTATAAAGAGTTAATTTAGAAAATTAATGTTTTAAATATAAATATATATATATATATATATATATATATATATATATATATATATATATATATATATATATATTAGAATTTTAATAAAAGATAATTATAAGAAAATTTTAAAGAAATATTAAAATAAAAAAATTATGTTAGAATTATTTATTGTTTATTTTAGAAAATTTAAAATATCAGTTAGAGTAGTAATAATTAGATTATGATTTTTCATTAAATTGATCAATGATAAAATGATATAAAGAGTAAATTCTATAAATTCATATAAGATTTTATAAATTAAAATAGAAATAATTAAGAGATATCATAAATAAACTAATATAAAAATTTAATTTAGAAAATTTTAATGATTAAATAAATTTTTTTCATCAAGAAAGAGGAGAGTAAATTTTATTAATAATTTAAAATTAATGATAAAATAAGCACTTTTAGAAATTGATTAATATAAGAGCAATTAGGTGCTTTAACTAACTAAATTGGAGGGTAAGAGATAACACAACATGTATTTTAAAATTCAATAGTAAATGAAATCTTAATAAGTGAAATACTCTATAATTATTTTAATGTATTAAAGTATATTTAAAAAGAGAAAAAAATTAAAATATTAAGTTAGATTGTAAAAAAGAAATTCTTTTATATAGGTGATAATCTATTGACCTTAAAGGAAGGAGTAATAGTGAAAAAATAAGATATCTATAATTAAAGTGAGCACTCATACTTTTATTTTATAGTAATGATGTTGTTTTATTTAATTCAAGTTCATTGAATTTAATTTAGGTTCATTAAATTAGTTGATATTGGCTAGTTAATAATTATTGTAAGATTTTAGTATTTATTCTTTTTGAATTATCATATTGAATTATTTTATTAGCATGATTATTCATCATATCCAAAGTTACTGAATGATAAATGAATAAAAAGATTATATAGAAATAATTGTAGGTGCATGTTGACTGATGGAGTCAAGGCTTTTAAAAATCAGACCGGACCGGCCGATTCGATTGGTTCAACCGCGAACTAGCCACAAGTTCGGTCCGGTCTGAAAATTGTCTTTGCATATAACCACATTGAACCGGTAAGAATTGCCGGTTCAACTGACGAGCCGGTCCCAGTTTTGTTGAACCGGCCGGTTCAATTGACATACTTTTTAAATAATTAAATAAATGATGTTATTATATTAAAGATTAAATAATTTTATTTAATAAATAAATGAATTATAATAAATATTATATATATTTTAACCAAACCATCATGAAGCATCTTCACATGGCCCACCACTCCATGAGATTTCTTAACACTAGAAAACTCAAAAAGCTATATAAACAATAGCAACAAAGAATTTTCAAGTGACGTGGAACTAAAGAGAAGAGTTGTGAGGTGCATAAGGCTATAAGCTCATAACATATATAATATCTATGCAATTTATTTTTTAAAAAGAAATTAAAAGTAGCACATTCATTGGTATTAAATTAGATGGTGACTCCTGTGATGATTGTATTATTTATGAGAAAGAAGAAATATATAGATAAATATATTGTATATGCATAATATTAAAAGTCTTAAATGAAATGAATCTAAATTGAATTATTTTATGAATTGAAATGATCATGCATATTATTCTAAAGTTATCTTGGGTTACTATAATTTAGAAGCATATTCTACTCACTGAGTTGTACCTTATTTTAGTTTGCTCTAACATTTCAGGTATAATTTATTATATTTAAAATAAATAGAAGAGGTGAAAATATGTACCATAGATGCGGTGCCTCGGAAGAAAGATATTTGAATGATTTTATTCAATTTGTTTCAAATTTGAGATTTTAGTGGCTCTTTCTACTAATTAGATAGTCGACCGTCCAACCGTTTGTTCCCACCTTATTAATTTGAGCCTCCGGGCCAAGTTGTGACGCTGACTGTGCCCATCCAGCGTATATTGAGGGATAACAAGAAATTATTCAGCTTTTCTTTTGTGATGATTCTGCTCTTAAACTTGTATACTATCACCACTGTATTATACTAAACAGAAACAATTCACACACACACACACACACACACAATATATATATATATATATATATATATATATATATATATATATATATATATATATATATATATATATATATATATATATATATATATATATATGTTAAAACTTACATAAATCCTAAAGTAAAACCCCGAACAAATCACACTTCGTGCACCCCAAAGTTGCACCAATTTCCTCTCAACCTCCAACCCGTCGTCTTCGCCACAGCCACTACTGTCATAGCCGTCGTCAATGATCACTTGAAAGCTGCATACCACCACCACCTCTAAAAATTTTGGAGTATTAATTTCATTTTTATGTTGATGAAATACATTTATGAAAGAGTAAGATGCCTAAAATAAATGAAGAAAAAGCATATTAGTAGGCATCAGACTCCACAGGATGAGATAGGAAAGAAATCAATTTGTTATAATGACGACTCAAATAAATATCCCCTGAGTGATAACAATACAGATGATTTTCTAGTTGTTGCCAACTTTTTAGCCTTTTTTAGAAATTAAATGTAGATGAGTAGGGAGTTAAGAAAGAAAGAATTTGAAGTTGAAATGTTAATGATACTTTTATGCAGTTTCTATATTTAATAATTTTTTGCTCATTTAATATTTGTATTTCAATTATATTTCATGTAATTTATCACTTAACGCTTTATGTCTAGTGTAATTTTTTATTTCATATGTCATTGTGTTACTTCATAGTTCAATGGAAAGATAATATATCATTTTTTAACATATTATTTGGGCATTATATAAAAATTTACTTTTAACATTTATTTGCACTTAATACAATATTTGAGGCTATCAAAACGCCTTGAGGCTTACACCTCGCCTCAGGAACAAAAAACACCTCAATAGCTAATTGCGCAATTTTAAACATTGGTTTAGATTTAATATATATTTATTTTGTCTGGTAGTTTCTTACTTTTCATTGTAGATGTATATCTGAGACTCGACTACTCTTGTAACCTAGCAAACCTTGCATTTGCTGAAAGTTTTTTTTGAGGAGCACATGTGTGTGCAAACGTGTGTATGTGTGTGTGTGTGTGTGTATATATATATATATAGAGGTTAAAACACGCGTTAATATAAAAAATTTGTTGCAAAAGGTCCTTAAAAGGGACAAATCTCTCATTAAATGCTCATAAGAGCTACAATATAAAACAAAAATAAACTTAATGAGCAGTGAGTCCCTATCTAAGATACAATTATAACAAACCAATAAAAAAGACAAATCAACACTAGCAAAAAGCATCCATCCTTACACCTCCAAAGCACCCAACTTCCAATCAACAAAGCAGTTAACCTGCAAAAAAAAAAAAAAAACAATAACCTGCAAAAAAACAACCTCAAAGAACCAAATTAGGCAACATCCAATGGGGCAAAAAACAAAAAAGACGAACATATATAAAAAAAGGTTCCTTCCAATACTAAAAGTTCTAGTGCCACAAGAAATACCACACCAACAGAATCCCACCAACCAACCAACAACCACACATACCCCCCAAACCACCACAGCCTAACCAGCATAGCACACCAACCAGCCAATAAACCCCACGGCCCAACCAGCACACGACCAGCCAACAAACCCCCCAACCACCACGCCCCACCCATCACACCATCCAGCTAATAGGCCCCCAATAAAGCACACCACCACACAAAAACTAAACCAACCCAGAAACAAACCCTAGCCCACACAACAACAACCACCCCTACACACCAAACAACCAAAAAAACAACCCCCTTACCTCCACTAGAAACACAAGAACCAAGCACTAAAGGAAACCCAAATCAAATTACCACTCCGAACCAACAAATTATTTTCTCAAATAAGGTAAACCGGATTTATTTAATTCAATCAAACCTTTTAGTAAAAAAGGAATATTATAATTATCAAAACAAGTTAAAGAAAACAACTTAGCTCTCATTCGAGCCAGAAAATCAGCACAAGCATTACCTTCTCTCCAAATATGGGAAATAGAATAATCAACTTGAGAAAACATACTTTTAATATCCCTAAGCAGATAAAAAATATCCGCATTACCAAGGTTAAAACAATTAAGAAAATGAATAACTAATAAGGCATCAACTTCAATCCAAAGCCTTAAAAATCCCCTATATAAGGAAATTTTCAAAGCATAATATAGAGCCTTAAGTTCAACATACAGGACAGAACTAAAAGAAAGAGGGCAAGAAAAGCAAATAAACAAATTACCTTCCTTATCTCTCAACATACCTCAACAACCGTACTTACCATTTGCCACTGAGCCATCAATGTTAATTTTAATGAAAGATCCCTCGACTTTCTCCAATAGACAAACTTAAAACAAATATCAATCTCATTGTTAATGATCTTAGAACAAAGTTTCTTAGCCACAGCCTTAAAGCCACAAAATTGATTATTCTTAAAAAGATCAACATTAAAGAGATTATTAATCTTATCTTTGGCTCTAGCAATAATTCTCTTATGGTTTATAGGAATGTTTCTATACTTGGCATCATTCTGATCCATCCAGATAAACCAAATGAGAATAACATCTATAACCACTTTAATATGCCATCTATAGTAGTTTTATGGAATAAAGTTGTCAGAAAATGATTAAAAGAGAGACGAACTGAAAAATAACAAGTATTAAAAAACTCATCATACCAAAGCTAAATTTTAGCAGCAATAACACCATTAATAAAAAGATGATCAATACTTTCAATATGATAACAACACAAACATTTAGACGGTAAATAAAACCCTTTTTTCATCAGAACAGAATCCACAGGAATGAACTTCCTAATGATTCTCCAAACAAGAACATAATAAGAAGTTGGAATATTGTTACTCCAAATTATATCGAAGATAACAGTCACATAATTTTTCTCCCTAATGAAATGCCAAACGTTTTTAAAGATAAAATAACCATTATAAGAAAGCTTAAACATAATCTGATCCTTAATACCATCAAAACAACTCACCTCCTTAATTATATTACCAATCTCAGCCGGCACCAGCTCCAAAATAACATCCATATCCTAACTATTTTTATTAAAAAAATGCTTAACTTTGACAGAAGAATTAGAAGAAATAGAAAGAAGAGTATCAATGAATCATTACAAAGCCATCTATCTTGCCAAAAAAATGAATTACCTGAGTTTAAACCCCAAACAATGAAAGGTTCCACAATATGCCTAATAGCACACATTCTTCTCCAAATAGCAGAATCACCATGCTTATAAAAACAACATAAAGGATGCTTACCTTTGCAATATTTGAACGACATAAATTTAGCCCACAAACTTTGATTATTTCTAAAGTTCCATCACATCTTAAAAGAAGTTGTGATAGAATCAGAAATTGTTTTATAGCCTAACCCTCCTTCATTCAACGGGCCACACAGCTTATGCCAATAAGGCCAATGCATTCTATGAGGATTAGAATGAGAACCTCAAAAAAATTTATTGAGAATCCTTTCCAATCTATGAACAGTAGCAATATTAGGCTTAATAATTTGAAATAAGTGGAAAGCCATAGAATTTAAAGTACTCTTAATAATAGTAAGCCTACCACCATAAGAAAGAAAATAAAATTCCCAAGAAGAAATATAACTCACTATCTTATTAAGAATCTCATTAAGCAAATGAAATTTTTTACGACATTTGAAAATAGGGGCACCCAAATATTTGAAAGGCAACTTCTGATGCAAGAAGTTAGTATAAGCACCAATTCTGTTAATATTAGATCTAGAAATGCCTTTAGAAGTATAGAAAGAACACTTGTTAGCATTAAACTGGAGGCTACTCTCCAAAGAAAATAAACCAATAAAATCCTTGATTTTCTTAGCATGATTAAAGCTACCATTAGCAAAAATAATAAAATCATCCGCGAAACAAAAATGGGAAATGGGTAAACCACCCTTAGTTTTAAAATACATACTAGGATAACTCTCAAAAAGAGCATTTAAACATCTAGAGAAATATTCCATAGCAATTATAAAAAGAGAAGGTGACAAAGGATCACCTTGCCTAACACCATGAGAAGAATGAAAATAGCCATTAGAAGCTCCATTGAATAAGATTGAAAACCAAACATTTTCAATTGAATTCTTAATAATACCAATAGAAGAGTCAAAAAACCAAATAAATAAATAATACAATATAAAAACTCCCAGGACAAGTTATCATAGGCTTTAGAAATGTCCAGTTTAAAAAGCAAATTACCTCATCTAGTTTTCACATCCAAATCTTGAACCAACTTTTGGGTCAGCAAAATGTTATCTCCCTTTCTCAAAACTGGATTGATTAGGAGAAATAATTCTAGGTAAAAAAGTACCTAACCTCAAAGCAATAATCTTAGAAGTAAGCTTATTGAAAAAAGAACAAAGACTAATAGGCCTAAAAGCAGCCCAAGTGTCCAGATTATCTTTTTTAGGAATTAAAACAATAATAATAGAAGTAAAGAATTTATGTATCTTATTGCCTTCAAAGAAATCAACCACAGCTGCAATAAGGTCCGGTTTAATAATATGCCAACATTTTTGGAAAAATAAAGAAGTAAACCCATCAGGTCCAGCCGTCGAATTAGAATTATATATATATATATATATATATATAGCCTATAATTATTTTTGAATGTTAGAATTTCTTTTACTTACACATAATATACCATTCATTATCATCTTTGACCGACTAGATTTATAAGAGATTACAACTAATTAATTAAATATAAGATTGGGAATTGAAGAAGGGAGATGACTTTATTTAAATTACAATCATTCAAAATTTTGGATGAATGGTACAAGATGTATAAGTGCTCCCGTCCTTCTAAAAGAATAGTTTATTATTTATTTGATTTGATTTTTTGTGTTTCTCCAGATTACTGAACAGATTTATGTTGGATCATGCATACAATCAGAAACTGATGTGCAGAAATTATCAAATATGGTAGATATGCTTTCATTCAGTCATTTTTTTGTAATTCTCTTATAAAAAGTGATCTCTTTGCCTAGATTACATGCGTGCTTATATATTATCGCACACATAACTTGAATGCATTGTCACATGCATATTATGTATAATGCAGATGCGTGCGGATGCCTGCTAAGTACAAGGTTTCCCTGTTCTTTCTATGTATTTTTTTAACTGTAGTTGAAAATTTCTATGCTCTTGCTTCCTGTTGCTCACCTTTTCTGGGACAATCCTGTGCTGAATCATTCTCCATGTTAGAAACTTTTTAAAAGAAATTTTCATTTTTGATGTTTAGAAATCATGCCTTGTCGAAAACATTTCTAGATATTAAATGTAAGGTGAAATTTTGTAGTAATGATGGTAGCCTGTGTTCTTGCCATCCTTGGTAATGTGAGACTCGTTAAGTGTGGTAAAATATAACTCTTGAATATTGAGATCCCTTTTTATGTGTAGTTCCTAATTTAAGCACTATCATGTTGGATCACTCTGAGGATAAGTGACGGTCCTGAAAAGTTGGCCTTTTTGGCCAAGGAGAATATTATCTATATAAAAAGAGTTCATGCTGCTGAAGTGCTCTGTCCATTGTCTCTTCCCACTGTTTCATTCTATTTCCCTATTTTTTCAGTCAACTGCTATTGACACCTTCGACACTTGCTAATTGCTTTATCGCCAAATTGTCACCCGACTCGCACGTCTTCTAATTGCTACAATCCTGCTATCTCCTACAGTCCCCCAATCTGCTAATTGCTGTAGTCGCCCAATCTGCTAATTGCTATAATTCCCCAATCTGCTAATTACTATAGTCCCCACATTTCCTTTGCTACATGCTTATAAAGTTGTCCGGTCCCTATTTTGGTTCTTTATTTTTCTCTATTTTGTTTAGTTCTTACGTATAAATATAGACTTGGACTTTTATGGAAGGTTTATGCTACTTGAATTCATGAGGGATGACGGAAAACTTATCGTTTGAAGGAATCTTGACATATTTTGAGTGTTTCTTATTTTTGGTCCTTTGTAGGCTATAAACAAAATCCTCGAGCTTTCTAAAACTCAATAAGCATTTAGTATTAAAATAGAATTCTAGTTTTCCTCTTTATGTATTTGCTTGTTGGATTTGTATTCTTCAAATGAGTCATAGGTGTGGATGACTATTTTTAGGGATGAGGCTCCTTGTACTGGCCTAAGATCTAGTTCTTGTTTTGGGTGATTTCTATCATTGTTTCCATTTTAATAGATCAGATACTAAAGAGGGGGAAATATGTATGTATAAGGTAGTCAAACAAGGAGATAGGATATGTAACGATTTAGTTCAAGTGAAGTTCATGAAAGATGAAGATTAAAAAATGCTTTTATTAGAAGAGGATATTCAACAAAGGTGCATGTGATATTTCGATAAGCTTTTCAATGAAGACTGTGAAAATACTGTAGTTACCTTAGCACCTAAATGAAAATAAAGATTTAGTTTTTATCGTTGTATTAATAAAATTGAAATTAGAGAGGCTTTAAAAAAAATGAAGTGTGGAAAAGCTGTTAGACCTGATGATATTCCAATAAAGGTGTGGAAATGCTTCGGAGATGAATGAATTTTTTTGCTTACAAAAATTTTCAATATTATTTTGAAGATTTAAAAGATGCCGGATGAGTGAAGTTGGTGTGTGTTAATTCCTATTTTTAAGAATAAAGGTGATACACAAGAGTGTGCAAATTATAGATGAATTAAATTAATATGTCATATATTAAAACTATGGGAGAGAGTTATTGTGCATATGTTACAAAATGATACTAATGCTTCTCAAAATCAATTTTGATTCATGCATGGTAGGTCTACTATGGAAGCTATACATTTATTGAGAGCTTTGATGGAGAAGTATAGAGAGAATAAGGAGGATCTACCTATGATATTTAATGATTTAGAGAAGCATATGATAAAGTTCCAGGAGAAGTGTTTTGAAGAGTTCTAGAAAAGAAATGAGTTAATAATGCTTATATTTAAGTTATTAAAGATATGTATGCAGAAGTTATTACTTATGTTCAAAGATAAGGTGGTTTGATCAAGTATTTTCCTATTCCAGTTGGATTACATCAAGGATTAGCTTTAAGCTCATATCTTTTTTTCTTTAGTCATGGATGTTCTTAATAGACATTTGCAAGAGGATGTATCTGGTGTATGATTTTTTGTTAATGATATTCTTCTTGTTGATAAGATTTGGGAGAGAGTTCAAGAAAAACTTACATTATGGAGGTCAATCTTAGAATCTAAAGGTTTTCATCTAAGTTGATCTAAAACTGAATACATGGAGTATAATTTTAGTAATATTAGATATAGTGGGGGATTGTGACTTTGGGTGATCAAGTTATTCATATGAGTAAAAGTTTTAGATATATTGGGTCGGTTGTTCAAAGTGATAGTGAAATCGATGGGGATATTATTAGTAGAATTCAAGTTGGATAGTTGAAGTGGAGTAATGCATCGGGCTTGTTGTGTGATAGAAAAGTACCCCTCAAACTTAAGGAAAATTTTATGAGATGGTGGTGAGATCTATAATGCTTTATAAAGTGTAGTATGTTGGTCATTAAAATAGAAACTTAAAATTAAGTTTAGTGTTGCTGAGATGAGGATGATAAGGTGGATGAGTGGCTTCACTTTTAGAGACAAAATGCGAAACAAGTACATATGTGAAAAGTTGGAGTAGCTCCAATGGTAGATAAGGTTAGAAAGAGTCTCCTTAGATGGTTTGGACAAATAAAACGTCGGCCTTCCGATGCCCGAATCAGGAGAGCAAATGTATTGGATTTGGCCTATGTGGTATAGGTAGATCTAAAAGTGTTGGCTAGAAAATATTAGAAATGATATTCTTTTATTAAATTTAAATGAGAATTTGACTCTTAACATGACACAATGGAGAAAAAGGATTCATATTGCCGAACCCACGTAGTGGGATAAAAGGCTTGATGCTGCTGTTGGTGTTTACTAGTTGTGCATGTGTGTTTGGAATTTAGTTAAGTGTGGTGTGTATTAGATTTTTGTTTCATAGTGTGAAATGTGAGTTTGAAATTTTCACTTTTTTTGGTAACCTTAAGTTTTCATTTAGAATGGAAGAAGCAATTTGTTTTTTTTTTTTAAATTAAAAGTGACAATTTTTTGATAAAGTTAAGAGCGGGTAACCTGTGGATTATAATTTTTTATGTGATTTCATTTTAGCATATCATCCTTGACCCTCAAACATCCTACATCAAATTGATATCAAATCCTATGACTGCTACATTATGTCAATCATAATCGAGCATAATACTTAGGCAAAAAAAAAAAAAAAAAAAAAAGAAAGTGTTTTAAGCAAATTGGGGCAAGTCATGGTTATTCTAAACAAGTACAATGTAACCATCATGATGATCAATATGTTCAATGGGAGGAATGATCTTGAGTTATTTTTGGAATGGCTGATAATTTGGTTTTTTGTCTTTCGTTTTTGGAGAAAACATTTTGTTTGATTTCTAGAAGTTTAAGTTGCTGAAATAAAATTAGCTGGACATGATCAAATTTATTGGTGTAGTGTTTCAAGCAAAATGAATTCAACATGGTGTTGCAATGGACATATACTTAAAAGAGCGTTATATGTCATATGATGATCTCAATATTAATTGAATAATCACTTAAATGGTTGCAACCAAAATAATCTTTAGCGTGTTTGAATATTATAATAGATTTGCAAATTTTGTAACTTAGCCAGTTTTGCCTCGAGGCATTTTTGTGTTCTGTTAAGGGTCTAAGGCATGAAATTAGGGTTGACTCAAGTTACAATTTACCAAGAAACTTGAGTGAGGCTTACTAGATTTTTAAATATCGGGGGATATTATGAATCATCTATTAGTGATATATCTAGGATTTTGGCATCATTAATTGAAGTTTTAATAATCTTATTTGTTTAAAAAAATTGCCAATGCTGTTTATTCTTTGATCACGTTATTGAGATTGAAGAGGATGTCTCCATGTGTTCATAGGCGTGATTAAATTTTCATTCAAACATCAAATGAGAGAGGTCTCAAAGCGCTAAAAGCTTGACCATTAGATCAATTTTTTTTTACAATTTGATTAGACGGATTTGAATTTTTTAATGATAAATTTACATTCAAATTTAAATTCAATTTAGATGATTTCTCTAGGAATTATCGTTAAGTTCAAAGTTATTTAGGTTTGTTATAATGGATATGATTCCTCTCTTTGTGGGGATTGTTTAGGAAAAGATTAGATCTTATTGACCTCCCTTTTGATGCCGATCACTCACATAGCTGTGGAATCTAAAAAAGAACTAAAAAAATTCTCAAAACAAACTTCCTCTCTCTTGTCAACATTTGCTTGCGGTCATTTCCTTCATCTCTCAACCTTTTAGCTTTAATCGAAGGGGCTGGGCACGCTCATGTAACTTCTTATGGAAGGAAGCCTTGGCACTCGGCTCCTGTAGCAGGAAGCACTAATAGAAGCCCCTTTTGTCACTATTTTCCCGGTGACTTGGAGTTGCCTGTTTCTCCTTTGATATGTTTTGCATTGCTAAATTGCTCTGTTGTGCTGTTTGGTTGAGAAGCTGCTGCTGCTATTTTGGTGCCACTACTTCTTGATTGTTGTTGCAAATTTAAGTGTTGACACAAGCCACTCAAAGGAGAACAATCGGCACTTTCTCTATATTTTTTTAGAAAATATAGTAGGGAAAACTCAAAAGAAGGTAGATCTATGGATCAATTTGTTATCATAACAGTGATTCTTGGTCTATGGTAAAAATGAAGAAGGGTACTAGGACAAGGGGAAGTTCCCTCTTGTCTTGGAGACGCATCAAATGTCAAGATGAAGAAAAGAAGGGAATAAAACTAATTTAGCTGATCAAGTGGCTAGATTGATGGAATAAATAACCGAATGATGGAGTGATGAGAATATAAGAACTACAACTTTGACTAGGGTTCCAAGTCATATCACTCCTATTTCCATGATAAATACCAACATAGTTGAAGAGGATGAAGATGGTGATATGCCTACCACTCATGAAAGATGCTTTCATAGTCCACGTGGGTATTCCTACATATGATTGGACAATTGATGCTAAGAAGTTCAATGCATGGATCAACCACTTGTAAACTTCATCTTGTATGGGTATAACACCAGTGATTAGGTTGCTTTTGCTTGATTGGAATTGAGCCATCATGCACCGATGCTGGGAAACACCTATCTAAAGATAAATGACCATTATGAGGTGACTTGCGCTATGTTCAAACAACTGATACATTGAGAGTTCTACTGTATAGAGTATATAAGAGATTGTTGAAAGATGTGGCATAGTTTTCTTGTGTGGGAATACACCCCGGAGCATTGACGTCTGATTATTACTTTTGAATAAGTCTTGGAGAGGTGCAAACACTAATGAGTGCACCTCAGTACTTTATTTTCAAAATTTAAATGAACTTCACTTGTTGTTAATCTTCAATCTCAATTAGACCATTATGTGCAATGGCCATGGAGCGCAGTAACCAAGGAAGAATAGAGCAAGCTTAAGAACCATCCAAAGAATGTTCTTCTTTCACCAAAATGATGAAGGAAAAGAAAAAGTGGTGATGACCCTTTCTCTTATAAAATCAATAGCTCGTTCCATGGCCATTATTAGATATCTAGTCACACAGAAGAAAAATGAGTAAAAGCTCAAAACAATCCCCCAACTATTGATAAATGTCTAATTTAGTCCCAGAGTTTCGTTGTCTCATTTTAGTCCCCTTGATTATTAGAAATTGCGCTAATTTACTCCCGAAGCCTAAAATAAGAGTTAAAGTTAACTTTAAAGTTAAATATGAAGGATATTTTAAGTATTATAAGGGAATATGAGATTACATTGCTTTATTTTATTATTTAATAAATTATATTATATTGTTAATCCAGTACATAATAATGGTGCATAAATAGTAAAAAAATTATATTTTTTAAAGCAAAGCCTAACATTGTTCTTCTTTATCATATTTTAATATAAACTGAAATTTATTTTAATAATTTTTAATCTACTACATAATCTATAAAATTATTAAAATATGGTAAAGAAGAACAATGTTAGATTTTGCTTTAAAAAATATAATTTTTTCGCTATTTATTCACCCTTGTTATGTACTTGAAAAACTATATACTATAATTTATTAAATGATAAAATATAGTAATGTAAGCAATATAATCTCATATTCACTTGTAATCAATGTTTAAAATTGTGTAATTGAGTATTGAGGCGTTTTTCGTTCGTGAGGCGAGGCTACGTTTTGAGGCGTAAGCCTCAAAATCAAAAGATTGCGTAAACATAAAATGATAAATATTTTATATACTAATGAGTAAAAAATATAAAACATAAAAAGACACAATATGTGAAGTGAAATCAAAATATCAAGCATGTACCCAGCGATATCGAGCATGTACCGAGCATGTACCGTGCGGTACCGAGCATGTACATAGCGGTACCGAGCATGTACCTTGCGGTACTGAGCATTATTGTACCAAGTGGTACCAAGCGTTTTTTTTTTAATTTTAAGAGGCGGACGCCTCTAAAGCATAAGGCGAGGTGCGCCTTAGTAAACTTGAGTCGTACGCCTCAATGCCAGCTCTCATTGCGTAGGCTTTGAGGCTTAAAAGTTTAAAATTGCGCAAAGGCGCGCCTCTTATTGCACAATTTTAAACCATGCTTGTAAAACCTAAAAAATATTTCATATTTAACTTTTGAGTTAACTTTAACTCTTATTTTAGGCTATGGAGCTAAATTGACTCAATTTCTAATAGTTGAGGTACTAAAATGAGGCAATGAGAAACTCAAGAACTAAATTGGACATTTATCAATAGTCGGGGGGCTATCTTGAACTTCTACTAAAAAAAAAAAAAAAAAGTGGTTGCACATGAACTTTTTCATGAAAAATGAAAGAAAAATGGGAAAGGCAAAACAAATGTTGTTGTAGTGGACATCTTGTTGAGTGCAATAGAAGATGAATATTTTTCTTTATCTCTAATGGAAATGATGAAGGATATAGTAGCAGGGGGTATTGTTTAATGTGGCCACACAAGTGTTGTTAACCCTTGTGATGTTGGTCAAACAAGAGGTGGTTAACACTAGGGGTGTAAACGAGTTGAGTCGAGTCGAGTTTAGACCCTTATCGAGCTCAGCTCGTTACATGGAAAGCGAGCTCGAACTCGAGCTCGAGTCGAGCTCGAACTCGAGCTCGTCTAACTGTAAACAAGCTCGAGCCGGCTCGACAACCATGGGCGGGAATTTTTAAATTTAGGCTGGATTTTTAAAATTTGAAAAATTAGGCGTAATTTTTAAAACTTAAGCGGGAGTTTTAAAACTTAGATAAAATTTAAAAAATATATATGACATGTTTAACATTTAAATAAAAATTAGGTGATTATTATTATTTTTTTATATTTATATTTAATAAATAAAATAAATTTATTTTAAAAAATATAAATATTTATTCGAGCCGGCTTGCGAGCTCACGAGCCGAACCGGCTCAAGCTCGAGCTCGTTTACTAAACGAGCTCGAACTCGAGCTCGAGCTCGACTCGCGAGCTCGATAAGCTCGGCTCGCGAGCCCATAAACGAGTCGAGCTCGAGCCGGCTCGCGAGCCGGCTCGGCTCACTTACACCCCTAGTTAACACCATCAACGACACTGACATCTATAAGAATCTCATTTCTATAAATTTAGCATGGAATTAGGGTTAGACATGTGGGCTCCAAAAAATTCCATTTTGGGTGTGATCCCGGGGGAATTTTCAGAATGCATATTGGGTTTTAGATAAGACACTACCCAGAGATTTCGCCCTCATTTTGTGAGGACTTTTTGATCTGAGTTCTGGTTTCCTATAGGCGCAAGCCCCTATAGTTAATTACCCCTTCTGATAACAGGAGAGAACTTTCGATTAAGGCTAGTCGTTTAAGCGTCCACATAGGTTATTCGTATAATAGCAATAATTTAGGGTTTAAATTTTTAATTGGGATGATTTGAAATTTAGAGTTTATCACCACAAACTTAAAACTGATGGTGGGGGAATGAAGACGGGGGGAATGAAGACGAGCCCGATCAAGATCCCATGGTTCCGTCGTCCCGGGCTATCATATTCCCTGGTCTACTTAGTCAGAGGAAGTAGTCGACCCAACCTGACAGAAGGCAACTTGTCGGCAGCCATGGGTTGCTTCGTCCAAGAATACCTTGTAGACCTGGGTTGGAGTTTGTCTAAGGGGATATATCTAAATCCACCTTAGCTAACAGAGGGCTTTATGCCTATTGAATATACCATATGATCCATCGCTCAAGGATTTGACACCTTTAGGGAACATACGGGCTTTGGCCGTAATCGTAATATAATGGTGCCATTTTGCGGCAAAACCACCCGATCAGAGGGCACGTGCCACGTCCCTGTTGGCAAGAGACTGTTTGAGGATAAATCAAAGTGATACACCCGACATGCATTCACTCTTTGTGAGCTGAGGTTAATTTCAAATTTATCACCCCCAACAAATGATTGCGGGAGGTGGATGATTTTTTAGTTTTGAGTTTTTAGATGATATATTTGATTTTAAGAATTTGGGCTCTTGTTTGATTTGAGATTTGACATTTGAGATTTAAAATTTGACCCATCCGGTTGAGATTTTCGATCAACACGGCCATCATCGGGGTGACGTTAAAGTCACTTGTATTTTCGTAGGAGTTTTGGGAGGTATTTTGTACTTCAAGTCATGTCGACTCCAGTCCTTTTGAGGAGGATAAAACTTGAATATTAGACCTGCGTAGCATTCTCAAATCATCGAATTTGGGACTTAGATGTGAAGATTGGAGCACATGCGGGTTGTAGCATTTGACCCTGCGCAGCATTCTCGACGATTTGAGTTTGTAACTTTAATAGTTCTGTCGGAGCACATGCAGGGATTTATTTAGTTTTAGAGATCATATTTAATACATAAGGGGGACATTTTAAAATATTTAAATATGATCAAATTATGAGAGTGATTTTTATTTAGAAAATGCCCAATATTTCACATAAGGGCTTACGAACGCCTTCTGTCCGCTTGCACACATGTTGCGGATCCGGTGGCGTTGTTCTAATTCAGGTTTCATTTATATCACATAGAAGATATCCCTTTCCTATTAATATCCCACTCAACATAGCTTACAAAAAAAATGCTTGTTTAATGGATAGTAGGAGATCATGCTAGTATTCGTAGGAGAATTATCTTGTTCGCTAGAAGCTCTCATATTCTCTCTCATAGATAGTCTAATTTGTTTGATACAAGCTCCTTATCTTTAATTGTAGGCTAGTTATTGTAGTCATTACGAATTCCCTATTCCTGCTTATAGGTGAATTGTAGCATATTTGAATGTAATGTTGGAGCTTAAAAAATATTTGATGGTGTGTAAGATTTGCTTGTGTGATCATTGCTAATGCTATAATCTACCACCATTAATATATTCATACATGAATATAAGATCATTTTCTCTCTATCATTGCAGCAGAAATTACTTAAATCAGATGATCTTATAACTATGCTCTAACAATTTGATTCAACATCAATCTTTTTACTTCTTTCATCTTGTGAAAATCTACTCATCAATATCAAATATAACATCTCTTCAGCATTTATCCTTCTAAGATAATATTGAAAAGTTTTGAGGTATAGAATGGAACAAAAGTACTAGCTTTCAAACATTCATTTTTATATGCAGCATCATGTTCTAAGATTTCACATCAAGTATCACTTAAGAGATATTTTTATTTTCATAAATCATATTTTCAAAGATTTGTCTGATAGTTACTCTTTGAATATGATTTACTCATGTAATCAGTGTTATTCATGAATTTATAGTGATTCATGTACTTATGTTATCTCGTTGAGTGTGAGACCATAATGAAAGTTCAATTTGAATGTAGCATATATCAAGTAAAATTCAAATTGAATTAGATTTGAATCCATTTCAAGTTCAAATTTGAGTCCAGTTCGAGCTTGAGTCCTTTTCAAGTTCAAGTGTAAGCCTCGCTCGAGTTTGAGTTCAAATCCAATATCATTTGATTGAATTTGAATTAAAATTGATTTTATATTTGAATTTTGTTCTGATCAATTTTAGATTTTTTTTAGTCCAAGCCCTCTGTAGTTCACTGAAAATTTCGGCAGCCTCCCGGCGTCTCCTCCCCACCGAGGGAGAAATCGGGACGGCACTGCCGTAATTCTTCCTACCCGTACCTAAGGTCGACGGCGTAGGAGCTTCGAATTTAAACCATCTCACCAGGATCTAAGATCGACTGCGTGAGGTCTTCAATTTTGAACCATCCCGGTCAGATCTAAGATGCGACGGCCGGGGTCTTCAAATTTTAAAACCATCCCGGTCGGACCTAAGGTACGACGGCCGAGGTCTTCAACACCTGCTGAAAATAATTTCATTTCTCTCCATCTCACTATTTCTCTTTTTTTATTAAATTAAATGTATAATATTATAATAATATATATATATAATATTACATATATATTATAACAGAGATTATATATATATATAATCAGATGTTATGTTATAATATACATATAATATTATATATTATAATATATTATATAGAGAGTGGGAGACGGAAGGAAGAAGCAAAGCAGAAGAAGCCCGATCGGGCTAGGTCACGCACGGCGGAGCTTTGAGAGCGTAGACGGCGGTCGGCTCGGTGGAGGCTTGTCTGGCCGGAGGTAGGGAGGTCCGGCGTCGGTGGTGGAGCGGCAGGCGGATCTGGTCGGTGAAGAAGGATGAGAGGTGGCTGGAGTTCGGTGGAAGCAAAGAACTCGCGGGATCGGCGTCGGAGCAAAGAGGTAAGTCTCAAACCTTTCTCTTTTTCTCTGGGCGTGAGTGTGCGTAAAACTGTCCGAATGAGAGGGAGCGTTGTTTTATTTCGTGAGTGAGGCGGTGAATGAGCGGATGTGTCGTTCCGTTTGGGTATGTCGGTGGAACGAGCGGTTGAGTCGTGCACTGACGTGGAGTCGGTCGGGTATGTCGGTGGGGAGCGGCTGTTACAGTCAACAAGACACAAACCCCACCCCAATCTTTATCCTTTAGGTTGGATTTTGTTGAAAAGTAGAAATATTAAAAAACTATTTTAAATTTTATTACTGGATTTTGTTTAAAGTGTGAAAGTATATATAAACTTTTTCAAAAGTCTTATAATGGAAATAAATTTAAGCTAATTTAAAAAAAAAAGAAAGAAAAATGTCCTAAAGAGAGGCCGGCAACTAGAAGAGAAAGGTGAGGAAATGGATTGCAATCTTAAGGTTATAAGATGATGGATCTAATAGTTAGAGCCATTAATTCATGTGCTCAAGAATCCTTATCAAGAGTGGTCGACTTATGGGTCCTACGATCTTTCAACACTCAAACTGAATGATATAAATTTACCATTCCAAGTTTGCTTATAATATTTTTGAATGTTGGTTTGTATCGTCTTGAGAATTTTTCCAAGTTGATTTCCTGTTGCACATATGAAGTATAAATCAACTCACTTTCTAGTTCCTATTTTATGAAATTCCTATCCACCTTCACATGCTTTGCAAGATCAAGTTGTATTGGATTATGAATAATGCTATGGAAGATTTATTATCATAGTATATCTTCATTGGCCATTCCTATTTGATTTTTAAATCTTTCTAAATAATTTTGATTCATTGAAGCTCGTAGATATTTTGAGCAATGACTCTAAATTTAAATTTAATGCTAGATTTTGAAATAATAGGTTATTTTTTGCTCATCTATGTTAGGAGATTTCCTCTAAAAAAATGTGCAATATCTAATCATTTATTATCTATCCACTAGTGATTTTGCATAATTTGTATCAATCAAGATTTAAAATTGAGCAATTGGGTATTGAGGCGTTTTTCGTCTGTAAGGCGAGGCATAAGCCTCAAGATGTTTTGAGGCAAAATACTAAAAAAAAAGTTTAAAGTGAAAATAAATGTTAAAAGTGATTTTTTATAGGCCAAATTTTTGAAACGAGCATGCTTAAAGTTACATTTAGCGGAAGGAGCTGATTTTTATAAAAAATTTAATAACGAGCATACGCGCTATTTGTTTCGGCACATTCAAAGAATGCGCCGAAGAAATTGGCGCATTCTTTGGATGCGCCAAACAAGGTGGCGCATTCTACAGAATGTGCTAGACTACTTGGCACATTCTATAGAATGCGAGAAATTACATGGCACATTCATTCTCGCTGGCTGCTAGCTCATTTTGGCAGCTCATTTTTCCTATTTTTGTTGTCCGTAGGAGGGACAAGATCCGGTTTATCGCGGGCAATTGTGGAATTCAGTGGCATGCGTTTAATTCCAGTTGTTGTAGGGTGAGTGGTGAGGATGGAGACTTGGCTATAAGTGGACAAATTTTCGAAACGAGCATGGTTTAAGTCACATTTAATGGAAGTAGTTTTTTAAAAAAATTAAAAACGAGCAGACGCGCCATTTGCTTCGGCGCATTTAAAGAATGCGTCGAACAAATTGGCGCATTCTTTGAATGCGCCAAACAAGGTGGCACATTCTTCATTTTAGGACAATCCTAGGTTTGAACTATATGAAAAGCGCTGAATCATTCGGGGCATTCCATAGAATACGTCGAATCAGGCGCATTCTTTGAAAGCGCCCGCTAGTTCATCGCATTCTTCTCGCAGAGTTAATGATTTTCCTCGTATTCAGGAGCACTCAATATGACCTCAATATGATTGGACAATGCTGACAATGAAGAGATGTGTTGGATCATCACAAATATTACACAAATAAGTAGAGCGACGAGAGAGGGCGGGCAACCGAACATAGGCAAAGCAAGCGGGCAAGTTGGCTGCTACGATTCGAGTTGTTTTTGATGAAAGAAAATGACTTCAATTGTTAAAATGCCTTAAATGTTGTTTTAGCAAAATGTTCGATACATTCAACGTTGTCTTTGATGGTACAAATATTATTTAAGTAGTATTATTATGCTATTACCACCATGTCTATCACTTGGTTTATTAACATCACTGCAGCCACCAAAATAAATCAAGAAAATCTCAATTCATGTTTAGTATGCTACCAAAAATCGTCTTGATTAGGTATGGATCTTGATGCATATCTGAATTGAAAACTTCCAAATTAAATGTAGGATCATTACAAAAAGGAAATTTTTTTTTTATTTCAAGAATTAAATTTTCATCCTGATTGAAGAGAACCGATGTTTATTTATTTATTTTATGTTAGAATTATTTTAGGCTTTACGAGATTTTAAATTATCGATCAAATTATTAATATTTATACATATTGGTTTAAATTAAGAATAAAAAATATATCTAAATAATTTTGATAATTTAAAATTTGATAGAGTTATTTTAGAATTAATGTGAAATAATTTTATGATATAAAATAGTAATTTAAAATAAAGTGACAGATTTTCATATAATTTGTTCTTAAAATTAAAATTTCTAAATAACTTTTTTTTTCATGATTAGTAATCAAGGTCTTAAAAATTTATTTTATGAAAATGTAAAAAAATTTAAAAATAATTTTAGTGGATGAAAATATTGATATATTAATGTGAGAAATTCTAACTCTAATTTTTTTTTATTAAATTATAATTTTTGTATTGGATGGTAAATCTGAAAATATTAGAAATAATATTTATAAATAATATAAAATGTAATATTTAAAAAAATAATAATAATCATAATGATTTGAAAATAAAGATCTTAAATTAAAATAGTATAAATATTTTTTGTTTTAAATTTTCAAATAATTAAAAATAATCATCTTATATTGGAATGTAAAAAAACCATTAAAATATAGTGTAATATTTATTTATTAATTTTATTAATTTTATTTTTAATACTTCAATTCCAATGAGTTCCACAAATCATTCAACATAAATGGAGAGCATTAATTGATTTCCATAAAATATTATAAAGTTGTTGAGTTAGCAATTTATTTTCATTAATTATTAATTTATTGTTAAAGATATTAACATAAAAAAATTACACAAAATATTAATTATTTATGAAATTTCATTACAAAGTTCTAATCACTTCAATATTTCTTTATCACCATGCGCGTGCGGGTTTGGAGTTGTATTTGGGTTGGACAACAATTAAATTTTTTTTGAAATCAATGTTGGAAGCATTCTCAATCCGACGCATCAAGAAACTCCTTCCTCTTTTTACCTGGTCAATATATTAGATTCTCATATGTATTAACAAGGAATGCATCTGCTGTAGGATGCCATCTTCAGTTGAGAATACAATGGGTTATATCGGCTATTGGGTTGCCCACAATTATCTCTACCGATCCATCTTCAAGCTTTCTTGTTTTAGCATGTCTTTCCTTCATAATCTTTATTGGTGCTAGATGTCCTACCATTTCTTCAAACAACCTTTGCACATATTTCCAACCATCTTCGTTCAAACCGGCATGCTCCTTATAAGAGCGGGTCGTCATAGCTATATTATATATGTCCCATATTATGCCGTCTCCATATTGGACCAAGAATGAAGACAACAACAATAATATTCATTTGTTCTAGCCTTCTCCTCTAACGCTTCATCATTGGAGTGTCTTAAACATTCCCTTAATCTAGTGCTGCCCTCCATGATCAACATCTTCAAAGGGATTTTCTTTCCGATGCATTGCACAAGAATATAAAATCACTAGAAGAAATTTTGAGTATTGAAAAAACTATAAACATCAAATTATCGTTAAATAAAAAATATAAGAAACATATATAGTAAGCTTCAGGATAATCTCTCATAACAATATGTAGCTTACTCTATTTAGAGTTCATTAATTTAATTGATAAATATATTTGATTAAGAAATGAAATAACAACATGAACTACATTTTAGAAGCGCAGCAATAACAATCAAACTGAACATATTATTTTGACATGTTATTCGTTATTGTTCCATATTCTTTAGTAGATATCTTAGGTGAGCATAGAGTTGTGTTTGTGTAGGACAACATCTGAAGCGAAATTCAAATTTTTGTTGTATTTGTTGTAAATCTTCTCCATTAAGAAAATCCTTTGCCTTACCGTGTTTAGAACTTCGCAATAGCATTTTATAGTAATCTAATATGTGTTGATCATGTTCACGAGACAAATAATAGTATAAAATACAATAATCTATATCAAGCATGGACCTTCCAATCCCTGGTTCAACTATACATTTTCTTTCATGACCAAGTTCCTGAATATGACCCTTTGAGAAATCTATTGGTACAAGGTGGCGGCCATGAATGCTAAAGCTTTGTTGTAGACATTTCCAACCAAACTCTCAAAGTTCAGGGCCAGCTCTATATTCCTTAATTTTTTTTCACTTAATTATGTTTGTGCCATAGTAAGCAATCATCGTCTTCATCCCAAGTATGTATAATACACATAAATAGTTCATTTGATGATACCCTGTCTTCAAACAACTCATATGTAGAAAAAGATAAGCTTTCACACAAGCGGCTGCTTCCCTCTCTAATCATTTGTTTGGTTTGGACACTATTGCTAGCACCCAAATGGGGGAGTACATTGTTAAGTAATGTAGCTAAAATGAGAGATTTACACAAGCTCAAAACGAGTTCATCTTTATTATATAACGCTAATATATGAAGGGAAAAAATATAAATAAAATAATTTCTTCTAATAACAATTAGAAGAAGTCGAGAAATTTTAATTACCAAAGTTCATAATATGAATTAAAATTTATAATTTAAAGCCAAATCTCAAAGATCATGACAATAATACAAGTCAAAACTTAAACTAACGATGCATGGGTAAAGCCCCAGTCCTTGAGTATATCTAATTGGTGCCTTCCGTCTTCTCCTTTGTAGTTGTGGCTCCTCTGAGACCTCATCCACCTTCTGCTCAACTTTGGCACGCTATTGTGTATCTTGTTCTGTTGGATAAGTCCCCATTAACATAATGTCCTATTGTGTGGAGGATGAAGGCAATCCTACTGATGACATCCACTCTAGAATGACCATTGGAAATAATGATTGTGTGCTGGGATGTTTGTATTATGCGCCGTAATATATCTTCCTGTTTGATTAGATTGTCCAATGTGCGGGCTCCAATATGGGGCTTAAAGACCTGCTCTCGTGAAGTCATAATCTATGGATGGTGTGTGAATGGAATGTCGATGCTGATCAGTCTCAACAGTATGTCGGTGTCTGCTCCCCATCGATCGGGATGGAGTATCTGAAATAGGTCGTCTACTATGCTGAGGCCTGTGAGAACTCCCACCATATTCCCTAGTTTGTTGTGCCTCCTCTGTCGATGTATCAAATATGACGTACACAATATAAACTAATCGCTGAACTCTAGTAGAAAGTTCAGTAACTTGATCTACAACCAACTGCAAAAAACTAGTATTTTGTCCTCCCTTGGCAAGTGGCTCAACTATCGTAGAAGATCGTATATAGTAGTCCGCCTATAGAGTAATGAGTGCTTAGTACATATAATAATGGAACACGTACCATTAATCTTTCGCCTGGTGATCCAGGTAAAAAAAGTCTTTGGAGGCTCAGTTTGTTGTTGTAAAAGGTAGATGGAAGCATAAGATCTATACCATCGTAGATAAGCACCTAATTCCCGATTACCTGTGCCTACATGTGGAGTGATGGGAACCACATATGTCATTCTCTCCCATATCTGCAGGTAATCACGGTACTGTATAGTCCCATCCATATCTACTCTACCATGGTCATCAATGCACCTAAAAGATTGATCCATAGGTTCAATATCAGTGGGCTATACATCTGAAAAGTGTCTCATGACACGGTCCAGAAGGTGCCGCCACTCCATATGTTTTCAACTGATAAGCAATACTCATGCCCTCTAAATATCCCTCTCATCATGACACTGTATGGGAAGAACATCTAGAACTTGTGTGTATGGAGTTATGATAACCTAACAATTTGAGATAAGAAAGTATTTTTATTAATTATGAATAATAATAATTTATTATGATTAATCTAATGTAATCATATCTGACTCATTCGCAGACTGTCAAAATCATCTCTATACGTCAACGTGTTAACAGATGGAAACTCATGTATCCTCTTTTCAACCCACTTATTCATTTATAAAAAGCGTTATTGATTATAATACTTTTAAATTCAGTTGACTATTGCTTACTAACCTGCAACCTAAAGGTCGTCCAACTAAGTCAAAAATATGTGAGACTCGTAATGTCGGTTGTCCGATGTGCAATCTTTCTTATGACAAAACCTGTAACAGTGCTACACATCCAGCAATATATTTCCTTGTTAGTCTAATCGCATAGTAGAGCTCCCTATAAAGATGTGCAAGAACCGCATCGCTTATGGACATCCTACTAAAGTTGTCCATGTCTGCAAGAAGAGGTAACCACTGTAGCGAGACATGACTCCGTAATGTATATGGTATCAGAAAACAACTAATCATAAATAGGATGTATGCTCGTACTTGCTGAAAAAAGGCTATGGGGTCAAATCATTATATGACTATCTATAAAAAGTTCATCTTAGCCAACGTAGTGGGAGCATGGACTCAACCTATGCTGAACCCATCATGAAGGTCGCAACATCCTCCTCATCATGTGAAGTGTGGTATACTGTATCCCTGTTAGGATGTGTCCCAAGTAGCTCGTCATAACAACTAAGTCAAGTTGGTCATATGTGGCCTTGCCCAATAATATTTGGGCCCACCACAGCGGATCTATCAACTCTAAGGCCCAACAAAACAAGCACATCCTGTAATGTGCTTGTCATCTCGCCTATCATCAAATGTAATGTATTTGTTAATGAATATCATCTCTCCACCAATGCTATGATAAGATTGTGATCCAACTTAATAAATTGCAATTGCTTGAGATTTTGCAATCCATGGTTTGTTAAGACATATATCATACGAGGGCATTCCACTGGCCATTTCAGAGCATGCGCAGATGAGTTGCGGCAACCAAAGGGGATGCCTCCACATTTTAATTTTCAGAATATTAATGATGTTTAAACATGCAACAATAAAAATATCATGACATTAATTATTTATACGTACCTGATCTGGATCATGCGCCCTGCTAGAACGAGCACGTCTAGCTCTGTCGGTCATACCTGCAAATTATATAATCTAATTCAGTATGTTGCCACTTGAAAATCATTATAATTCATATAATTTTAATTATAAAAATTTAATATTATTATCTCTATTACCTTGATGATGCCAGATTGTATAGACACGTTGCCCTATTGTGATCCTTTTTCTTGCAATGTCCACAACTCTTATTTGAAGTTGATTGGGCCTCACCTATTATATTATAAAATTTATTCAATATGGGTCTACCCACATGCCTCCTAAAATCCGGTGCAAGCAAATGAATTATTTTCTTGTTTGTTAAAGTTTAGCCAAACATCTTTTGGGGGAACAACATAGAATAAGCCGTTGTATGTTGCCTTATATGAGTTGAGCATGAAGTATTTTGATACAGAAGTATTATAATTCTACTGCCTATATCCGGCGACCGCTATGACATGAACGCTTGACACATGATATAATTGTGGTTTCATGCATGTGCAAATACAATTGCTAGGTGTAAGAACCTCAACTTTATGTTGTCGACATGATGTATCCACAACTTCAAATTCTCCTATGTTTATGGTTACTGGTTCAGGGCATCTTCATGCTTTATGTTCACCTCACTGTAACGTAGTCATCATATGAGGAACAAATTCAGAGTCTTCTGCCGTCAGTCACTTCTCAACATCTGTAGACTGCCTTGTAAATAAAGAGACGAGGTTATAATATATGGACATTAATAGACCTTATATTGGAAGACCACAAGCACGTTTAAGAACTCCGTTAAAACATTCTGTTGCAATCGTTGTCATGATGCTGTATCGACATCCGTTGTCAAACATTAACGACCACTTACTAACATCACGTTGTATCAACCATTCATATACTTCTTGCTTTGCATTTCTAATGTGGTTCATCATGCGTTTAAGATCATCATCATCCCATTGTTAGGTTGTTTGAATTATTTCTGTGAAATTATTAATTGAATCCATCGATTCTAATCAAGCTAGGTTTCGTCTTGCATGTTCTTTAATGAACTCAACACCAATATTTTCATCATTTCTATAATTTTTTCTTGATTCATTTATATCTGTCTCATGATGACTACCACTAGCTGCTGAATCAGTACTAACACTATCCATAGTTTTGTATGAATCTATGTCGTTGTTATCCACCTCATCTCCCTATCGCAGTACATTTTTATTTTGGTTTGATTTCGGCATGTATGACGTAGATACTAGATTGTCTTCATATGTGCTATTACTTGTTCTAACCCAACTTGGACGTTCAGTCACACTGGGACGTATAGGCAGCTGTTGTTGCATGAAAGTTGGTTGCTCCGACAAATTAAGCAGGCCATGAAATTTATTTTGCATATCTATCATATTTACTCTACCATTCTATATGTTAGGACTCATTAAAATAGATTTAATTATACGATGTACATTAATTAAAAATTTAACCCCCAAAACATCATAAAATAAGGTTCTAAATACTCACATATGTGCTTCCGTTGACCGACCAGCAATATCGCCATAATTTATTTCTTTAACTTTGATGTATACAACGACAATATGACTTCTACCTTCTGACAACATAAATTCTTAAACCTCATAATAGGTGACATGTGTAGCATAGTAGCCACCATTATCACAAAAGAGACATGTTAGGTTAACAGTGTTTGTTGTAGAATTTGTCCTAAGTGCACGCATATTTTTTTTCTTTTAGCATTGTAAGTGATGTCTTCATTGACGATAAGTGGCCAATTTTGTCCACCAATATATGTATGTGTGAACTCGTCCCTAATACGCAGCTCTCCACTAAAATATAGCATTAAACGTGATATGCTACCATAATTTAAATATATAACATTTTGGTAACATGTCACGTTTAATACTATATTTTGGTGGAGAGCTGCGTATCGAGGACAAATTCACACCGACACATATTGGTGGACGAAATCGGCCACTCATTGTCGGTGTGGACATATCACTTACAATGCTAAAAGAAAGAATTATGCGTGCACATAGGACAAATTCTACAATAAAAACTATTAACCTAACCTGTCGCTTTCGTGATAATGTTGGCTACTGTGTTGCATATGTCACCGATGATGAGGTTTGCGAGTTTATGTTGCTGGAAGGTAGAAGTCATACTGTCGTTGTATATGTCAAGGTTGAAGAAATAAATTATGGCGATGTTGCTGGTCCGTCAACGGAAGCACATATGTGAGTATTTAGAACCTTAGTTTATGATGCTTTAGTGATTAAATTCTTAATTAATGTACGTCGCATAATTAAATCTATATTAACAAGTCCTGACCTATGTATGGTGGAATAAATACGATGGATATGCAAAATATTTTTTATGGCCTGCTTAGTTTGTCGGAGCGACCAATTTTCATACAACAATAGCTGCTTATACGTTCCAGTGTGACTGAACGTCCAAGTTGGGTTAGAACAAGTAATAATACATTTAAATACAATCTAGCGTCTACGTCATACATGTCGCAATCAAACCAAAATGAAAATGTACTACTAGAGGAGATGGGATGGATAACAACGACGTATATTCATACAAAACTGTGGATAGTGGTAGTATTGATTCAACAGTTAGTGGTATTCAACCTGAAATAGATGTAAATGAATCAATGAGAAATTATAGTAACGATGAAAATATTAGTGTTGAGTTCATTGAATAACATGCAAGATGAAACCTAGTTGGATTAGAATCGATGGATGCAAATAATAATTTCACAGAAACCATTCAAATAACCTAACAATGAGATGATGATGATCAATGTGATCCTCAAGTCGTCAATATTATTAGCTCAACAGAAGCAAATATTCATTCAGAACTGTATGAAGGTCAAATATTTCATAATAAATAAGACCTACAGGCTGCAAAAAACGGTTGATCAATTACACAAAATGTTCAATACATAAATTTCACTTCTAACAAAAGTCATCTCATTATTTTTTATACCCAACATAACAATCTACATAGGCCATGTTCTTGGCGATTACATGCATCTCGAAGTAAAAGATTTGGTTTTTTTTGAAAGCAGCCTCTGCAGGTCCTCCACATACATGCACCCAACCTATTATGACGGCTGGGCATCACAATTTTACCTCAAAGTTTATATGTAGGCACATCATGCCAATTATAAAATAACAACTCGATATGAAGCCCAAGGAAATAGTTGCAAGAATGGAGTCGAAGTTTGAAATAAAGATTTCATACATAAAGGCGTGAGATGCACGTAAAAAGCCTTCGAAGCGATATTTGATAGCTATGAGGATTTATATCATTCTCTTCTACGTTTCATTGAAATTATACGTTTGTCCCAACCAGGAATTGTGTACAATATTGAAGTGGTTGAAGATTCACGATTTAAGGCTTTATTCTGGGCATTTGAACCATTAATTTATGGGTGGCAAGAGTGTCGGCCAGTCTTTAGCCTTGATGAAACTTTCTTACTCTGAAAATATCGTGGGACCCTTCTTGCAGCTGTAGGGATTGATGTGAATGGTGGATTATTCTCGTCGGCTTTTGCAATAGTAGAGTCAGAGAGCAACGATTCATGATTTTGGTTCCTTCATAACCTACATGATTTGGTTTGAGTAGTAAAAGAGCGTTAAAATTTGTGCATAATCTCAGATAAGCATCCATGACTTGTGAGAGGGTGCCGAGAAATTTTTCCTGATGCCATTCATAGACACTGCCTTCATCACTTGCGTGAGAACTTCAAAAAATTTATACATCACCGAGTTATTCCTGACATTGAAGGCCTTTGTAATAATATGTACTTAGTCGATAATACAAATGATATGTCCTACTTCAATCGCATGATGAACCATATTAGAAATGCAAAGAAAGAAGCATATGAATGGTTGATACAACGTGATGTTAGGAAGTGATTATTATTATTTGACAATGGATGTTGATACAACATCATGATAACCAATGCATCAGAATGTTTTAATGGAGTTCTTAAACGTACTCGTGACCTTCCAATCCAAGGCCTATAATATCCATATACTATAACCTCGTATCTTTATTCACGAAGCGGTATACAGATGTTGAGAAGTGGCTTATGATAGTGGACTCTGAATTTGTTTATTGTACGATGACTATGTTACAGCGAGGTGAACGTGAAGCTCGAAGATGCCCTGAATCAGTAACCATAAATAAAGGAGAATTTGAAGTTGTGGATACATCATGTCGACCACATAAAGTTGAGGTTCTTACACCAGACAATTGTACTTGCACATGCATGAAACCACAATTATATCATGTGTCATGCGTTTATGTCATAGCGGTCGTTGGATATAGGCGATGAAATCATAATACTTTCGTATCGAAATACTTTATGCTCAACTCATATAAGACAACATACTCGGGCTTCCCCCATAGAAAGAATTATTCCTTTGCTTGCACCGACTTTTAGAAGGCACTTGGGTAGACCTAGATCGAATAATTTCGTAATACAATGGATGAGGCCTAATCAACCTCAAATAAGAGTTGTGGACATTGTATGAATAAGGGTCAAAATAGAACAACGTATCCATATAATCCGACATCATCGATGTAATAAAGATAATAATATTGTATTTTTATAGTTAAAACTATTTGAATTGTAATAATTTTTAAGTAGCAACATACTGAATTAGATTATATAATTTGTAGGTATAACCGACAGAGCTAGACGTGCTCATTATAGCATACACGCTCCTTATCATAGTGCTGCAGAAAGTGTACCAGTGCAGAATAGCATAACATTACTAGGGGCATCAAATGGGGCGCATGATCCAAATCAGGTATGTAGAAATAATTAATGTCATTATATTTTCATTGTTGCATGTTTAAACATCATTAATATTCTGAAAATTAAAATGTGTAGGCATCTCCTTTGGCTGTCGCAACTCATATGTGTATAGCTCGGGAATGGCCAGTGAAATGCCCCCGTATGATATATGTCTTGACAAACCTTGAATTGCAATATCTCAGGCATTTGCAATTCATTTGGTTGGATGACAATTATATCACAGCATTGGTAGAGAGATGATGTCCATTAACAAACACATTCTATTTGAGAATAGACGAGATGACAATCACATTACATGATGTGCAAGTTTTGTTGGGCCTTAGAGTTGATGGACCTGCTATGGTGGGCCCAAATGTTGTTGTGCAAGGCTGTATATGGCCAACTTGGCCTAGTTGTTGTGACGAGTTACTTGGGACACATTCTAGTAGGGATACAATATACCACACTTCATATGATGAGGAGGATGTTGCGACCTTCTAGATGGGTTCAGCACAAGTTGAGTCCATGCTCCCACTACGTTGGCTAAGATGAACTTTTTACCAAGTCATATGATGATTTGGTCCCAAAGCCTTTACTTCAGCATGTACGAGCATACATCATATTCATGATTAATTGCTTTTTGATATCCGATACATCACGGAGTCATGTCTTGCTACAGTGGTTACCTCTGCTTGCGGACGTGGACAACTTTAGTAGGATGTTCATAGGCTGTGGGTTCTTGCCCATCTTTATAGGAAGCTCTACTATGAGACAAGACCAACAAGGACATATATTGCTGGATGTGTAACACTGTTGCAGGTTTGGTTATGGGAAAGATTGCACATTAGACGATTGACACTATGAGTCTCACAGATTTTTGACTTGGCTGGACGACCTTTGGGTTGCAGGTTAGTAAACATTAGTCAACTGAATTCAAAAGTATTATAAATAATAACACTTTTTATAAATGAATAGGTGGGCTAAAGAGAAGATATGTTAGCTTCTATTTGGTAATACGTTGACATATAGAGATGATTTTGACGGTCTTCGAATGAGTTAGGTATGATTACATTAGATTAATCATAATAAATTATTATTATTCGTAATTAATAAAAATACATTCTTATTTTAAATTATCAGGTTATCATGACTCCATATACGTAAGAAGTTTTAGATGCTCTTCCCATACAGTATCAGAATGGGAGGGGTATTTGGAGGGCACGAGTACCGCTTATCAGTTGGAAACGTGCGGAATGACACCTCCTGGACTATGTCATGAGTCCATTTTCAAGCGCATAGTCCACTGATGTTGAACCTATGGATCAATCTTTTAGGTGCATTAATGACCGTGGTAGAGCATATATGGATTGGACTATACAGTACTGTGATTACCTGCAGATATGGGAGGAGAGAAGGGCATATATGATTCCCATCACTCCACATGTAGGCACATGTAATCGGAATTTAGGTGCTTATCTACGGTGGTATAGATCTTGTGCTTGAATCTACCTTTTACAATCACAAATTGAGCCTCCAGAGACCTTTTTATCTAGATCACCAGACGAAAGATTAGTGGTATGTGTTCCATTATTATATGTACTATATGGATTATTTCCCCTAATTTTTATATTTTTTAATAATTAAGCACTCATTACTCTACAGACAGACTACTATATACGATCTTCTGCGATAGTTGAGCCACTTGCAGAGGGAGGAGGACAAAATACTAGTTCTTTGCAATTGGCTGTAGATCAAGTTGTTGAACTTTATGCTAGAGTTTAGCGATTAATTTACATTGACTACACCACTTTTGATACATCTATAGAGGAGGCACAACAAACTATGGAATATGGTGGGAGTTTTCACAGGCCTCAACGTAGTAGACAATCTATTTCAGATGTTCCATCCCGATCGATGGGGAGCAGACACCGACAGACTGTTGAGACTGACTGCATCGACATTTCATTCACACACCATCCATGGGTTATGACATCACGGGAGCAGGTTTTTCAGCCTCACATTGGAGCCCGTTATATTACGGTGCACAATACCAACATTCCATCACATAATTATTATTTCTAATGGTCATTACAGAGTGGATGTCATCGGTAGGATTACCTTTATCCACCTCGCAACATGGCATTATGTTAATGGGGAGTTATCCAACAGAACATGGTACGCAACATTCACAATAGCATGTTGAATTTGAGCTGCAGGAGGATGAGGTCTCAGAAGAGCAACAACTATAAACGATAAGGCGGAAGACACCAATTAGATATACTCTAGGACTGGGGCTTTACCCAGGCATCGTTAGTTTGAGCTTTAACTTGTATTGTTGTCATGATATTTGAGTTTTGGCTTTGAATTGTAAACTTTAATTCATATTATGAACTTTGGTTATTAAAATTTTTCGACTTCTTCTAATTGTTATTAGAAAACATTATTTTCTTTATATTTTTTCCCTTCATATGTTAGCTTAAATAATAAAGATGAACTCGTTATGAATTTGTGTAAATATCTCATTTATAAGTTAAATTAAACTCAACAATGTACTCCATCATTTTGGGTGCTAGCAGCAGTGTCCAAACCAAACAAACGATTAGAGAGGGAAGCAGCCGCCTGCGTGAAAGCTTATCTGTTCTTACAGATGAGGTGCTTGAAGCCAGGGTATTATCAAATGAACTATTCAAGTGTGTTATGCATACTTGGGATGAAGACGAAGATTGCTTACTGTGGTACAAACATGATGAAGTGAAGAAAATCAAAGAATATAGAGCTGATCCTGAACTTCGAGAGTTGGGTTCGAAATGTCTACAACAAAGCTTTAATATTCATGACCGCCACCTTGTACCAATAGATTTCCTGAAGGGTCGTATTCGGGAACTTGGTCGTGATAGAGAAGTTATAGTTAAACGAGGGATTGGAAGGTCCATGCTTGATGTAGATCAATGTTTAAAATTGCGTATTCGGGTATTGAGGCGTTTTTCATTCATGAGGCGAGGCGTAAGCCTCAAAATCAAAAGATTGCGTAAACGTAAAATGATAAATTTTTTATATACTAATGAGTAAATAATATAAAACATAAAAAAGCATAAGATATGAATTGAAATCAAAATATCTCAATAATAAGACAACATGAAATATAGTTCAACTCAAAATTATATCTTTCCCAAATCACAATATTTTTTTCATTAACATATAATTCCAATTTCCAAAAAAAAAATAGCAATGACATATCACATAAGAACTCATAAGTCATCAGCACTGTAATCACTAAGGGGTTCTTCATTTGAATCATCATTATGGTGAACTGCTCTCTCTCCTTCCTCCTCTCCTATAGAGTCCAATGTCAGACATTTACTTCAAGATTTATGTAAGTTTTAATATATATAGCGTTAAGGCGTAAGCCTTATGCCAGTGAGGCGAGGCGGGCCTAAACCAAGTTGAGGCGCAAGCCTCATAACAAAAACTCGAGGCGTAAGCATCGAGTCGTTTTTTACTGGAATTGCGCAAAGGCGGGCCTCAAGGCGAGCCTCATATTGCACAATTTTAAACCATGGTTACGTTAGTCTCGAGAATACCAAGTTAACAATCCAGCTAGAGTAGAAGCCTACGATATCTTTTCAACTTAAACCTTGCAGTATTACTTATCTAGATGATAGAGCCAAAAACCAAACAAGTCCTTGACTTTAGAACATTGAGGAATATGAACTACAGAAAATAGTTCTGGCATCCACTGGATCCGCAACATCTATGCAAGTGGACAGAAGACATTTACAAATATTTCAAAGTACCCATGCACATGCACCGTAATTTGCATGCACATAGGTACACTAAAGGGATAAATACAATCTCAACACACATGGGCCCCAGCGAGCATGTTATTGATACGCACGTGACGCCTAGGGATGATGCGCGGGTCAAATGGTGAGTCTAAGTCTGAACCCGATCCTCCTATACGGGCAAATAAGAGTCGACACGATTCGACCATTAAATAAATATGCGGCCGCTTGGACGGTCGGGATATTTACTTAATACTTTCATAGTACGCCTTCAAGGTCTTCAATAGAGAAAACTCACCAACAAAGCTCTAAAGCCTACGAAACCCGATCATCCTAAATAGGAGTCGACAAGTTTAATTATAAAATGCCCCCAAACACTCGCGTGGGCCCCAGTGAGCGTGTTATAAGTACACACATGACGTCTAGAGATGCTGCACGGGTCAACAAGTGAATTCAGATATGAACCCGATCCTCCTATGCGAATCAATAGGAGTCAACAGGGTTCGAACCATTAAATAAATATACGATTGTGGTGACCGGTATATTTATTTTAATATAATCATTTTAGGCCTATAATTAAGAAAATTCACTATTAAAGGCATAAAGTCTACAAAACTCGATTCCCTATCGATAAGTTGATAGGGTCGACAATGCTCAAACTATAAATAAAAATGACCCTAAACAACCTCGATGATGGCCGTGTTGAATGCTAATCTCAACCGGAGGGGTCTATTCCAAATAATTCAAAATGCCATCCAAATGTCCAAAAATCTCAAAATCCCAAAGATATTTAAAACTGAAATCTATCCATTAACACTTAAAGCAAAATCCATCCACCCTCCGCAACAGTTTGTCAAGATGGACAAATTTGAAAATAACTTCAGCTCATATAGAGCTAATGCCTAGTCGAAAATATCACTAGGATTCATTCTCAAACAATCCCCTGCCAATAAGGACGTGGTACGTGTTCTCTAATCGCCGGTTTTGCCACCAAATGGCACAAATAAATATCGGTTATGGCTAGAGCCAATACGCTCCTTAGTGGCATCAAATCCTTGAGATATGAATCAATATGATATGATTGATAGGGCATAAAGCCCTCTGTTAGCTAAGATGGATTCAAATTTGTTCTCTTAGGCAAATATTCACCCCAGGTCTACAAGGTACCCTTGGACGAAGCAACCCATGGCTGCCGACAAGGATCCTTCTGTCAGGTTGGGTCGACTACCTCCTCTGACTAAGTAGACCAGGGACCACAATGGGCCAGGACGACAGAACCATGGGATCTTGATCGAGTCTATCATCCATTCCCCCACCATTTTCTTTAAGTGCAAGAATTTCTATTTTAAATATCAAACTTTCTCAAATATCCAATTCCAAATCTTCAAATTCCCAAATCCAAATCCATGCTGCTACTATATGCCATATAACTCGTATTAATAAGTATCTGATTGACGACTAGCCTTAATCGAAAGTTCTCTCTCGTTATCGAGAGGAGTAATTAACTATAGGGGCTTGCGCCTATAGGAAACCAGAACTCAGATCATAAAGTTCTCACAAAATGAGGCCGAAATATCTGGGTAGTGTCTTATCTACAAACCCATCTGCCTTCCCAAAATTTATCATGGAACTTATTTCGTTAAAATCCCCCCCCCTCCGAAGAAAAGCAAACAGCGGGCGAAGGCCGGGGCCGAATTTTCGGAGCCCACACTCTATATATGTAAGCAGCTGTTATAGTAAAAGGTTGTACGAGTGTTATTTCACTGAAATGGAAAGCTACTCTTCTTTCCTCTATATCTCCTCTCTGTTTGCATTAGCTTAGGACTGCATTTCTACACGGTATCAGAGCCTCTCTGGCTCAGCCTAATAGTCACCAGGATGGCAACCCCCTCTTCCTCACGCACCGACGACGCCTCTAATAAGCTCACCCAGAAAATGGTCATCATCCCCTCCTCCCTTAAATTTCTCATTTCCAACATTAAGACGATCGTTCCAGTCCAGCTGTCAAATGACAACTACTCTACCTGGCGATCCCAAATTCTCAAACTATTTAGGGCGAATAGTTATGCCTCCTTCCTTGACAAATCCACACCTGTTCCTCCCCGCCTCATTCTCGACACTACCGGCACATCCAGACCGAACGAGGCACACCTCCGTTGGACACTGATAGATTAGAATTTAGCAGCCACTCTATGCTCCACCATTACCGCTAGCGTCCTCCTATAATTCCTTCATCTCGACACCTGTGCAGACATTTGGAGCATGCTTGAACAACACATTCAAGCCATATATCGGTCGTGCGTGATACAACTCAAGAATGAGCTACATCACATCTCCATGGGACTATAGACCATGATCGAATATCCTACGAACATCAAGGTGCTGGTCGACAACATCACAGTTGTCGGTTGCTCCATCGATAGTGAAGACATTCTGCTATACACCCTCAACGGACTTCCTCAGCAATATTAGGCATTCAAGACCTCCATCTGAACAAAATTATCCCATGTTGGACTCGAAGACCTTTGCTCTCTTTTCCTCAGCGAAGAGATTAATCTGTCCACCGCACTCGCCAAAAACCAGTCAAACCCCAACATTCATGCCACACTCTACACCAGTAGATGAAGAGGTCTCACCTGTGGCCGATTTTCATCCCGCATACGGCACGTGTACTACACTTACCTCTATATATGTAAGAAGCTGCTACAGTAAAAGCTTTTACAAGTGTTATTTCACTGAATTGAAAAGCTACTCTTCTGTCCTCTGTATCTCCTCTTTGTTTGCGTTAGCTTAGGACTGCATTTCTACATTGTGCAAACTTCATTAGTTGCATTCATAGATTTACCTTCATCTAATATTTTTTTCTCAAACCCTGAGAACAAATTCCGTATAAAAAAATGTTATAGCGTTTCTCTTCTCTTGTTCATCACACTTTCTGATGGGATGATCTAGAATCAGCATATACAACCTTACTCTACTTATAGCGTACACCTCATTTTCATTATATTTTCTCAATTATGGATAATCCCACTGTTTTGTAG
The DNA here is from genome assembly GCA_016618105.1 of Dendrobium huoshanense. Classification (NCBI taxonomy): domain Eukaryota; kingdom Viridiplantae; phylum Streptophyta; class Magnoliopsida; order Asparagales; family Orchidaceae; genus Dendrobium; species Dendrobium huoshanense. The sequence continues at coordinate 56,608,110 of CM028342.1, read as the reverse complement.
TCACAAACCCCTTAAGAATCCATCCCCATCTGTTTGTGCGTGTGCAGAATTATTTGTTTATTCTCTTTCTCTCCTTTGATCCTTTCAATTTCAAAAGACATGACCAGTTGGTGGATTCTAAGGATGAAAGGACCAAGAGTCGCTTTGGCAGTGGAAGTCTGCAATCAAAAGCATTCTTGAACAAATTTAAGTATTTGTGATAGGCCTGCGTACTTGTCTAAACCTAAGTTCCATGCAAGATTCATTTTTTACTGGAATCAGCAATATATGCGCTTTTTCTTATATTTCAGGGAATTATTCCTAGTAGTTGCAATGCTCGTCTTGAAGTTGTCATATACTGCACATTTAGTTTCACATACATATTATTTTACATTTCCTTTTGAAGATAAATGTTGGTGATTTTTTATGTTTTGTTTTGTAGTTCGCTACTGTCCTAGTTTTATATTTGCCAAATTTAGTTTTTGTACCCAGGGAATCACTGCTGTTCTGAACTTTCAAAGCGAAAGTGAGCGGGCAAATTGGGGGATTAATTCACGAGCTATCAATGAGTTCTGCTGCAACTCAAATATTCTTATGGTGAACTATCCTATTAGGTAGGTGAACGTATATCATATTTAAGATGTCTTGGCATCTCTCCAGACTTCTGATCAGGTGCATTTATTTTTAAGATTGTTAAAAAAATTATACAGGTAGTTTCAAAACTCTGATTTATTCTGCTTTGTGTTCTTGTATGCTTCATCTTATTTTTTATCTATATATTTTAAATTTCTTATGAATGATGGATGCTACAATATTTGTAAGTTTCGTTACATATAGACTTGTTGAATTTAGAGTATTCCACATTTTTGATATCATTTTTTATCTAACACAACAACGGGAAGTTAAACAATATTCACTCCATTGAATTATTGTTATGGAAATATAGTTATTTCTTGTACAGATTAAAATTAATATTCAATGTAAGAAGTAAAGATTAAAATATTAAAGTTAATTATGATTTTATGATATTTTATAAGTAAGATTAAGTTTATTCAATGATGATTTTAGAATATAAAAAAAATAAAAATAATATTTTCTTCATTAAACATCTGATACTTTTCATTCATTTGAAAAGTGAAATAAAATATCCATTAATATTTCATTACATCAACGGAAGCATCTAATAACTTAAAGGTTCATCAAAGTCATACTTACAGAGCTACTAATACAATTTCAAAGTAATACTTTATTGAAATATTTTCATACCTCTAATGTAGTACGTCCAAAATAAGATTTTATATGTTTATTTAACTATTTTCCTAATTGATAATGTTTTAGAAAAAAGGTCAATTTTCTTACATATACTATGTATATTCTTTACGGATAATAACAAAAATCATTATGAAAGCATGCAACAATATAATTATGAACTTTGAACATACAAAATATTTCAGTATTTATCTTTGTTTGTGAAGTCTACATTTAGATATGTAAACAGTTCAATGATATATTAGTTTAAAATTGTATTAGTGGCTTTGTAAGTATTATTTTGATGAAACTTTAAGTTATCATATGCTTTCATTGATATAATTGAAATATTAGTAGGTATTTTATATAACTTTTCAAATAATTAAAAAGTATCAGATGTTTATTGATGAAATTATTATATTTATGTTTGTTGCACTCTACAGTACTTTTAATGGGTACTATGGGGTGTTACAAAAGTGTTAAGAGACTAGGAGAATTCGAAAGGCATAGTACAGGAAACACTGTAGTAAGAGGCAAAAAAAAAAGGCTAGGCTCCAACGGTAGAAATCCTGTAGGAAGAATCAACATAGTGTTTTTGGAACACGGCAGGAGCAGTGAAGGAAAACTGTCGCTAGGAGCAACACTTTCTAGTGAGGAAGATTTCAGATGAAAAGATTTTTGTGGCATTGAAGGAAAGCAGCAGTGCATATATTAACTGTATTGTTGGATGGAAATTTTTCGAAAACTGTCACTAAGATTTAGATGTTATTAATTTAGAAATATGTGATGAATTGTAGTTTGAGATAAGTGTGCAAACAAATTGAGGAATCATTGAAGGAAGATTAAGAGAGTTTAAATGATAATTCATTGGATCTATGCAAAGGAGAGGTTATGAGGTTACTTACAATCGTAGAAGTGTACGAAGTAGATAATTAGATGAGACAGCTTGACAAGGAGGTACAACAACAACAACAACAACAACATCAAGCCTTTATCCCACTACGTGGGGTCGGCTACATGAATCCTTTTTCTCCATTGTGTCCTATTAAAAGTCAAATTCTCGTTTAAATCTAATAAAGAAAGGTCATTCCTAATATTTTCTAACCAAGTCTTTTTAGGTCTACCCCTACCTTTCTTAACATAAGTTAAATCTAATACCTCTACTCTCCTAACCGGATCATCGAAAGGCCGCCGTTTTATGTGACCAAACCATCTAAGGCGACTCTCTCTAATCTTATCTTCTACTGGAGCTACTCCAACCTTTTCACGTATATGCTCATTTCGTATCTTATCTCTAAGGGTAAAGCCACTCATCCACCTGAGCATCCTCATCTCTGCCACACTTAACTTAGTATTATGCTTCTCTTTTAATGGCCAACATTCGGCACCATAAAGCATTGTAGGCCTCACTATCATCTTATTGAATTTTCCCTTAAGTTTGAGGGGTACATTTCTATCACATAGCAAGCTTGATGCATTCCTCCACTTCAACCATCCAACTTGAATTCTGCTGATAATATCCTCATCTATTTCACCATCACTCTGAACAATGGATCCAAGATATCTAATACGTGTACTCTTATTAATGACTTGATCGCCCAAAGTCACAATCCCCTCACTAGGTCTATTACTACTAAAATTACACTCCATATATTCCGTTTTAGATCTACTCAAGCGAAAACCTTTAGACTCTAAGGTTGACCTCCATAATTCAAGTTTACCTTCAACTCCCTCTCTAGTCTTATCAACAAGAAGAATATCATCAGTAAAAAGCATACACCAAGGTACATCCTCTTGCAAATGTCTAGTGAGAATATCCATGACTAAAGCAAAAAGATACGGGCTTAAGGCTGATCCTTGATGTAACTCAACCGAAATAGGGAAATACTTGGTCAATCCACCTTGTGTTTGAACACAAGTAATAGCTCCTGCATACATATCTTTAATGATTTGAATATAAGCATTATTGACTCCTTTTTTTTCAAGAACTCTCCATAGCACTTCTCTTGGAACTTTATCAAGGAGATAAGTAATAAAAATTAAATTTTTAAAAACAATTATTGTTAATTTATACTTGTCAACTGGTAATTGATTGAATTAAAGGAAAATATGTATTTTAAGTTATTTATTTTGCTTAATGATGTTTTTATCCAAGTTTTCAAGTATAAAGAATTACTTACATAATTTTATAATGTGAGTTCAAAATAAGATTTGACATGTTCATTTAAATGCTTTCCAATTTGATACTGTTTTCGAAGATGTTAATTTTTTTCATATGGTATGCATATTAATTGTATACATATTATAACAGAAATGATTATGAAATCATGTAACAATGTAATTATGAAGTCTAAATATGAGAAGTGTAATGAATATCAACTTAAATTAAAATTTGGCTATAAATGATATATAATTTACATTTGTAGGAGGGACAAAATGGTTCCCATACATGAAACTATTTTATAAATAGGGCAAAAGGGATCTCAGATAATATGATACATGCATAATACATGGGGCAAAATGGATCCCTGAAGAGGCAAAGGGGATCTTTATGTAATTCAGTATTAATAATGTCATGTTTATTTGATCTCCATTGAATATTTTTATGAAAGGATAACTAAATTTTTTATAGACTAAAATTGATATACATTGTAAACTTTAGAAGAAGTAAATTCTAATGTTAATTACCATTTTATGATGTTTTACAAGTAATAGTAAGTTATTTCAATGATGATTTTAATATTTTAATTTATTACAATTATTGTATTTTAATTGTTAATATATTTGCAAAGTTTATTGAGCCTCATAGCTTATTAATATAATTCTATGAAAAGAAAATGTCGATGCAGACTAAGTTGCAAGTATTTTAATTTTATATGTTAATGTTTGTCTCTGAGTTTACATTTGAGATATATAGACAATTCAGTAATGTATTAGTTTGAATTTTATTAGTGGCTCTATACGTATGTCTTTGTTGAAGTTTTAAGTTATTAGATACTTTTGTTGATGTATCAAATGTAGCATTATTGGATGTTTTATATGAATTTTAAAATAAAGGAATTATATTATATATTTAATGAGAAAAATGTTATGTTATGCATGTTACACTCTACAGTACTGTTAAAGGGTACTGTGGGGTGTCATAATTCACTTTTATGATACCCCATAGTACACCTTAATAATACTGTGGAATATTATAAAAATAAATATAAAATTTTCATTATTAAATATCAATACTTTTTATTCATTTGGAAAATGAAATAAAATATCCACTAATATTCAATTACATCAACGAAAGTATCTAATAACTTAAAATTTTATCAAACTTGTACTTATAGAGCACTAATACAATTCCAAAGTAATACATTACTGAAATATTTTCATACCTCAAATGTTGACTTCACTATAAAGATAAATACTAATATAAATTATGAAATAACTTGCAAATTAATCTGCACCGTTTTTTTCTTTCCCTTTGTTATAACAATAGCTCGTAAGAAAGATATTAGTGAGTTTTGAGGCTTAATAAACTTTACAAATCATAATTGCATAAACTTACATTTAATTATAAAATATCATAAAATCATAATTAATTTTAATATTTTATTCTTTACTTCTTACATTGAATATCAATTTTACACTTTCATAATAATATTCAAAGAAGCTCAGGTGTACCTGACATTATCGCCATTGAATTACATAGATATCCTTTTTCGCCTTTTAGGGTCTCTTTTGCCCCACCTGGTATAAATATATAATATTCTATGGGGTATAACTTTTTACACTTTCATAATAATATTCAAGGAAGCCCAGGTGTACCTGACATTATCGCCATTGAATTACATAGTTATCTTTTTTAGGGTCTCTTTTGCCCCACCTGGTATATATATAATATTCTCTGGGGTATAACTTAAAATTTTATCAAAGTTATACTTACAGAGCCACTAATACAATTACAAAGTAATACTTTACTGAAATATTTTCATACCTCAATGTTGACTTCACAACAAAGATAAATGACTAACATAAATTATGAAAAAATTTGCAAATTAATTTACACCAATTATTTTTCTTTCCCTTTCCTATAACAATAGTAGTAAGAAAGATATTTGTGAGTTATGAGGCTTAATAAGCTTTGCAAATCATAATTACCTAAACTTATATTTAATTGTAAAATATCATAAAATTATAATTAACTTTAATATTTTAATCTTTACTTCTTACATTGAATATCAATGTTAATATGTAAAATATTTGGTTACATTTTCATAATAATATTCAATGAAGCCCAGGTACATTATCGTCATTGAATTACACAAAGATTCTTTTTGGCTTTTTAGGGTCTCTTTTGCCCCACTTGGTATACAGATATAATATTTTCAGGGATTCTTTTTGCCCCACTTACAATGTAGTCTCATGTATGAGAACTCTTTTGTCCCACCTACACTTATAAGTTATACATTATTTAAAGTCAAACTTTACTTTAAGTTGATATTCACTACACTTTCCATATTGAGAGTTCATAATTATATTATTACATGCTTTCATAATATAATAAAAGTTTGAAATACATTTTCACTTAGAAGGAATTAAATCTGAGGTAGAGAAGATGACTAAAATTGATAAAGGATTATGATCTTGACATCCAGTACTAGGGGTGTAAGTGAGCCGAGCCGGCTCGCGAGCCGGCTCGAACTCGACTCGATAACAAGCTCGCGAGCCGAGCTTATCGAGCCACGAGCTCGAGCTCAAGCTTAAACTCGAGCTCGTTTGTTAAACGAGCTCGAGTTCGAGCTCAATGAGAGCTCGGCTCGTGAGCTCGCGAGCCGAGCTCGATTGATTATTTAAATAAAAAAAAATCAACAGTAGCAATTCCAAATGAACATGGGCGGGAATTCGAAAAACCGGAAGCGGTAATTCAAAAAAATGAACCAATGAAAATTGATTGCAACAGCTTTTTTTCTTGGGAGAAGTGAAAAGTTGCAGCTTACAAGTTTGCTTTTCCTTCTTTTGTTGACAACTGCTGATAAAAATATTATTTTAATATTATTTTTGGGAGAAGTGAAAAACTGCAACTGATAAAAAATATTATTTTGCTTCAACGCTCAAGGTCTTCTCCGATGGGATCGAGCTCCACGCGGACTAGGAAGACTCGCGCTCGAAGGATGACCTGACCGCCCAGGCTCGCGAGCCAGCTTGAACTCGTTAACATTGGGTCGAGCTCGAGTTCGAGCTCGTGTTTTGAGCTCGACTCGAGCTCAAGCTCGAGTTCGAGCTCGCATTTTGACTGGCGAGCTGAGCTCGATAATGTCAAAACTCGACTCGACTCGTTTACACCCCTATCCAGTACTATCTAGGAAAAATTAATGTAGTTGCTGATACATTAAGCAGAAAGTCTAAAGTATAGTTGAATTGTATGTTGACTATGGAAGAATGGTTGATTAAAGAAATGTAAACTTTAAAATTCGAAGTCAGAATGCAGGGATCAAGATTCGGTTAGTGTTAATCATATGACAATTCATCATTCTTTGGAGGAAAAAATCATTGAAGCTCAGAAGATTAGCCCAGATTATCTGCAACTTATAGAGCAAAAGCAATCAAAAAAAAGAAAGGATCTCATTTTAGATGATCAGGAGAAAATTATGAGCAATCGGTATTTCTGGATACCAAAGAAATCCGACCTTGTTTCAGAGATTTTATATGAAGCTCATAATTTGAATTATTTAATGAAGAAGAGTTCAGATGAAAGGATTTTTGTGGCAGTGAAGGAAAGCAGCAGTGCATGTATTAACTGTATTGTTGGATGGAAATTTTTTGAAAATTATCACTAAGATTTAGATGTGATTAATTTGGAAATATGTGATGAATTATAGTTTAAGATAAATGTGCAAACAAATTGAAGAATCAGTGAAGAAAGATTAAGAGAGAGTTTAAAAGATGATTCATTAGATCTATGCAAAAAGGAGGTTACGAGGTTACTTACAACGGTATAAGTGTACAAAGTAGAGAATTGGAGGAAACACCTCGACAAGAAGGTTAGTAACAAAAATTAAAATTTTAAAAATAATTATTGTTAATTTATACGTGTCTACTAGTAATTGATTGAATTAAAGGAAAATATATATTTGAAGTTATTTATTTTGCTTATTGATATTTTTATATAAGTTTTCAAATATGAAGAACTGCTTATATAATTTCAAGATGTGAGTTCAAAATAAGGTTTGATATGCTCATCTAAATGCTTTCCAATTTAATGTTATTTTTTTAAAGATGTCAATTTTCTTGCATATATATATATATATATATATATATATATATATATATATATATATATATATATATATATATATATATATATATATAACTTATAACAAAAATGATTATAACAGCATGCAACAATGTAATTATGAATTATGAATATGAGAAGGGCCGTGAATATAAACTTAAAATAAAATTTGGCTATAAATGACATATAACTTATAAGTGTTGGTGGGACAAAATAGTTCTCATGCATGAGACTACATTATAAGTGGGGCAAAAGAAACCCAAGAAAATATGATACATGCATAGTAGATAGGGGGTAAAAGGGACCCCTAAAGAGACAAAATAGACCTATATGTAATTCAATGACGATAATACTTGTTTACTTGGGCTCCATTGAGTATTTTTATGAAAGGATAGCCAAATCTTTTATAGATTAAAATTAATATTTAGTGTAAACTTCAGAAGAAGTAAATACTAATATTAATTATGATTTTATGATATTTTACAAATAATAGTAAGTTATTTCAATGATGATTTTAAAGTTTTTAATTTATTATAATTATTATATTTTAATTGGTAATGTATTTACAAAGTTTATTGAGCTTCACATTTCACCAGTATATTTCTTATTGACTGTTGTTATAAGGAAAAAAAGAAAAAATCGATGCAGACTAAGTTGCAAGTATTTCAATATTATATGTTAATGGTTGTCTCTATTTGTGAGTCTACATTTGAGGTATGTAGACAGTTCAATAATATATTAATTTGAATTTCATTAGTGGCTCTGTAAGTATGTCTTTGTTGAAGTTTTAATGTATTAAATGCTTTTGTTGATGTATCATATGAAATATTATTGGATGTTTTATGTGAATTTTTAAAGGAATTGTATCAGATATTTAATGAGAAAAATTTTATGTTATGCATGTTACACTCTATAACACTGTTAAGAGGTATTGTGGGGTGTCACAAAAGTGAATACCACTTTTGTAACACCCATAATACTCTTAACAGTGCTGTAGAGTATAAAAAAAATATTTTCATCATTAAACATCTGATACTTTTCATTCATTTAGAAAGTAAAATAAAATATTCACTAATGTTCCATTACATCAACGGAAATATCTAATAACTTAAAGTTTCATCAAAGTCATACTTACATGCTACTAATACAATTTCAAAATAATACATCATTGAAATGTTTTCATACCTCAAATTTAGGCTTCACAACAAAGATAATTATTAAAATAAAATATGAAATAACTTGCAAATTAATTTGCATTGATATTTTCTTTTTTCTTTCATGTAACAACAGCCAGTAAAAAAGATACTGGTGAGCTATGAGGTTTAATAAGCTTTGTAAATTAATTAACAATTAAAATATAGTAATTATAATAAATCAAAATATTGAAATCATCGTTGAATAAACTTATCTTTACTGTAAAATATCATAAAATCTTGATGAATTTTATTATTTTAATCTTTACTTTTACATTAAATATTAATTTTAATTTATAAAAGATTTTGCTACACTTTCATAACAATATTTAATGGAGCCTAGATAAACCTGACATTATTATCATTGAATTACAATAAGATCCTTTTTTTGTCTCTTTAGGGGTCCCTTTTGCAGTTTTGCCCCACCTGGTATACAAATATAATATTTTGTCCCACTTACAATGTAGTCTCATGTATGAAAATTCTTTTGTCCAATCTACACTTATAAGTTATACATCATTTACAGCTAAATTTTACTTGAAGTTGATATTCAACACACTTCACATATTCATAGTTTATAATTACATTGTTGCATGCTTTCATTATAATTTTTATTATAATACAAAGAATATACATATCATATGTAAGAAAATTAACATTTTTTCAAAACATTATTAATTAGGAAAATATTTAGATGAACATACAAAACTTTATTTTGGACTCAAATGCTGAAATTATGTAAACAATTATTCATACTTGAAAATTTGGAGAAGAACATCCTTAATCAAAATAAATAACTCTTAATACATATGTTTCTTTAATTCGGTCAATTTTCAGTATATAAGTATAATTTAACAAAACTTGTCTTTAAAAATTTAATTTGCATTACTTACTTTCTTATCGAGGCATCTCCTCCAATTCTCTACTTTGTACTCTTCTATGATTGTACGTCACTTCGAAACTCTCTATACATATGACTAGATGAATCTAGGATATCATAAGATACATCTTTAAGAACTTGTACTACTAAATCTACACTAGGAATATACCAAACTTGTTTCTCTCTTCCTTCTTTCTTAAACTTTTTCGTCTTTCTCAATTTCTTTAGTATTCTCCTTGAATTAGAATTCTTTACTAAAATTATTCTTTCGAAATCCCGAACCCTTTTACTGCTTTAATTCAACGATAGAATTTTCCTGCACTGATCACCTTGCCGTTTTCTTTACTGCCAAATTCCACTATGCCGAATATGCTACAGGAAATCTAGGCACTGTGCCAAACAAAGATACAGGGATTTCTGCTGCACTGTGCTGTAACATCAACAGTATATTGAGTCGATTCTTCCTATAAAATATGATCCTTTCCACAACCACACTGCTTCCCTTTTTCTTCTCTATTCTGCTTGCGTGAATTCTAAATAGGTTAAGAAAGAATTAAAGGCCCACACACACTTATAACTGCTTCAAACCAAATGATGCCTCTTTTCAATTAATGACTGGCTGAAAACAGCCATCCACTAATGCACTTAATATTACTGGTGGATAACGGAAATATAGAAATCTAATTAACCTATCGTTTCAATGTTAATGGTTTGGATTTTTAATTTGTTGTCATAATATTTGGAAAATGGAAAATAGCTCTTAAAACATTTTCTTGAAAGATATATGTTTTATTTTTAGTTGCTTGTATGGTGGGTGTAAAATAAATGGTTTGCAAGTATTGTAATTTTTTAGGTTTTTTACAAAGTAATGTAAGTGCAAAGAAAAAAAAATTGACATATATAAAATACAACAAAACCTAGCGCAAAAAACCATCTTAATCAAGTGAATTCTAATTTCTTCATATTTAGTATCCAAGCATGTGAAGAAGCGGTGAGGAAAACAACTTTTTTGAAAGTTTCGGAGATTATAATTTTTTTCAACCACTTTCATATAGCTACCACATAATATCATATCTAATTATAAAAAATAGCTTCCTATCACTTAAATTTTTTGAAAACAACAAGGAAGCAGTAGGTAAATGCAAAAGTACGGTTGTGGTCTAAAAACAGAGCAATGAGAAGGCTGCTCCAAATAGAGCCTCAATCTCCACCCACTCAAAACCTTCTCTTTCCTTATGAGTTATGACATCGCTAGCTATTCATGACCTCATTATCTCACTTCGCATATGGCACATTTTCTTTACAAGCTCAAAATTGTGCCTCTTCGAGATCTCTCCCTCATTCAACTTTGAGCTTTACAACTGCTCGGCCACCGGACTTGCCGCCTCAATGTCATCATAGCAGATGAAAAAGACACCGTAAGTGACATTCTTTCTACAAGGCTAGAGCACATACCTCTTATTTGGGATCTCTCTACCTTATACTAACCATTCATAACAACGCATCAAGATGTACCTCTTGCTTTCTTTCTCAGGACTTGAAAGGTGGTGGTTTGCTTCCACTTCTTTCTATTTTATTATTCATTGCATTAGTGGACTACAACTGCTTGAATGCTAGATAAATTTTTTGTTTCATTAGTTGATGTGGATTACGCCACTTTGCAGATAGTATAACTTAACCCCATTTTTACTATTGTCTCAATGGTTCTCTATTAAATTATGGCGTTCTCTCTCTCTTTTCTCTGTTAATTTGTTTTTCATTTTTACAAATATTGGTTCGACTTCCGAGGAAGGCAGGCTTACCACTATATGGAAATGATGTTTCACATTTTAAACGTACATCAAATCAAACTAAAAAAATACTCATAGTTTCTTTTCAAACAATTGAATACAATTGTATAATTAAAATAATGTGAATCAACATCTGAGTGTCAATATTACTTTAATTGATTTAATTTTTAAATTATTTGTTTGTTAGTCTTAGTATAAACATGTATGTGATATTGACACCACCCCTATAGAGATGATGTTGTGGTCTCATCATGTTTGTATTGTCCAGTTCGGAGCGGTTCAGTAAATTAAATTATGTAAATTCAATTTTTGGTTCCTTGTTTCAGCTATTGGTACTTTGGATTTTGCTGTTTTGTTGTTGATGAGACTGATTCTATGTAATTTGATTGTTAGGTCTTGCTATTGGATCTTTTATTTGGTTGTACGTGTAATTGTAATCTGTGGCTTGTTGTGGCTTTTTATTACTTCTGTGGTAGGTTGCTTGGGTTTGCTGATTCTTTGTTTCTTGGTTAACGTAATGGGACAAATTACTGGATTAATGTTTTGTGGCTTGAAGTCGGAGCGTGAGTATACAATGCTAGATTTTCGGCTTTACAGTTTCATGAGTTTTTTGGATTGCAGCCTAATTGTTAATGGAATTACGTGATTTCTGCCTCTAGGAGCGTAGCTGTGAATTTTGATTGGTTTATGTGCCTTATTATGCATGTTTTCGAGCATATCTTTACAGGATTGATTACTGTACCTTGTGGGATTTCAGTGATTTTCAGGCTTTGTTTGTGACGGCTTTTTTATTGCTTCTTGAAGCATCTTTTTTAGTACAAATATTTTAATTTTTATACTAAAAAGCTGCTGCAAGCAACAGTAAAAATGCTGTCCCAAACGAAACCTTAGTTCGAATTATTGTTATTTGCTGAAGGGATTTTGTGATTATTGATGCCTGAGACATGTAAAGGAGAGTTCTTTTCAATAATATTTTTCTGAATTATTTTGTTCCTCTTGGCTTAAATGCTGTATTGGATGTGACTCTTTCTAGAATGGTACAAGTGGCAATTATAAATTTTTGGCAAAAGTTATTCTTCTTTATTGACGGCAGGCTTGAATTTCTTGAATTTCTTTATTTTATGATCTTTTAGTTTGTTCTTTTGCATCTACATAATTTGAAATTGGTTCAGCAAGTGATTGATTTTAGTCAAAATTGTTATAAATCGGATTTCTGGTTGCAATGTGAATCTTATTCGAATTATGCTTTTTTTTGTGGTTTCAATTTTATCATGCAGACAATTATTTTCGTTCAGAAAGATTTATTTAATTAATGATTATTGAATTTACTATTTTTTGTTTGTGGCATTTTTGTAGGGAGGTGGACTCTGTAGACCTGAGAAAGAAACTTCCTTTCTCTGTTGGGCTTTTATTACGTCTTCTGAGGAAGAATCATCGTATATTTGTGACTTGTACTACTGGATTCGATAGATCCCCTGCATGTGTTATTGCGTACTTACACTGGATTCAAGATACTGCCCTTAGTGCTGCCCATAATTTTGTTACTGGCTTGCACTCATGTAGACCTGATAGGTACATTTGCATTTATTTTCTATGAATCTTTACCATCAATTAATATCTGTAAAATTAAATCCAATGTTGCACCGATACGGATACGGTGACGGGTACGACACGATACGGATACGTGACACGTCAATTCTAAAAAATACAGGATACGGGTACGGCTCGGACATGACATTAAAATTTATAAATCATACATATAAATTAAGAAAGTAATCAAAGCATAATATTTGAAATGACAAAAAAAATAAAAACAACATCATTTGTAGGCTTGGAGTTTATAATATCAAAATAAAAGTAAGCATTAAATGTCTAGTAACTCCTTATTTTCTTCCATACTCCTTTAGTTGGCTCGAGCAACTTCTCAATGTTAGCCCTTTCTCTTTGCTTTATTTTTTGGGATTTTTTTTTAATTTTTCAACGGGACACGCGTATCGGATACGCATGTCTTTTTGAAATTAAATATTATTTTAATTGGATACGGTTTTGCCATATCCGACACATATCGGTGCCGTATCGGACGTGTATTCGTGTCTGACACGTATCCGATATAACACGCCTTCATAAATAGGTGTATCGGTGCAACATAGATTAAATCCAGCCAGTAGTTGTTGCTGGTGGTCCTGATTAGGAGTTTCCTTTGCTTGTGGCATTTTTGCATACTAATTTTTGTTATGCAGCAGCTTTGTTCAATTCATAGCTATGAGTCGTCTATTTCAACTGCTTCTCTCTGATTGAATATAAAAAATGATGTTTTCTGCAGACCAGCAATTGTTTGGGCCACATGGGACCTTATAGCCATGGCAGAAAATGGCAAAATTGATGGATCTCCAACTCATGTTGTAAATTTCGTGTGGAACAATGGATGTAGAGAGGTAAGGTTCTAACTTTATCGAGTAATGACTGTTCACCTTTCGATTACTATTTTCAAATGTTTGTATTTTTTTTTTGCTTAAGTGTCCAATGATTGTGAATATTTTTTTGATAATACATTGATTTGAGCGATTTTACTTTTCTAACAATGTGACTTTTGTATGTTTTTGTTGAAGGGAGAAGAGGTGTGCTTGGTGGGGGACTTCACAGGCAATTGGAAGGAATCCATAAAGGCAGTACACAAAGGAGGTTCAAGATATGAAGCAGAAGTTAGACTTCGGCATGGAAAGTATGCTTATTGTTTTAAGCATCGTTAGAGACAGTTTTCTTACTGCTTCTTAAAGCAATTTTTAAGTATAAAATTTAAATTTTTTGTACTAGAAACTGTTTTAAAGAGTAATCAGAAAATCGTTCCAAACAAAACTTTAGATTTCTTGGAGCATAGTTAAAACTGTGTTCCTGACATTGGAATATTTTTCTGAAAATTTACCTGCACACCTCAAAATTCTTTTATATATTTATATATCTAACTTCTAAATCCGTATATTTACTTATATAACATATTAAAAATAGTATTAATATTAATTTATCTAAAGTAAAATATAAATTTTTATACATATGTTTTGATGCAATTTAGACGTTAGAGTGTTATCTATCTAAATATAGAACTTTAGGTGTTAGATATAGGAACTCAAATTTTGTGGTATTCATGTCAATCCCTTCATTTTTTTATCAACAGTTGGCTTATAATATGCTAAATTGAGATTTCAGGTATAAATATAAATTCATTATTGGGGGACAGTGGAGGCACTCTACATCATTGCCAACAGAGAGGGATGAACATGGCAATGTCAACAATGTTATCCGGATTGGTGATGTTGCTAGAATTAGACCTACTCCCAACGAACTACAGATAAAGGTATCCACAGAATCTCTTTCTTTGTTATTTTTTGGTTCACACTTTGTGAACTATTATGTGGAAAACATAACTTTATTAATTCTCTGCTCGTTGTTGATATGTTTTTTGGCATATTAAATTTCAAATTTTTGTTTTACATTAGGTTGATATTCCCAAAATCTATCCACCATTTTTTTTTAATCTATCTGTCAATTTTATTGAAGAAATGCAAATCATTTCCTCATCCTTTATTTAGCATGAATCATTTACGAAGATAAATAGGAAGAATAGAAGCAAGATCACTCCAAATATTGACTTAATATTTTACTGAACATGTAATTTTGGTAACTTATTCAGTGAAACATCTCACAGTAACAAAATAACCATTTCACAATTTTTCTTAGGTTTTTCTTGATGCATGTATAATTTTTTTTTAAAACTTTAGTTAATCAAATGGTAGCAGTTTTATTGAAACTCGCCCTGTTTGCTTAAAATCCTTTAATACTCCGTTGTGCGGTTTTCTGATGTTTATGAAAGGAATCTTGGGAAGTACTACAAATGCATAATGCAGTTGGATCATCCTTTTGAAGTTCCTTTTTTAATGAAGTGAATTCTAGTTTTTTGAATCTTGGTAAAAAACTAGAATTCACTTCACTAATATTTTTTCAACCTTCACATTAACAAATGTGATATTTCTCTAACAGAAAATAAACGTGAAAATTATCTTAATCAGCATTACTAATATTGCTTATTTATGTATCAAGAAAGCTATGTCAAGAAATTAATTAAAACATAGAGTAGAATCCTGTTGCTACCAATCCTCAATGGCTGTTTCTTATTTATTCTTAATGGTTCTTCACCTTTGATTTCTTTTTCATGTTTTTTCAATATCTCTAATTTTTTGCTAATTTTGTTTTAGTTATTCATAAAAAAGACATAAGAGTTCTAGTCCATGGTATCTGATGTACCCATGTAATTTCTCATGGAAACTTTTATATAATCCTAACCAATAATATGTTACTATGAAAATAGATAAAAATGTTCCTTGTCATATCATTCCATCAAACAAACTATTTGCTTCCTTTTTTTCACTAATTTTCATTATTGGGAACTTTGCTGCTATTTACAGGATCCATCAGTTGTGAAGGTAATTGAGAGACAACTAACAGAGGATGAACGTTTCATGTTAGCCTTCGCTGCAAGGCGCATTGCTTTTGCAATTTGCCCAATCAAACTTGCTCCGAAGTAGAATTGGTCCTCCTTTCGCTCTGCTTGCATTTGCTTCTATGATTTCTTATGTTCTGCAGGAATTATTGATGTTGTGGTATTCATTGCAATCAAGTTGAGTACTTAAAGATTCCTTAACGGTGCAAATAATTAGTTTCATGCGAAAGGTTTTACTTAATGGGACTTCATATGCTTTTCAGTTGACTTCATTTCTTATATTTTGTTGAAGAGCTTTGCTGCTGTTATTGTTTGTGTTCTCAATAAAGATCATCTCTCCTATTCTAAGGTTTTGTTTGGGACGACTTTCTTAATGCTTTTTAAAGCAATTTTTTTATACAAAAATTAAAATTGTTTGCACTAAAAAATTGCTTTAAGTAGTAAGTCGTCCCAAACGAAAACTATGTATCTTTACTATTCATCGTTAAGTTTGCCCCATGACACCAAAAGTAATATATATATATATATATATATATATATATATATATATATATATATATATATATATATATATATATATATATATGCTTCTTGATCGCTTGTCTTCTTAGTGCTTTTGTCTATGGTGTTCTTATATTGGGTGTGGGTGATCCGCTTCAAATTTTCACTACAGTTTTTGGCTCTTATTCTGATGATCTTATGTTTGGTTATTTAGGATTGAATATATCATTTGCATTCTAAATAGTAAACATATGATGACATTAGATATCACATTACTTGTTATGAATGCGTTCAAATCAACTTTGTTTGAATAAAGTTTGAACATTGTTTGATTAAGGTTCAAAAATTGTTGGAATAATGTCTTTATGGTTCGAACGTAGCTGGTATGAGGTTCAAGTAAAGTTTGAATACCATGGGTAAAATAAGGCTCGAATGAGATTCGAGCAATGTTCAAATATTTTTGAATAATATTTGAACATGGTTTAAGAAGATTTTGATCATGATGTGAATAAGAGGTTTGAACATTGTTTGATTAGGATTCAATTGCATTATTTTGTCCTCATTATCTCTTATGAAAATTTGTTTATTTAAGTTGTTTTGTCACAAAACGGAGATGTCCGCTCTAATCACATATAGGGAGATATTATTTTGCTCGGGTCATATATAGAGCTAGGAGTGAGAGAAAGTGATTGTGCAATTTGAAGCTAATGATCTTATTGCCATCTACAAAGAGATTCCTCATTTAGCTAGTTCTTTATTTA
This sequence comes from Dendrobium huoshanense, assembly GCA_016618105.1. Classification (NCBI taxonomy): domain Eukaryota; kingdom Viridiplantae; phylum Streptophyta; class Magnoliopsida; order Asparagales; family Orchidaceae; genus Dendrobium; species Dendrobium huoshanense. The sequence goes on along the minus strand of CM028342.1, from coordinate 56,590,977 downwards.
TCATGAACTGTGGTTATTTGGTGAGTGATTCATGAACTATTATTGATGATCTATGTTGCACCAATACGGATACGGCGACACGGATACGACACGATACATATACGGGACACGTCAATTCTTAAAAATATAGGATACGGGTACGGCTCGGACACGGCATCATAATTTATAAATCATACATAAAAATTAAGAAAGCAATCAAAGCATAATATTTGAAATTACAAAAAAAAAAAACAAAAAAAAAAAGACAACAACATCATTTGTAGCCTTGTAGCTTATAATATCAAAATATAACTAAGCATTAAATGTTTAGTACAACAACAAAAGCATAAACATAAATTGTTTAGCACATAAAGTTTCAACTATTCAATAGAAGGAATGATATGATTAGCTTCTTCAGTGGTTTGTCTTTGAACTTCTATAATCTTCAATAAATATCATAGCTTTTAATTCAGGCTCATCAAGTGAAAGATTAGTAATTTCTAATATTCTCATATCATCAAGAGACTGAAATCCATCTAGGAAATGAGAGAACTTTGCTCGTAGCCGCGGAAGTAAATACGACGCCTTTTTTTATTTCTTTTTTATTTTCAACGGACACGTGTATCGGATACGTGTGTCCTTTTGAAATTAAATAATATTTTAATTGGATACATCTTTGGCGTATCCGACACATATCGGTGGAGTATCGGAGACGTATCCGTGTATCAGTGTATCAGATACAGCACGACTTCATAAACAGGTGTATCGGTGCAACATAGTTGATGATGAATGATGATAATTCATTGTGCTCAATATTGAAAGGAAGAACATAACGTTGTTAACTTATCAAGTTTATTGTGATTACTGGGTTGGAGTTTGTGGATCCCATCTAAAAAGAAATTTAAGAAGATGAGGGGAAGAAATATATTATTAGATAAATATTTTTGATGATGATAAGAACTTCAAGAATATAAACTTGGAGAAAGCAATCATGAAGTGTACTGAAAGTGTTGATGTCTGAAAGTTCGGTTTATGTTATCTTGTAGATGGTGCCCTTCTCAATATGACAAACATAATATTATTGTTAGTAAGATGCTTGATTTTGTCAAATATGAGGCATCATTATTTGAATTATTAGTGAAAGAAGTAGAATGATTAGAAGTAATTGATTAGATACCTCATAAATACCTCATAAATGTATAAGGAAAGAAGCACAAGCCCATGGATTATGTGATCCTTGTGCTATTGATCCCCTGCTCGATTATGAAGAACAATTGCTTACCTTCAAATCTTGTATTTTATGATTGGTAAACAAATATATAGAGATATGAGGGGGCATTGGAAGTGCAGTATGGTTTCAAGAGTTGAATACACCCATAACATTGCTAGATAGAAAGGTAAGAAATCTATTTGTATATTGATGGGATGTGTTTTTGAATAGTTGAATACACTAATTTTTGCAGCACATAGATTCCTTATGTTGTCTTATATGGGAATAAAAATAACGTCAATCAAATACCTAATTGGTTTTGCTCTCTAACACAAACTATATAAATAACGATGAATTCATTTTGTAGGTGCTTCTTGAGATTGCTTGAGATATCAGAGTTATTTGTCAACAACCAATAATTATCCTCATCCAAATCAGCTTGAAAGTGAAGGGCCAGGATATATAAAATTCCTACGTCATGGTGTAATTGTTCTTGCATAGTTAGTTTGATTAGTGATTTACGTCTTACTTATAACAACAATTATGGAGTGCGCGCGATTCGACACATCATATACTTGACTTTAAGGGAAAATAGTTTGAAGTTATTATTGATAACATAATTCTATAGAGATCTTTCACAATAATTTTGATCTATAACTACATTCACAAAAAAGACTATATATTATTTCATTAATTTAATGCAAGTTGAGACATTTTTTGGGTAATTGACTCGTTCTATTAAATATAATAATAATAATAATATGTTGACCCGCTGCCGTATAAAACAAAAAAATTAATTAACTCACCTGTCCGGCGCCGACTCGCACGACTGCGGAAATCTCGTTCGAATCCTCGACATCGTGCTTCGTATGTCTCCGCATGACTGACGTCGTGTCACCCACGATCTCTTCCTTTCGACGTTAAAAGAACGGAGGGAAGGGATTCGAGGGACTTTTTTTCTCTCATTCCTCTGCTCACCCGCTCGATCCTTCTCCTTCGTGGCTGTTCGACGTTGCTTCCTTCGACGACGTTGCTTCCTTCGACGACGTTCCTTCTCGTTCGATCGGAGGCGACACCGGAGCTCACCGACTGTGAATGAAACTTTCTCCCTCTCGTCGCATCTTCATCTCCTCCGTGGCCGAACGACTTCGCCTCTCCGACGCCTTCGGTGCTGTTCGACCTCACTACCTTCGACGACTTTCCCTTCTGGCCGGACCGGAAGTCCCAACATTTTGATCGGAAGCAAGAACAGGCGCTCGTCGGCTGTGAAGATAACTTTCTTCCTTTCGCTGCTTCTTCGGCTCACCCGTGGCTGAACGACTTTGCTCCTCCGACCTCTTCCCTATCTGTTTGATTGGAAGCAACAGGAGGAGCTCGCTGCTGTGTAGTCGGATCGGAAGATACGACATTTTGACGGACGCAAGCACGGGAGCACGCAGACAGTGAAGGTAACTTTCTGCCTTGACGCGCGTTACTCCGGCTGAATCCCGCAAATCCGTTGGACAGAGGGATTAAAAAAATAATAATAATAATAATAATAAAAAATTTATTATAAATATTTAATTATAATTATTTTAAATAATTCTAATTAATTCTAATTATTTTTTTTAATTAATTATAATTATTGTAATTAATTATTAATTAATTTTAATTAAATTATTATAATTAATTTAAATTAATTATAATTTTTTAATTAGTATTAATTTTAATTAATTATAATTTATAAAATTAATTATTTTTAATTAATTATAATATATTAAAATTAATTAATTTTAATTAGTTATAATTAATTATAACTAATGAATTTTAATTAATTTTAATAAAATTTAATTAATTATAATTAATTTTAAGTAATTAATTAAAAAATAATTTGTTAATTAATTATAATTATTTAATATAAATATAATTAATAAAAAAAAAAAGAGAGTGCTCCTCCCGCCTCGATCCATGAGCCGACATCCGCCGACAATTGCTTCCGGGCCCAAAGGTATAAGATTCTAACTTAAACCCCGTTCTCGACGTTGCAGCGAACCGGGGAACCACCTATACGCGCTCTTGTAGCACGGTAGGAGGGAGCCCGGTGCGAAGCATACGACGAGGCGGGTAAGCCCTATACACGCTCTTGTAGCGTGGTGGGGACGGTCCTCGACCTCGACACCGACACCGCCGACACTACCTCCACCGCCGGGTCTTCAAGGTATAAAATTTCTAACTCCAATCTCATTCTCGACGTTTGCAGCGGACCGGTGAACCACCTATACGCGCTCTTGTAGCACGGTAGGAGGGAGCCCGGTGCGAAGCATACGACGAGGTGGGAGAGCCCTATACACGCTCTTGTAGCGTGGTGGGGAGTCACTGCTGTTCTGGTACGCTACTGCTGTTCTACTGTACGGATACTGCTGAAGGCCCCATACACGCTCGTGTAGCGTGGTGGGATGAAATTTTGTACGGCCGCGATGTCTACGGACACCTACCATACACGCTCTAGTAGCGTGGTGGGAAGGCCCAGCTCCCCAATTTTCTCCCAAACGGGGGATATGCCGGGGTGCTGCCGAAATTTTCACTGAAGTACACGAGATTGAAACAATTTGAAGACTTCAGCTGAGCAAAAATATAGAAGACCTGTACTTGAACAAAAATGTACAGAACTTGAACTAAAATGAGCAGAGGACCTGTATAAGAACAGAGGACTTGTGGACCTAAATCAGAACCAAAATTCTAGATGATTTATAAAGGTTCAAACTCAAATAAGAATAAAATCATACTTGAACCAAATTCAAATCAATTTGAACATGAAACTTAACTTGCAAGGACTTCAAAAGATCCCAGAAGACTTTGAAAGCACTTGAACTTGTTCTTGAAACTCAAAAGATTTCAGAGGACCCTTGACAGTCAATTTGAACTAGTTCTTGGAACTTGAGCTCGCACTCAGGACCCAAGTTGAGCGTTGTTGGCTTGAACAATTTGAACTCAAGCAAATACAAGACTTGGACTGCATGGAACACTTGAACTTGTACTTTGAGCTCGAACTATATAACATTAAGTGGGGGTTATGAACTCCTACTCAAACTCAGATTGAACCCAAATTCAAATCAATCTGAACTCAAGCTAGATCCAAGCTCAACATGAACAAAGAAGAACTCAAACTTCTAAGAATAACAAGGAACTCAGTTTCACATTTGATTTGAATATCAAACAAGATGAACAAAACTCTTATCATACACGAGAAAATTCAAACTACAAGAACATCTGTATGAACTCATACGACAATCCTTACAACGCCTGTTGATTGAGAAGGCGACGTTAGAAATCAATCGTCAAAGAGCCGCCCCTTGCAAGCAAGTGCAATCGTCGACCCACCTGAGATTGGTGATAGGTGGGCATGATGTTGACAACAATGGGTCTCCTACAAATACCTTCAGGAGGTCGTAGTGAGTACAACAATCCCCTGCAAATGGCTACAAACAACTTGTGGATAACAACAGTGAGAGTCTCGTAAGCATAGCGAGCCACTGTGGACACAAGTATTGATACCATCTACGATAGCGATGGTCAAAATCTACAAGTACGCCGGGTACAAAGACAACCCGATGTACGAAAAGGAACACCTATTGCAGAATGGAAGAGATGTTTGGACAAATCCGAGCTAAACTTCCCGGTGATCCAAAATCCCTAAATCCAAGAGGAAAACAGTTCTGATACCCACAAATACTGAAAATAACAAGTCTACTACACCAAAGATCATGAAGGGAGTTCTCCCCAAATTAGCAGTCTTTGACTCCAAAATCCAGAAAATCCTTCCCCGGTGATTGAGAAAGGGGGAGGGGGTCAACATCAAGACCAAATCGCCACCGGATCTGCAACATTTGTACAAGCAGACAGAAGGCGTCTATAATTATTTCAAAGTACCCATGCACGTGCACCTTAGTTTGTATACACATAGGTACACAAGGGGTAAATACAATCTCAACCCGCATGGGCCCCGACGAGCGTGTTATTGGTACACACGTGACGCTTAGGGATGCTGCGCGGGTTGACAAGTGAATTCAAGTTCGAATCCGATCCTTCTATACGGATCAATAGAAGTCGATAAGATTCGAACTACCTAACAAAATACACGGTTGTATCGAACGGTGTATTTGTTTAAATACATTCTTTTTAGGCCTTCAAAGCCTAAAATCAAGAGAATTCACTAAACAAAAGGCACAAAGCCTATAAGAAACCCGATCCCCTATCGATAAGTTGATAGGGTCGACAAGGTTCAATCAAATGGAAATGACCCCTAAACACCCCGATGATGGCCGCGTTGATTGAAGATCTCAACCGGAGGGGTTCTCAAATATTTCAAATGTCTCTCAAATACCCAAAGTCCACACAAAATTCATACTCCAAAAATTCAAAAATCAATCCCAAAAATCCAGATATTTAAATCTGAAATCAATCCATCAATCACTCAAAGTAAAATCCATCCACCCTCCGCAACAGTCTGCCGGGGTGGACAAATTCAAATAAACTCTAGCTCACAAAGAGTCAAATGCCTAGTCGAAAATATCACTAGGATCCATTCTCAAACAATCTCTTGCCAGTAAGGACGTGGTACGTGTCCTCTAACCGGCGGTTAGCCGCCAAATGGCACCGCAGGATAAACGGTTACGACGACCCGGGGCCCTCTGAACCGCGTGGTTTCGCCGCCAAATGGCACCACGATATCTCGGTTATGGCCAGAGCCAATGCGCTCCTTACTGACATCAAATCCTTGAGATATGAATCAATAGGATATGATCGATAGGGCACAAAGCCCTCTGTAAGCTAAGGTGGATTCAAATTTGTCCCCTTAGACAAACATCCAACCCCGGTCTACAAGGTCCCCTTGGACGAAGCAACCCATGGCTGCCGACAAGGATCCTTCTGTCAGGTTGGGTCGACTACCTTCTCTGACTAAGTAGACCAGGGACCACGATGGCCCGGGACGACGGAACCATGGGATCTTGATCGGGTCTATCATCCATTCCCCCACCATCCGCTTTAAGTGCACGATGGTGAAATTTCTTATTTTAAATATCAAAATTTTCAAATCTTTCCAAATACCCAATTCTAAACTCAAAATCCAATATTCCAAACCTGTTGCTGCTACTATATGCCAGATAACACGTATCTCTATACGTATCTGATTGACGACTAGCCTTAATCGAAAGTTCTCTCTCGTGATCGGGAGGGGTAATTAACTATAGGGGCTTGCGCCTATAGGAAACCAGAACTCAGATCATAAAGTCCTCACAAAATGAGGGCGAAATCTCTGGGTAGTGTCTTATCTACAAACCCATCTGCCTTCCAAAATTTACCTCGAAACTTATTTCGTTAAAACTCTCTCGCCGAATAAGAAAAGCGAGCGGAGGCCGAGGCCGAATTTTCGGAGCCCACAGATTTCTGGCGACTCCGCTGGGGATTGGTTTCTCTTTCCATCTCTGGCTAGTCACTTATACGCTATAGTAGCAGCTAATCTATACTAAGTTCTATACGGTGAACATTAGGATGTGACATTTGATTCTTATGTCCAAAGATCCATCATTGAAAGGTCCCGAAAATGAATCTTTTAAATAAGATCAATGGAAATTTGTTTAGCAGGGTTTCTAATTCCATGCTAACTCTTTTGCTATTAGTTCTGCGTTATTTCCTTGTTATGAAAGCGTGGGGTGATGTATCAATTTTGATTACTAACCACTGCCTTTCATTTTTCTTATAGAATGGAAATGCAGGACACACCAATGACCGTCCAACTGGGACGAGGAGCCAGAATTCAACTGGCGAATGCTGTCATTGAAACTGGAAATACTGGAGCCACCATTCACTTTGGTGGGCTCGAATTCTCAGCAGCTACTGCAAAGGCTGCAGCCGTTCCTGTGTACGGCGTAAACTCAGAAGAACTTTCTGGAAGATCCTATTCTGCAAGGACTGCTGCCAGAGGTACTGCTCAAGGAAGAACTTCTGTCTTTGAAAGACTATCCCAACCTGAGACCCTTACTGCAAAGAGGGTTGTCACTGGAAGAAAGATCTCTGTGGTGACTGCAAACACCACCGCCCTGCCCAGAGAGACTGTTGCACCTGGGAGGTATGATAATGAAGCTTTCTCATCTGGAGGAAGGCTCACTAGAAGGCAGAGGAGAAAGAGAAATGCAGAATTGCGAGCTCAGCAATTACCTGTACCAGTCCATCCCTCCAATCTGCCAGCACCAGAATCAAAGATCAATATCCCCACTCATAATAAGTTCGCCAATCTAAAGTGGATAAAAAGAAATAGCTCTTTTGGTGAGCTCAAGAAATCTTTTTGGGAGCGTCAGCCTGAAGTTCCAGCCCCTCAGAAGATAAGAGAGCCCGAACGTCTGTCTGCCCGGGTACACCGTGTACTGAAGACAGTCAAAGAGAAGGGCTTAATGAAAAAGAAGTTCCAGAGGCCACTGATTGTTGAGGCCCGAAGAACTCCTCCAAGAGAGAGGCTATCGTCTGTTGTGATAGCTAAAAGAAGAAATTACCAACGCCAAGTTCCGCGGGAAGCACATCGGGGCGTGACACTTGGACCACATGTCCAAGAATCCGTCGCCGAAAGGGCCCAGCGGAAAGGCAAACAAGTTTGGAGGCCGAAGCCTCGAAATGAAAAGGTCTTTGAAGAAAGAGATAAGTCAAGCGTGACATCCGGAGCTGTCTACCGGAGATCCGCCCATACTAACAGAACTCGTCAGAAATGGGTCCGAAAGAAGGCCCATAGTGACGACAATTATATTGACGGTCGACATCCTGGAGAGTCTTCCAGGAGATCCCGTCATTCTCCTACTTCAGCCAAAGAGAAAGTTCATTTCGATCGTAGTCCGCAGATCGAAGAAGTAATCATTCCAAGTCAAGAGCCTGAAATTCAGTGGCGACGCCGCTCAGAAATTCAGGTACGAGAAGATGAAAAAGAATATGTCGATGATGATACTATGGAGATTGAAATGGTTCGTATGGTCAGCCACATTGATGTTGAAGATGATGATGGTGATGAAGAAGACCAACAATCATAGCCGCGCGTACGTGTTTATCGACGTCGCCACAAGGCTAGATCCATTGCTAGCCAAAGTGCTCGCTCCTCAGAAGAAGGAGATGAGGAAGAAGAAGAGGTTGGAGAAAACCCCTTCGCTGGCGAAGACATCACACTCGCTGAAATGAGAAATCAAATGAGGCGACAAATGCGGAAGAAAGATAAAGAAATCTCTCAGTTGAATGATAAAATGACTGAGATGATGACTCAGATGACGGCCATGATGGAGATGATGCAGAAGACCACTTCTGTGGGCCCTGCACCGGCTCAACCCATCAACCAATCTGCTAATCCTCAAAACCCTCAAGCGCCTCAAGCCTCAGGAGTGAAAGGTGTACTTGAAGGTGGCAAAGAAACTAATGATCCAACCCGCCAGCGTACTCCACAAAATGTGGCGAGTGCCTCTGAGCCTGTAACTGCAGCACAGCTTGATGGCTTAATTAGCGAAAAGATTAAGGCCATTATAGCGGCTGAACATGCAGAGAAGTTGGTAGGAAAAGGTCGCCCGTACCCAGCAGAGTACGATCAGGTGCCATATCCAAAGGGATATTCTGTGCCGAAGTTCAATATCTTCGATGGAAATAAAAATCCCAGACAGCATCTGGCCCAGTTCAAAGCAACCTGTGGGAACACAGGGGGTAATGATGCTCTGCTATTCAGGCAATTCGTAAGCAGCTTGAGTGGAACTGCTTTCGAATGGTATGCCGAGCTGCCAAATGATTCTCTGAAGACCTTCGCAGAATTAGAGGCCTTATTCGTGAAGAGATTTGCCAGTGCAATAGAGAAGACTACCATTGCTGATCTTGCCCTTGATAAAAGGAGGAAAGATGAATCAGTAACGAGGTACATAACACGCTGGCGCAATCTCAGTATGAAGTGCGAACAGCAGCTGGAAGAAGAACATGCAGTTCAACTGTTGATGGGGAACATTGATGATAAAATGCAACCCTTCTTATGCATGGCTTCTATTACTACCTTCCAAGATCTGTTGGATAGGGTGGCTAAGTTTGAAAAGTTGAACCTGTCAAAGTCAGAAAGCCTCCCTGACAAACCTAAAAAGGCTAAGGCGCCTGATGCTAGGAGAAATGATGTCTACTCTGCATTCTCTCCCAGACCTGATAAAGGTAAAAAGGTAGTATATAATGTGGATAAAGGAAAGCAGCCGATGCAATATGAAGAAAAATCAAAGCAAGCTTACAATCCAAACCCTCAACCAAAGTTGGTTCTTGGAGGAAATGACAAACCTCGAGTCTTTCCTGGTGGAGGAGAGCGCCAGAGGCAACCCACGGGAACTGGTGATAGAACGTTCCCTTCCCTCAAGGAGAAAATGAATAAAGAATATTCATTTAAAAGGGAGAGTGTCGCTAAACTATTTCGACAAGCACTCAAGAACGGTCTAGAATTGCCAGAATGCAAAAGACCTGAAGAGTCCAAACACAGTGGCGACCCAAATTACTGCCCATATCATCGGGTAGTTAGCCATCCAATTGAAGATTGTTATGTCTTCAAAGATTGGTTAGAAAAGATGTACAAGAGGGGAGAATTTACATTATCAGATAATGTGTTGGTTCGTCCCAGAAAAGAATCCACCAGGGTAGTCACGTCCTCTTCCGTACTCCCGCTTAAAGAAAAAATGAAAAAATCTATCCAAGAGGAACAATGGGAGACTGTGATCTCCAAGAAGACATCAAAAATGCTGAAACAGTTAGAAGGAGTTCCTGGTGTCAAGTGGAAGTCCCCTACTGAGCCAGTACTGAATTTAAAATGGTTGCCTATGTCACAAGCATCCACTTCTAAACAGCAACCTGGCCAAGCTAGCTCATCCAAATCTGATAAAGCAAAGCCAAAGTCTTCTAGAAGAAAGCCAAGTTGAAGAAGCCTGTGGTAAAGAAGACTGCAACTCAAAAGGCTATTGATAGTTTGGGTGAATATTACCAGACTGTCAGGAGGCCTATTAAGCTCAGTGATTTTATGAAAGAGCTTAAAATAGATGAAAAGGAGGAAGAAGCTGATGATGAATCTCTTCCTACGGAGATATGTCGAGTCATCTCAACGACTTTAAAAACATCAGAAAGGGAGAAATACGTTAAAGAAGCGGCCCCTGAATTTTGTCTGATGGTGTCATCAATGGAATTCAGTTCAGAAGATCTATGTTTTCCAGATGATGAAGATTCAGACCCAAGTATAGAATCACAAATGAAACAAGTGAAGTTGGGAGACGATTCCGAGTCTACAGATGAATCCCCAGACACAACAATGGCTGACTCTGAAGAGAATGCTTCATCAAACAAGTCTGAATCAGATGAGGTGGCCCAGGTGCAGTTGAGGAGTGGCAAAGTACTGCCGCCTCCACCAAAGAAGGGAATTCCTAACAAAGATAAAGGAAAAGAGATAATTATCAATGAAGATATTATCCTAAATGACTCCAAGAAGAAAGAGACTTCATCTAAGGGGATAGATTATAATATCTTATCCCACTTGAGGAAGATCCCAGCACAACTCAGCATATATGATGCCCTCTTGATGTCTAAAGACCTTCGAGAAACTTTGATCCAAGCTCTTAAGGACCCCGAAAGATATGAAGCATATTTTGCTGAGCGCAATTTGACGGAAGTCTTGCAAGCTCGAAATGAGCCCCTCATCACCTTTGCTGAGGATGATATGCTGCTTGGAACGGCAGATCACAACCGCCCTTTGTATGTTACAGCAGAGAGTGACGGTATGATGATTAGTCGGATTTTGATTGATCCCGGATCTTCCGTAAATCTTATGAGCCTTAAGGCACTGAGATCCCTCTGCCTCGATGTGGAACATCTTGGCCAAGATAAACTGATGGTGCACGGCTTCAACGAGAAAGGGCAGAAAACTCTTGGTTCGTTTATGCTTCCTCTTGTATTTGGGGAACTCCATACGGAAGCCAAATTCCATGTAATTGATGCGGACACTTCGTTCAAGGCGTTATTGGGTCGCCCCTGGCTGCATGAATACGGCGTTGTCCCTTCAACATTACACCAGTGCATGAAGTATCTCAGAGAAGGAGAAGAATTCAGGATCTCTGGCGATATTCAGCCCTTTGCAGTACATGAAGTAATAGTTTATGAAGATGCTAAGTACTTCATGCCAAAGAAGCAAAAGTCGTCAAGTTCTCTTGAGGCTAGAGCATCAAATTCTAAGGCTGCAAAGAAATCCAAGCAAGAAGACGAGAAGAAGCGTGTAGGAAGAAAGAAAGCGACGCCAACTCTTCCTAAAGCATCAATCATTCCTAAAGGAAAGAAACATGTACCTCATCTTGGGAGTGATACGGATGAAGATGACATTACTCCTGCCAAATCTCGAAAATATGCCGGTCCACGGATGAATGGAGTAGGCAGGTTGAATTTTCAAATGATGATTATGACTACAACTCAATCTACATGAACTCAGTGCAAAGTGTGTTCTCCAGAAGAATAGACAGTCTGTTGATTTCAGACAGTGTACTCGTAGTCACACGTGTTCCCTTGCAACATTTCAAGGAAATCATTTCGCGCGAGGTTCATAAAATTGAAGAACTCTCCACTCTTTATCTGCCTCCCCGTAAAAATGGGACTGTGCCAAAGAATGTGTTATATTCCACGGGAGTTCATGAAGAGGAGAATCATGACTGGGATTGCATGCTCCTCGACTCCGAGGAATTATTTCCTACGAGGCTACCCAAATTCAATACCAAAAATATTCAAAGAATGTTGCGAAATCAAATCAATATTCCTACCACCAAGCGACAACTTCGTACAAGTTTGGGCCTCTAGTATGGGAGGAGTCCGCGTCCGTTACGGCAGAAGGATACAGACGCATATAAAGGTATTGGATTCATCAAAAGAAAATTCCTCCGGAAGGAGATTTGTCGGGCGATCACATGTGGAGAAATCAAATCCGATGATGATGGTGCTGAAGAAACATACGAAACCAATGCTTATGATGATCAACCCGTAGAAGCTGAGCCTGCACCAGAAGAACTGGAAGATGGTGGACAAGCTGCTACGATGGACGAGCTCAAAGAAGTCAACTTGGGAACTGAGGAGGACCCTCGCCCAACCTTCATTAGCTCTATTCTACCAACAGATCAAGTAGAAGAAATAAAAGAGTTACTATGTGAATTCAGGGACTGCTTTGCCTGGACATATGCTGAGATGCCTGGCTTATCCCCTGATGTGGCAGTTCACAGATTAGCAATCAAGCCTGATGCAGTACCTGTCAAGCAAGCTCCAAGGAGAATGAGATTGGAGATTGAAGAACAGGTGATTGCAGAAACGAAGAAGCTCATAGAAGCAGGCTTCATTCGAGAAGAGAAATATGCCGACTGGATTGCCAATATCGTCCCTGTAAAGAAGAAGAATGGCCAGATTCGTATCTGCATCGACTTCAGGGACCTCAATAAGGCATGCCCGAAAGATGACTTTCCGCTCCCAGTATCGGAGCTTCTAGTTGACAATACATCCAATTACGATATGTTCTCCTTTATGGACGGATCGTCAGGCTACAATCAGATTAAAATGGCGCATGAAGACGAAAGACATACATCATTCAGAACGCCTATAGGCATATTCTGCTACACAGTTATGCCCTTCGGCCTGAAGAACGCTGGTGCCACCTACCAGCGGGCGATGACTCGTATATTTGATGATTTGATCCATCAGAAGGTCGAATGCTATGTAGATGACTTGGTCATTAAAAGAATAGGCCGAAAAGACCACATTCATGACTTGAGGATCGTGTTCGAAAGAATCAGAGAATATGATCTGAAGATGAACCCTCTCAAATGTGCATTTGGGGTATCCTCAGGGAAATTTCTGGGATATGTTGTTCGACATCGAGGAATCGAAGTCGACCCCAACAAGATCAAGGCGATCGTGGAGATGCCACCTCCAAAGAACCTTCGGCAACTCCGCTCCTTACAAGGACAACTGGCTTTCATTCGGAGATTTATATCAAATCTATCGGGTAGGTGCCAGCCATTTTCAAAGCTAATGAAGAAAGATGTCCGTTTCAAATGGGACGCAGAGTGCCAAGAAGCATTTGACAGCATCAAAAGATATCTGTTGAATCCTCCTATTCTTGCGGCGCCAATCCCGGGAAAGCCTCTTATACTGTATACTGCAGCACTAGAAGAGTCCCTCGGAGCACTATTGGCCCAGCATAATGAAGAAGGCAAGGAGAATGCACTCTACTACATCAGTCGGAGGTTGATAGGAGCAGAAACCCTCTACTCTCCAATCGAGAAGCATTGCTTGGCCCTGATCTTCGCAGTGCAGAAGCTCCGCCATTATATGTTGTCTCACAAAATCACCTTGATATCAAAGATCGATCCGTTGAAGTTCTTGATGACAAGACCGGCGTTGACAGGTCGTTTGGCAAGGTGGGCAGTGATACTCCTGCAGTTTGATATCACATATGTCCCTCAAAAGGCAGTGAAAGGGCAGGTGTTAGCAGACTTTCTTGCAGCACATCCTATCTCTGCAGATTCACCGCTCAACGATGATCTACCTGACGAGCAGATCATGAACGTTGAAAAAGAGGAGATGCTACGAGTATGGGAAATGTATTTTGATGGAGCATCGTCGATAAAGCGTGCTCGGCCTCCAAATCTCGAAAAGGTCCAAGCCGGAATTGGAATCATTTTCGTAGCACCCGAGGGAGGCATAATGAGATTTTCGTTCAGTTTGACTGAACCTCGGACAAACAATGAAGCCGAATATGAAGCCCTAATAGCAGGATTGGAGATTGCAATCGATGTCCGAATTCAAAATCTCCAAATCTTCGGTGATTCTCAACTTGTTGTAAACCAAGTGTTGGGAGTTTACAAAATCACCAAGTTCGAGTTGGCCTGTTATCATCGGCGAGTTCTTGAGCTTATGAAGCAAATTCCAGTTGTCAAACTAACTCAAGTTCCCCGAGGTCAAAATGGCAAAGCTGATTCTCTTGCTAAATTGGCTAAAGAAATGGCGAATATGGACGACGAATGGCCTATAATAATTATGGTGCACAATCGACGGATCTTAGAGCCAGCATTATTACAATTCCCGCAGGCAGAGGGAATACCAAATTCAAACCAGCAGGATGCAACTCCGGTTGATCCTCAACCTCCCCAATCAGTTGATCCTGAAGATCAGTCTGAAGAACATCAAGTTCCTAAGAAAAGGCGCAAGGCCAGTCAAGCTTCAGAATCATGGTGGCATTGTCTTGATGTCGAGGAAGAAGATGACTGGAGACTGCCTTTCATTGATTACTTTAAAGAAAGTAAATTGCCAACAGACAAATCACTAGCTGCTCAAATCAAGAAGAGAGCGCTACGATATGCATTTGTCAACAACACATTGTATCGACGTGCTTTCGATCAAATGTGGCTAAGGTGCCTAGGGACCAAAGAAGCTGATAAAGTTATGGCAGAAGTTCATGAAGGACTCTGTGGAGCACACCAATCAGGTCCCAAGATGGCAATCAAAATTAAAAGAATGGGCTACTATTGGCCGACCATGGTCAGAGATTGTATCAATCATGCTAAGAGGTGCCATGAGTGTCAGATCCACGGTGATGTTATACATCAACCGCCAAATCCGCTGCACCCTACGATAGCATCCTGGCCATTTGAATGTTGGGGTACTGATATTATTGGGCCGATAGATCCGCCGTCATCAGCAGGACACCGCTTCATCTTGGCAGCAACCGACTACTTCTCAAAGTGGGCAGAAGCAGTCCCATTTAAAGAAGTTACGTCCGAGCATGTGATCAACTTCTTCACCCATAATGTCGTCTACAGATTTGGTGTGCCACGCCGCATAATCTCAGACAACGGAACTGCTTTCAAGAGTACAAAAATCTATAAGTTTGTTGATCGGCACAAAATTGATTGGCGGTACTCTTCCATTTACTATCCAAGAGCAAATGGCTTAGCTGAAGCCTTCAACAAAACACTGGTGAAATTGCTAAAAAGATTCTCTCAAAGAACAAAAGAGAGTGGCATACGAAGATGGCAGAAGCGTTGTGGGCATATCGTACGACCTACAAAACGCCAACCAAAGCCACTCCTTATTCTCTAGTATTTGGAGTTGAGGCCGTACTGCCGCTAGAAGTTGAACTTCCATCTCTTCGAGTTGCTGTCCGGAATGAGCTGACTCAAGAACAAAATGCTCGTCTAAGAATGGAGGAGCTCGATGCACTCGATGAAATCAGGTTACAAGCTCAGCAGAACCTGGAGATCTACCGAGCAAGAATGACAAAGTCCTTTGATCGAATGGTGCGTCCTCGATCATTTCAAGAAGGAGAATTGGTCCTGGTGCAGAGAAGGCCAATCATCCCACACAGAAAAATTGGTGGCAAATTTGTTTCCAACTGGGAAGGACCTTTCGTCATCGAAAAGGTATATCAGGGTGGAGCTTATCAACTCATCGATCTGAATGGTCAAAGGCCCATGCCGCCGATCAATGGCCGTTACCTGAAGAAATACTATGCATGAAATGCTATGTTTAGTGTATTATGCTTTCATGTCTGTTTATTAGCATATACATTTCATATTTTGAAACTCTCTTATGTTATGAGAATACATTTCAAAATCCTCCTGTTAGACTGGGGGCATTTTAAATATTTATTCGGGTCGACATCGTGCTGCGTGCCGAGATCCCCAAATAAATATTTAAAATTTCAAAATTCCAATTCTATTCTGCTCTAAAATGTCCCTACAAGACGGGGCATTTTAAATATTTATTCGGGTCGACATCGCGCTGCGTGCCGAGATCCCCGAATAAATATTTAAAATTATCAATTCAAATGCTACTTTGTGCTAAAGAATACAGATGCTTCTTTTTCAAAGCCTATGCAGGTGATCTCTCAAAGATCGAGACAACACCTTCTCCAACAAACTAAGACTCAAAAGTCAAGAAAGAGACTTTTGTGGCTACACACTCCAACAAAATTGAGCCGAAAAAGCTTGAAGTCTTTCAACAGCCTAAAGCTTAAGGTTCGAATGGGTGTAAAAGGTCGGATCCAACAAGCCCAAATATGGCCGGATCGCTGGCAGCTCCGTCTACTCAACAAGCCATAAGAACGGCCGCAGTAGCGGAACCCCCCACTTCGTCAACCCGTCAGTAGAGACTGAAGAAGAACGAAGGCAAATTTGACTCGACAAGTTCAAGTGATCGTAGTCTACAAAGTTCTCCAAAACGACTGGAGAATCAAAGTTCCAGTGAAAGATGGGTCTCGAGCAACTACTGAATGTTCGTAGGCTCCAAAATCTAAAATCGCGAAGGATGACTCCAAATCTGTCAACTTCAGCAAAATCAGCATTGGGAAGCGCAATTCTCATAGCTCAAGTCTGAAGCCTGAATGGGTGTAAAAGGTCGGATCCAATACGCCCAAATATGGTCGGATCGCTGGCAGCTCCATCTACTCAACAAGCCATAAGAAAGGCCGCAGTAGAGGAACCCCCATCTCAGCAACCAGAGGACGAAGAGCTGTCAAATCCCAGCTCTCCCGATCTGATGAACTCAAGTAACTCAGATTAAAGTCTTCTCAAGTGGTTAAGGATCAAGATACTACCTACATTCGGTACTATCAACTAAATCCAGAACCTGCAAATCCTTCAATAAATCCGTAAAGCACAAAGCGAGGATCGAAGGAACTTTTCTTCAATAAGTCCACCAAAGCACAAAGCAAAGGACCGAAGAAAATTATCCCAAAGTTCATGAAAAGCCTATGGCTGAACTAAGTGAATTCCGTCATCAACAAGTCCGCTATGCACAAAGCTCTGGACCGATGACTTTTCGCCATCGACCTAATACAAGCCTAAGGGTTTAGGTCATTGGCATCTACTCCTTCATCAAGCCCGCCAAAGCTAGAAGCAAAGGGCGGAAGGAATACAAAATTTTTTTGACAAGTCAATAAAGACAAATCAGACAATCCTTCACCAAGTCTGCAAAATCACAGACACACCTTCATAAAGCATGGCCAGGACAGAAGGAATTTAAATCTCGGGACGCTAGCAAAAGCTGCAGAATGAGCACCCTAGATGATATCTACAAATGTCCCTAAAGACTGGGGGCATTTAAATATTTATTTGGGTTGACATCGTGCTATATGCCGAGATCCCCAAATAAATATTTAAAATTTCGACAAGATATCAACCATCTATGGATACATCTAGAAGCGCATATGCTATCCACTAAATGAAAATTTTAGTGTGACATCCAAACAAGATTTTGGAGATCCACTAAAAGAAAGTTAGTGTGACATCCAAACAATTTTTGGAGATCCACTAAATGAAAATCCTTGTGTGACATCTAGAATAGATATCTAGAGATCCATAGGGTCAATCAGCATGCAACAAACGTGGCCCGCTCCAGACGCCTACCACATTTGTTGGGGGGCATTTGTTGACCCCCGCTGCCGTATAAAACAAAAAAATTAATTAACTCACCTGTCCGGCGCCGACTCGCACGACTGCGGAAATCTCGTTCGAATCCTCGACATCGTGCTTCGTATGTCTCCGCACGGACTGACGTCGTGTCACCCACGATCTCTTCCTTTCGACGTTAAAAGAACGGAGGGAAGGGATTCGAGGGACTTTTTTTCTCTCATTCCTCTGCTCACCCGTCGATCCTTCTCCTCCGTGCTGTTCGACGTTGCTTCCTTCGACGACGTTACTTCCTTCGACGAGTTCCTTCTCGTTCGATCGAGGCGACACCGGAGCTCACCGACTGTGAATGAAACTTTCTCCCTCTCGTCGCTTCTTATCTCCTCCGTGGCCGAACGACTTCGCCTCTCCGACGCCTTCGGTGCTGTTCGACCTCACTACCTTCGACGACTTTCCCTTCTGGCCGGACCGGAAGTCCCAACATTTTGATCGGAAGCAAGAACAGGCGCTCGTCGGCCTGTGAAAGATACTTTCTTCCTTTCCTGCTTCTTTCGCTCAACCCGTGGCTGAACGACTTTGCTCCTCCGACTCTTCCCTATCTGTTTGATCGGAAGCAACAGGAGGAGCTC